>OV277864.1:56105657-56465657 GCA_922989275.2 Gari tellinella
TAAGAGCCCTCTGGTCAGTGTTTGCACTGTTTGTATATAAGATTTTACTTCGTTGCAAGAGTACATTTGTCAGATGTAAACAGTGTGGACTTAGATCAGAGGGTTTCCACAATAACACTCTGATCAGGGTGTACATTGTTTGTCATTTCGTAAACGAGTTATCCCATTGGTGAGACCAAAACTATAAGTACATGTAACAGTAGGTTTTGAAACTTACACCTCATATTTCTCTACTCTTCAACGACTTGTTTTCCACATGTAGATCTAGATCTAGCTTTCTAGCTGCATATGATATTATCACGAATGAAGAACGATGGAAAAATAGCCTGTGTACGAAGACGGGCTGTACACATAGCGAACAGGGTAGGGACACAGTGGATCCCCAACACATACCGCGCTGAACTTATATTATTCCCTGAAAAAAAAAGAATAATTTTTGCCTAAAAAGTGTGTGTGTCCCGTGTTAGGTAAATGAATACAGATACATGTAGGTATGTCAGTAATTGAAACTATATAAATAGAATGAGCTATTTTTAACCTGGCCAAACTCTCGTTAGTTTCCGTTTATTTCCGATACGTTCCGTGTCGATATATGTCTAAAGTACCGAATGTGTTCAACCGTACACGGAACATGTCGAACTAACACGATAACTACATATAACCTTTCCCGTTCCGTTTTAAAAAAGTATGTATAAATAAGCCTAGTCTAGATCTACGTGAAAACAATGCTGTCCTATCCACGTTTAAGGAACTGAATCAAACTAAAAATGATGATTTTAAACTGTAGAAATGCGGGAAATTTCGTGCTGAGTTCGTGATATCCAGGTTCGATTGTAATAATGTAACGACGAGAAATCGAAGGGAGAAAATTTAATTGCATCATTTCCGAAACTAAACTAAATCAATAGAGAAACCTACGTATACAATCTACAAAAAGTAGCCATACTTGTTGTTTAGAAATCGCATTTTGATAATATTCGTAGTATTCTGTATGTGCTTGTCCATCCCCGGAGGATATCGGAAATAAGTAACAGTCAGTGAGTGTTTATCCATTCGATTTATTCATCACATCCTACGATTTTATCAAAATGGCTTATGCGATGCAGAAAGGAGGATTTTCACTCGCTTCCGCCCAATAGTATTATAAGAGAACCAGAAACTCAAAAATACCGATTGAATTTCGATTATTTATGTTTTGTTTTGTAGCAGCCTTCAATTTCGTTACAATAGAGTAACTGCAGGACATTCTGATTCTTTTTTAAACTGCAATAAAATTCGCAAAAAGAACACTAAAGTTCGTAAACGACAACCCCTTCGATTAGATCCGGACTGAATAGCCTAGTGCTTTCGAATGCTCAAAATAACCACTTGATAGATAAAAATCGAGGGTTCCGAATGATAGCTTTTGCCAATATGGCGACACCCATGCCTAGCAACCACGAACGAATACAAAGTGCACGGCGCGTGGACGCGCCGTGCAATAACCACGTGACCTTGACATTTGACCTATTTAATCAAACTTTAACCAAAAACTTTAACCTTGGCTATAACTTTTTGCATTTTTGCACCTGGGCCTCTTATACCTGGCACTTGTCCTTGTGTCAAGACCTTTCCAACCATACAATTTATTTTAACCTTGTGACCTTGACATTTGACATACTTTTGTAAAAACCTTGAAATGGCCATAACATTTGCACAAGTAGGCACATGGCTTTCTTATTTTGTATGTATACTTCTTGTGTCAAGACCTTTCCAACCATATTACGTCTTTGACCATGTGACCTTGACCTTGACCTTTGATCTATTTTATCAGACTTTAACCCAAAACCATAACCTTGGCTAGAACTTTTGCATTTTTGAACCTGGGCCTTTTATACTTGGCATGTGTCTTCCTCATGTCAGGACCTTTCCAACCATACCACGTCTTTGACCACGTGACCTTGACCTTTGATCTATTTAATCAAACTTTAACCAAAAACCTTAACTTTTTCTATAACTTTTGCATTTTTGCTCCTGGGCCTTTTATACTTGGCATGTGTCTTCCCAGTGTCAAGACAGTTCCAACCATACCAACATCTTTGACCTTGACACTTGACCTACTTTTGTAAAGAAAATTAAATGTCTATAACATTTGCACCAGTAGGCACAGGGCTTTCATATTGTGAATGTATATTTCTTGTGCAAGACCTTTCCAACCATACCAACGTCTTTAACCATGTGACCTTGACCTTTGACCTATTTAATCAAACTTTAACCAAAAAACATAACTTGATCTGACATAACATTACCAAACATGATGCTGGCTGGGGGCAAAAATGTGTTTCACAAACACATTGCTTCTCATCTGATCTTCACCAAACTTTCTGAAAATGTTTGTTGAAATAAAATGGAGTTCGATAACCAGCAGCACCAATTCATGCTAGGCCCTTTGGGATTTGATTGAACAATAAAACACTGGTATTAATTTATTATTTCGATTCTAACACATAATATAACTACATTTTGCACCAAAGCAACGGCGCTACATTTCTTGGCGTACACATTTTCGAAGCCAACTGTCGTCACTTTAAGACTTTACAGCCTGTGAGTGTTTTATTGAGAATTCAAACACTGATACGTCCCTTCTTTGTTTATTTAGGGGCTTGCCCGAAAAGTGTTAGAATAAAAGATAACTTTTGTAGAAGAGTCATGTTGAATACACCCTTATTAGGTACACAAATGATTGTCACTCTTTTGTGACAGGAAAACATGATATTTCGTCTGTGATAGATGCTAAATCTATAAATATATATTTATAAAACAGGTGTGTATGTTGTGGATTTATAAAGGTGTGGTATATGCAGACAATCACTCACCCTAATGGGGCAACAAATTACTTGATGTCTGATCTGGTCTATGCTGTCTGCTTAAAATCCCCCTGTCCACTATTCATTCTCTATTTGTGCAGCAGCTAAAGCATGCTATCTCATATGTGATATCAAAAATCTGTGATGCATGAATGTATTTTATAATAGACTTTGTAGAATTTTACTGTATTAACATGATAATGTATTTCTTTTACAGGCTGTTAGTTAATCTTACTGTTAAGAAACTTATGTTATTATGTCGGTAAATAGCTTTTAGCTAATGTTATATATGTTGTGAAAACACCCGACTATAAATAAAGTTTCTTGTATCTTGTATCTTGTGTAGATGGGAAAATCACATGAAATAACTTGCCAAGATATTTTGGCAGGGAACAGGACATTCCGTTTAAACACAAATGCATTGCAATGAAATATAGAAAATGACAACTTTTTAGCAATTCTGACTACCACTTTTAATCTGAGTGGCCAACAGTTTGGAGCCTGATCAGACGCTGGGTTACCCAGCGTCTGATCGGGCTCCAAACTGTTTGTAATGAAAATAATAGTTTCAGCGTAACCAAGGTTATTTGGAAAGAAAACGTTTTCTCTACTGTACTCAGCACGCTTCACATTAAGGGGCACAAACTGCTAACTTAAACAGCAAACAATGGTACCGTCTTTAGCCATGTATTGTGCACACTTTTATCATAAAATCTTTTTTTCTGCAATTTGGGGGTGCGTACAATACAGGGGAACAAGAATCTCAAGCCTACCTTGACCAACGGTTAGCGCCCGTAGGCCGATGTGTTAAGATTGCACAATACGCTGCAGGGCTTTAATTGACACCTCCCATAGTCGGGGATTAGGGCTGTTTATTGGAGATGACACGCTAGTGAACCCAATTATAATCATATGATTGTCCAGGTGTAAACTGATGATGTTATGACACTTGATTGCTTATAAGTTATTAAAATTAGTCTCCGATCTGAGAATGCAAGCCCTCATTATTTGAAGCTTCTTTCGAGGGAGCACGTTAGTCGTTACATACAGTATCTAATACAATCTAAATCGGTAAGGCATTTTGAACTGAGAGAGAAATAAAGTAAATAAACAAGTTGTTATTCATAATTATTGCGTGAAATCGCTCAAAAGGAAGTAAACTTAGCTCTGGTTGCATCGTAGAAACAAAGCATCACTGTATAACCCGAACTGCCCATAATCGAATTTATAGTAAGGGCGCCCAGGCCAGTGGAAATTTTTTTTTGCAAGTGGTGATGCAGAAAATTTTCAGTTATATTGCCGAATTCGTAATGCATTTTTATGAAGATTTTATGCGGATGCCAATTTCAAAAGTGGTCAGAATTTTTTCTACAGCCATTTTACTTACCCCACCCACCAACGTTCAATGTTAATTCTTATAAACGGAAAGCATGCCAGCTAGTTTCAGGGCTGACTGGACCCTAGGTCCCCAAATAGCCATAATTTATGAGACCTATATCGTTTTAAAGGTGCAAGTATTCTCTACAGAATGATACTTGTTTGAAGTTAAACGGCCGCCGGATGACTCGGAAAATTAGTATTGATTATCTGCCCCTGAATACTGAATTCAAGCTTCTTATTTCCCAGTATATAAACTTATTAGTAGACATGATACGTGAATTTCTCTTCGAATCATGATGGTAATTTTTCCTTTTGTGTATGGGAATTGCATAAAAACCATTGGAAAATGAAAATCAAAACATCTAAAAATCCAAGATGTCTGCCGTCAGCCATTTTGTCGGCCATTTTGAAAATACCCGGAATTATTTTTGTCGTGGAACTAGGTGTGACACATGATTTCTAGCTAATTTGTGGTCAATAAATTCATTGCTGACATTAAAATTGCCATTAGACGGTGTTGGATAGGTCAAATTATCTAATTCAAATCAATTGCCACTATATGGTATTGATGAAATGAAAAACATTGTCGACATATATAATTGTCACATAACTTCATGTTAAAATAACATATTGTACCAACAGATTTGTCATTAAAGCATCTTTATGGTAATATGGCTGTTCATGGTCATGCCTTGAGGACATACAGCCAGCATACTCTTTCATGTGCCAATTCTCCAGAAAAGCGAAGGGCACATGCTGTTGAAACATGTAAACATCTTGGTGTTGAAATGGGTCCTTTATGGACTGTTTACTTTGCCAGTATCACATAAATACTCAACAACCCATGCTATACATGTTGCCTCAGTTCAATGAGTCATCTACCCGTTCTTCAATAGTTTGGCAAGGAATTGAAGTCCTACGTACAGCCATATAACAACATAAACCAAGGCCAGTCACAAGGTATGGTAGTCGATCAGCCTGTCTTCATGTTTGAAAAGAAACTTCAATCGCAATATCCGCAGACAGAACACGATAAGGCCCTTGCTCATCCCTTCATTGGCAGCCATTACATTTGCAAACTAAAATGCGTGCATCAGAAACAAGCAAGAAACACATTATTTCAATTATGCCAAAAATGCTACAGACAAAATGTCCTCTGACGGGTGGATTAAACATGTACCACCAGCCACATGTAGATTACTGCTATAAACTGAATCTTCTGATTCTTCAATGTGTTAAGTCTTGTCCCACAGCTGAGTTTAGTCTTTATATAGAAGCGGTTGATTCACAAATACCATGAGTCTTCATATGATACTATTTCTAGTATTTATTAAATCTGCCAATCCACCACCGCCATGTGGAAATACGCGAAAAGAAACATACCGTTGTACCAAAAGGCTGATTTCAAGAGTCTAAAAATCAATGGGGGCATTTTTAAACGCCAAACGTGCCAGCTTCGTGATTAATTGATTGGATTTGGTTTCATGGCATCGACAGACATCAAAATGGCCATATGGCGCAGTGAAACGATTACGTATCATGTACATATTAAAATATGTTGATCAGTGTGTACCTCAGAAAATAACCCAAGGCATGTGTAAGGATAAAGGCGTTTGAAACAACAATACTAGACATATATGTACAATAAAGAGCGTCCTGGGTTACAAAAACATTATAATTTCATTCATTTGAATGTGATAACTCTAATAGATGCCTTTGAAGATCTTAGAAATATCTTTAATGGAAAGCAATGGTAAACTGCTGCACTTAGATACGTCGACACATACCCTTATGTGATGGAGTAGGTTAAATTCTTTGGAATGCATCTAAATATAAATTTTCTAAACAAACATACACGTGGTTACACTATCAACAGTTAAAGTGACGTTGTTCAAGAATTTTTTGTCTGAGCCATGTTACTTACTTACATACTGGCGTTAACCGTCTACAACGCCAGTCCAGATTCTGCAATTGACGATGTGATCCTCCTAGATTCCTCCATCCGTCCATATAGCTTGGTCTGTACAGGTATCGACTCTGGCCACATATGCTTCCTTTTCTCGTCCAGATGTGGGCACCTCTGCAGTATATGCCAAGTCGTTTGCTGTTCAAGGCCACAAGTACACAAGGGGGTGGGGCTATCTTCATCTTGGTAAACATATGTGAGTTAAGCCTGTTGTGTCCAGTGCGGGGCCTTATTATAGCCACTTGTTCCCTTCTGTGTCTGAGCCACGTTGAAACGTAATTGGAAGTGGCCAACCCGATATTCCTTTCAAGCAATTCTTGATGCAGGTCCAATGAGTATATCCTAACCAAATAAAGGTCTACCTATACACTTACCCTAACGGAGAAAGGGCTTATGAATCACTGGGGCAAGAATAAATGATTTGACTGTCCCGTAAAGCTGGACATTTGCAGACCGCTGAGGTGTTCGACGAAACTTTTCGTATTGATTGCATAGCTCCAATGCCAAACCAAACAACAAGACATTCTCTTATATGAACAAACCAATGAAGATCAAGACAATATAGAAGATTGAATCCGTTAACATAGAAAAATATTCAGTGAGCTGACTGTAGCTGGAAAAAAAAGGGAAATCGACGTTAGAAACTTTTAGTTTCATATGAGCTCACCCCGTTCCTTTGGCACCATTCAATCTAGATGGTAACATGAAGAAAACTACAAAATCTGCAACATTGCCTAGGTTTGAAGGAAAGGTGGAAATAAAGCACCTCAAGTGACAAAAAGAACACCCTGGCTTTTAGTCTATGACGTGATGTTGCTTAGGATGATATGCACCAAAAGGTCTGATTGTAAAACATTTGGTGATGTTTCTAAGAAAGTTGCATAAGTAGATTTAGGCGTGGCACTCAAATACACAGCTCTGGTTGGGGATTACTACCAGTATGAAAAATCTATCAAGTCCGGAGAAAGGACGAGGCACGGGCATGTAGAGATGCAGGAAATACTAAATCAGACAACGAAAACGCCCATATCAAGGCAAATAGCAAAGTTACTTTTAAATCCTGTCAACAAGGTCGACAATATCAAGGCGGATTTCGTTTTTAGAGAATTGACAGATCAGTTTGAAAATGAATTACCAGATGATATGACTGTATTTATCGGTGGCGGTTTCAAAGACACAGGTAAAGCAGTAAAAGTACTGAGAAACACTTGTGAAAGTGTAGAAGAACTACGGTCTGACCACGAGGAGGCAAACTCTAGAATGATTCCACATTTAGATTTCGTCGTGAGAGAGCTCCATGTTACAAATACTGTTCTGTGGATTCCGAAGTGGCAGAAATTTGTCAAAGAATAGCATTGGATCAAAAATTCAAACGCCAAATAAAACGTTTTATTCATATGCACGACAAAAGCATCAGACCTTGTAGAAACATTTTCAAATGTTTGCCGGTCATACATGCGTTAAGGGTTGTGCCTCTAATAGTGCATTTTATGGAATGAGGAAGAAACGTTGAATCACCATTGTCACGAATAGTGTCATTGCTTGAAGGACATGGAGAAGTTGGAGAGGACCCAGTAGACATATCAATACGTGCAACATAAGCTGCGACACAGACAGTGTCTGTTTATACAGCGACATGCTAGAAGAAAACATCGATAGTGTCGAACATTTACGAAGGGAAATAATTACAAACGTACTGGTCAGTCTTTTATCTGGAAATCAGCCACAAAGCAATACCTCGAACTATCATCCCCAGTTACCGCTAGTAGGGGCACCGTTGGAAATAATCACCTTGTTCTGATTAAAATGACAAAATACATTCTGCAATAATTGGTTTCAAAAGATGCGCATGCAAAAGCTATTGCTCATCGAGGCGATGCAAATGCCCAAAAGAAAATTTGCAGCCAACTGACACATGTACTGGCGATGACGATATATGTAGATAGTGAAGGATACGACCAGTAGGCTATGAAATATGTGACAAAACATTCAAGCCATTGTGATGGAATTTGGAGCATAGAAATTACCCAATGCCCGACCGGCAGAGTGGCACATTTCCATCATCGCAAACCGGACACTTACACATTGTAATTCACACCATACACATAAGTTGCGATATTACTGAACTACAGTAAAATAAAAAAAATAAACACCACAAAATATTCATTAATGTACGTCAGTCTGCGTCAGTCAGACGAAAATGAAATGTCATTCGATTCAGATGAACACCACATAGTAAAAAGAAAGGTACACTAGCCTACATGACACATGTGAGCGACATGGCTATAAGATACATGTATGAATGATATTAACAATAATTATGTAGCTAGATATCAATTGTGATAACTTTTAGCAGACTTCAAATTTGGAAGAAAAACAAAACTTATGCTGCTGATTTGCCTTCTAACCAACTCGCTAAATACACAATGTCCATCTGCGTGATCATATTTTGAAAACAATACGAAAAAGGCAAAAAATCCTAACGTAATGCAGTTGAATTTAATCATACAAACTCGGAATAGGATTCAACTGGCATTACGATACACTAGAATTATATATTACGGTTCTGTGTAGATCTATTAAAATGTTTAAATGATATTTGGCAATTTATATATTCAACTTAAACAAAGGGGAGCCTGCTCAAACAAACGAGACATCGCCGACGATGCGAATACCCACTCTCAGTTTATTGATCTTAACTTTCGTGGTAAAGGTAATATATTCCGGAAAAATGTGTTACATACATATGCACATACACACATTTTGGAATTGAGGTCAGAGGTCAAGGTCAAAGTCACAGTGACCTTAAAGAAGTACTCAACACCCCGCCATCTAAATATGTATAAACACACCAAATTTGCTTTTCCTTGCTGATACGGTACAAAAAATATACTCCAGAAAATGTTTTTAAAAAGAATTGAGGTCAAAGATCAACGTCAAGGTCACAGTAAACTAAAAGGAGTACAAGACACTCCGCAATCCCAAAGTGTACTCACACAACAAATTTGCTATTTCTAGCTGATGTGGTAATGGAAATATACTCAGGACAGAATGAGTTACATATATACAAGCATACACACATTTTACAATTGAGGTCAAAGGTCAAGGTCAAGGTCACAGTGACCTTTAAGTAGTACGCGACACTCCGCCTTCTCGTGATTTTTTACACACCAAATTAACTATTCCTAGCTAATACGTTACAGAAGATATGCTCCGGACAAGCTTTTTTTTAACAATTAGGTCAAAGGTCAAGGTCGCAGTGACCTAAATGTATTACATGACACTCCGCCATCCCAAGATGTACTTACACAACAAATTTGGTGTCCCTAGCTAAAGTGGTAAAGGAAATATACAAGTAGTGTTAAAATGCAATATAATTGTGGCGAAAATTGAATAATTGAAGGTCAGAGTTATCGCCCTTGTAAAAATGTCCCTGACCACTTTCAGCCTTGGCATCCGGCCTTTCCTAGCTCGGGAAGGTCTATACTATTCAAATATACCATTAGAAATTTTCTGCATCTCCGCTTGCAAATCATTGTTATTTAAGGGTCTTTTGAGAGTTGGCGCCCTCACTATTACTATTTCCGGCTTATTCATTTGATTTGCGGCACTCGATTTTCAGAGCGAAACATTTTGTAAGTTTTTCGGAACATTCGTATTCTACCGTATTTTTTCATAATTCAATAAATGCTAGTGATGAAATAATTCGATACAATAAATGTTTAGTATTTATATATTTTAATCCTAATAAACGCATCTACAAACTTACACAGAATAATGTGGGGTGATTCTAATCAGGAACATATTCCGTTCCTGTTCTAATGTGACGCTAGAAATGAAAATTAAGTATGCCAATAAAAATATGTCTGGTTTTGTTTCCAGTATTTTAAACACAGTCGCAACTTATTTTTGGGAACTTCGAAGGGCGGATTTCACCCCTGACTATCAGAATACTTGTAATTATCACATATTTAACGGATTTTCTTGGTCCTAAAATATGCCTTCGGAACTCTCTTCATTTAAAAACAACTGGGTTCAGCAGGAGAAATCGTGCGTACGACGGCTGACCAAAACCTTGGGAAAAAGTTTTTTCCCGGACATTTAACCCTGAAAATAAGGGTGCGTGTTATACACGGATGCCCACAATACGTGGCAAATGACGGTAACTGAACACGCTACAGATACTGTGGGTTGACAGGAGCCTCTTCCCAGGTCTTAGGTGTGTATGGATTATAGAAGTGGTTAGCATACCCGTTTCACACCATTTTGGCCCATTATAAATTTGATCCCTGGTTGGGGCAGTATATTTGAGGGTACATTGGTCATATTTCTTGACACATGGGTACTGCAGTTTTCTGCCATAAAAATGATGATATATGCCAACATTTGTTGAGCGTTATATTCATTTAAGTTAGTAAATGAGTTGATTAAAAATGATAAGAAATGAGCACTAATGTGAGATTCTATGCAATCTAATCAGGGTCTACACTGTTTGCTCAGGTCGATACTTATGACCATTACAGTACTGTAGAATATGTTGGAAATGTATTACCTGGCGTTCTTCAAAATTACATTGTAATATAGGAAAGTACTTGTGCCCAAAAACACAAGACATTATTATTATTATTATTATTATTATACCAGATTTATATAGCGCTCTTTTCACACAGGGATTGTGCGTTCAAAAGCGCTTTACATGAAATAACACATATGTACCTATAAATCGTGAAAAGACAAAATAACTACAATTAGATCTGAAATAAAACATGAATAAACATATAAAAGACAGTCCCCCAAAACGGCGATCACATTACCCCCATCAGTCAGCAATGAACCGACCGGCTAAGTATTGCCGACTGATATAAATAATGGTAGAGCGCCCAATGCAGGCCATCGACAAAACACAAATAACTATAATTAGATCTAAATTAAATAAGAATAAACATACAAAAGACAGCCCCCAATCACACTACCCCCATCAATCAGCAATGAACCAACCGGCTAAAGATTGCCGACCAATAGACATAATAGCAGAGCGCCCAATGCAGGCCATCTAATGTAACATAACTAGGAAAAATAGCATGCGACCATAACTAAAAACTCTATAGAAGATCAATAACATTATTAAAAATGGTGAAAGCTGTCCACGAATTGTACCACAGACCACGCCAGCTGGTTTCAAAAGAGATCAGAGTTGTATCCCTACCATCAAAGATCCACCAGACAGGCATTGGTCAACAGTACAACCCCAGAACTAAAAATTAGACCCATAACATATACAGAATGAACACAGCCCTAGGGTAGCAGTCATCTACCCTCTCCACCCCACACCCGCGGGACCTACATGTTCCATGGCTGAAATTACACCCTTACTTTATAAAACATCAAGATAAGAAGCTGTCCTTGAATTATACCGCAAACCCCAAGCCAGTCAGTTTCAAAGAGATCAGGGGCAATCCCTACCATCAAGATCCACCGAACAGGCATGGGCAAACGGTACAATTCCAGAACTCCCATTTAGACCCACACTATCTACAGCAAGAACATGGCCCGGAGGTAGCAGTCATCCATTTCCTAATGTGTTCTAATAATAAATATTAAAGAAGTGTGTTTTCAGACGTTTTTGAAGACTGCAACTGAGCTCGCATCTCTGATGTCTGATGGTAGAGAGTTCCAGAGCTTTGGGGCTGCATGCATGAAACTTCTATCTCCAAACTTCACCAAACGACTTCTCGGCACAACCAGCGATACTGATTTACTCGCAGACCGCAACTCTCTTCGAGGTCTATACACGTCCAGCATACTAACAATGTACCTTGGAGAATCATTGCACATGGCTTTGTATGTGAGTGTCAGAATTTTGAATTCAACTCTGTGTTGAACTGGAAGCCAGTGAAGCTCCTTCAAGACTGGAGTGATGTGATTGTACCGAGGAGTCCGGGTAATGATGCGGGCTGCTGTATTTTGCACACGCTGTAGTTTTCGTAGTGAGTTTTGGGGAATCCCATATAGCAGTGAGTTGCAGTAGTCAATTTTTGATGTGACCAGAGAATTGACCAAAGTCTTTGTAGCTTCTGGAGAAAGGTACTGTCTAATATGACCTATTTGCCGCAGGTGTGCGTAGCTAGACCTGCACACAGTGTTGATGTGCTGTGTCATAAAAAAGACATAAATGATAATGTAACATAGGAAAGTACTTGTGCCAAAAAGGTAAATGAACAGGGTCTACACTGTTTGCTCTGGCCTGTTTGTCAGAATACTTTTGGTCATTACAGTACTGTAGAATGTTGGAAATGTATAGTGGACCCTCTCTCTTACCTGGCATTCTTCAAAATAACATTGTAATCGTAGGAAAGTACTTGTGCCCAAAAACACGAGACATAATGTAACATACATGTAGGAAAGTACTTGTGCCAAAAACACAAGACATAATGTAACATAGGAAAGTACTTGTGCCCAAAAACACACAAGACATAAACAGGTAAATGAGTTTGGTGCATAACTTGGCTCGTCATTAGGAGACACCTGATGTGTTTTCTCTGGAAATTAATGCCACATTACCTTACATAATTTATTAAACACAATTAGATCATAGTGTGAAAATGAAGGAAGTCACACCATTGCTATCTCTTTGGACAGTCAATCTGTGGTGATTGCTGAGATCGCAAAGATCAGAGCTCCCGATAAGGGGAGTAAGAGATTTGGAAAAAAATAAAATCTTTATTTCTGCATTAAACCCTATGGTGTCACTACTCATTAGAATCGTCTCTTCGAGACGATTCTAATGAGTAGTGACACCATAGGAGTTGATGCTGACATTAGTGAGAAAATGTTGAATTTGTTCTGTTTACTCTTGCTTATCTGGAGCCGGGCCTGCAAGATAGGAGTTTACATGGCAGAAAAAGAAATAGACAGCCAACAAAATAAATGGCAAACAATAATGCAGGTTTGGGTTTGGGGAGATTTAACCCTTTCCCCCATAGAAGCGCCTTTTAGCGCATTCAGTTTATTCTTGCCTTGAAGAAAATAGTTCCAATTTATACATTCATAAATATGTATAATACAAAATATTTTCTATATTCTAGCAGATGATAGCTTAAAGCAGGCTGAAAGTAAAGCAGAATGCGCTTAAAGCGCATTCTGCTTTACTTTCAACCTGCTTTAAGTGGACACCTATATTCAATACTAGAGAAATGCTATGTGGGAAAGGGTTAAAGACTCTTGCCTTGTTTGGACCATCCTTATCAAACGTCGGATGCATTGGTGAGATGTTGGTGCGCTTACCACTGCACTATCTGAAAACTCTTATTGTCACCACCCAAAAACTATATTGTTGTGACTACTCCTTAAAATTGTCCCTTTGAGACACAACATTCTTTCCCGTTTAACCCTTTCCCACATAGCATGTTTCTAGTATTGAATATTGGTGTCCACTTAAAGCAGGTTGAAAGTAAAGCAGAATGTGCCTTAAGGCACATTCTGCTTTACTTTCAGCCTGCTTAAAGCTACCATCTGCTAGAATATAGGAAATATTTCTTATGATACATATTCATGACTGTATAAATTGGAACTATTTTCACCAGTGGAGGAATAAATTAAATACGTTAAAAGGCGCTTCCATGTGGGAAAGGGTTAACCCTTTACACAATTGCATATTTCTAGTTTTGTAAACAGGTGATCTCTTAAAGCAGGTTGAAAGTAAAGCATTAAGCCTTATAATATAATGGTATATAAACTACATTTTCTTGGCTATATGAATTTAATTATCCCCTGCCGAAAGGCAGAGGGATACTGTTTTAGGTCTGTCCGTCCGGCTGTGCGTGCGTGCGTGCGTCACGTTTTCCGTCCGCAACTGTATCTCCGAAACCGATAAACAGATTTGGATGAAACTTGGTATACTTATTTGTCATCATAGGAGCACCGTGGGAAATTAATTTTTTTCAGAAAATTATAGGAATTTATGAGTTATCTGCCCTTTTTGTGTTAAAAATGCCATATTTAACAGTTTTTACACTCTAGCAACTACAGTATTCAACATATTTTGTTTATACTTGCACACAATGTCTATAAGTACAAGTTCTTGCAGGTGTGCAATTATTGTAAAAAAAGGATACTTGTGACAAGAGTTATCTGCCCTTGAAGTACTTAAAAATGCTTTATTTTGATATTTTTTACATACTAGAGCCTATAAATATGCATGGATTTTGAAAAAACTTTCTTGAATTATGTATGGCTATTATTTTTCAAATGAATTTGATTATTGTTGAAAACGGAGAAATGAGTCATGAGTTATCTGCCCTTGATAAGTAAAAAATGCCATATTTAACTGTTTTTACTCTCTGGCAACTACAATTATGAATGGATTTAAATGATACTTGAACACAATGTCTATAAGTAAAAGTTCTTGTAGGTGTGCTATTAATGTCAAAAAAGGATACTTGTGGCAAGAGTTATCTGCCCTTGATGTACTTAGAAATGCTAGAAAATGCTTTATTTTAATATAGTTTACATCCTAGTATCTATAAATATGCATGGATTTTGATAAAATAAATCTTAAACTATGTATGGCTATTAGTTTTCAAATAAATGTTATCATTTTTGAAAAAGGAGAAACTAGTCAACAGTTATCTGCCCTTGATGAGTCGAAAAACCATATTTAACAGTTTTTACCATCTAGAAACTACAGTCTTTAATGGATTTTGATTTAACTTACACACGATGTATATAAATATAAGGGTTGCAATTATTGTCAAAAAAGGATACTTTGTGGCAAGAGTTATCTGCCCTTTATGTACTTAGTAATGCTCAACATGGCTTTATTGTTTACATGCTATTGTGTACAAATGTGAATGGATTTTGAAAAAAAATAATTAAATCATATATTGCTATTATTTATAGAATGAGTTCAATCATTGTCGAAAATGTGCAAATTAGTCAAGAATACTCTACCCTTGAAGAGTTGAAAATGTGTTTACACTCTAGTAAATTCTACAGTTCTGAATTTTTTTTAATAATACTTGCACACAATTATATTTAGTTCTTGAAAGTGTTTAATTACTGTTGAATTTGAATCAAGAGTTACCTGCCCCTGTCATACTTAGATTTATAATGCTACAAACGGCTTTATTTTTTGTATTGTTTAGGCTTTAACATGTACAAAATTGAATGGATTTTATAAAACTTTGTAAAAAGCTTTTGAATGTTGATCTTTAAAGACACTTAAGACAGGTGATCACCATTTGCCCCTTCCTCCCACATTAAAGTTTGCCACTTTCTTCTGGACAATCGCTGCGGCAGGGGATATCAGCTCTAAGGTGCTTGTTGGACCTATTTTCTTCAATGGAAGAATAAATTAAATGTGCTAAGAGGTACTTCTGTGAGGGAAAGGGTTATTAAACACTAATGAATCGCAAACACATAGCAATAAAATGTAGAAAAATGACAACTTTTCAATCTGAGTGGCAAACAGGTTGGAGTTTGATCAGATGCTAAGTCACCTCAGGCGTCTGCAGATGAGGCTCCAAACTGTTGCACTGGAAATAATAGTTTAAGCATTTACGCGTTTATTGGAAAAGAATAACATCTTCTCCACTGTATGAATACTGTGAATATTGTAAGCTTAGTGGACCTATGAGTTTCTACCCTGCTTTAATGGTGCAACCAGACAACTATCAAGTGTTTAATTGTTCTTACGCTATTTGTCACTGGTAGGAATTAATTCAAGCAATCACTCCATAAATATGATTTTTTTTTACACCTTTAACAATTCTTCTATTAAAGAAAATAATTTCATTTTCCACAGTTTCACAGCTATGAATATGTAGCATGAGACATATTTTTTATATCATAGCAAGTAGTAGCTTAACCCATTACTCTATAACATATTTCTAGTAATAAAACTAGGTGACCACTTAAAGCAGGTTGAAAGTAAAGCAGAATGCACCTTTAGGTGCATTCTGCTTTACTTTCAGCTTGCTTTAAGCTACTATCTGATAGAAAAAAGAAAACATTTATTATGATAATTATACATTCATCAGTGTAATAAGGTGGAACTATTTTCATTACTGGATATTGGATGAATAAAAGAAAGGCTTAAAAAAGCATATTTATGGGGTAATGGGTTAAAGTACATTGAAAGTAAAGCAGAATGCACCATATAGCGCATTGATGATTTTGCTTTACTTTCAACCTTTTATAAGTGTCACCTGTCTTCAAAACTATAAACAGGCTGTAAGGTAATGGGTTAAACGGTGGAATATGTGGGTAGAGAAAATAATTTCGATAATTGACTAGTCATGTTTGCGAAAACGTCTTTCATAAAATCGCCTTTCTGCTATAACATCGCCAAAAAAACTCACTCAAAAGGCCCTGTCTCCTGTTATTTAAATGAAGCAAGAATAAATAGAAAATGGAAAAATTCTGAGCGTGAGTGTTGATAATTTTTTTGTCTGATCTGTACCATAATAACATTGTCATTTTATATTCAAGCTACCATGCATAACAAATAATCGGCTGATGTATGGGTATGTTCCGTTTATGCTATGTATCCATTCTGGTCGCTGGTGATGAATTTTTCGTCTAGTCTCGTGCTCATATATTAATGCTAATATGGGATTAGCATGGAGATTAGTGCAGTATCGAGTATCAGCCATGTATCAGCCTATATGATGGATATATATACAACTCAAATTTATGTTGTCCTGCCGATCATGACTTGACTTGTATTTGCAAACAGTATAGATCCAGATCAGATGCCGCGTTACGCGGCATCTGATCTGGATTCAAACTGTTTGACACTTGTTATAACATTTCCTAAATTTAAATGTTTATAACTCTTTGATTTAAAAAACTGTGCAGAAAATAGTCATAAAGACAGGTATCTGCTTGATGTAGAACAAAAGTAAAACCAAATAAATGCTCTAGAGGCTTTCTACATAACCTTTGTCCTGCACAATTTGAGACAAAGCAGTCACCTGCCTATAGAGAAATCCAATCTACATACAGTTGTCATTCAACCCATTTATGTCAAGTGGATTCTTCCATGCTTATATTATACTGGAGTAGGTCATATTTTATGTAAGGTGTGTCTGGTCTTAAATTTAATTTTTGTTTTGTTTTATATTGAAATCCTGTCAGCAAACAGTTTAGACTCTGATCAGACGGCACACTTTAACAGTCTACAAGGCTCGAGATAAGGGAAGCATTTCATAAACTTAGTCCAAATCACTATCCCAATAATATTGCAATAGCCCAAAGAACTATCCCAATGGTATTGCAATAGCCCAAAGTACTATCCCAGTAGTATTGCAATAGCCCAAAGTACTATCCCAGTAGTATTGCAATAGCCCCAAAGTACTATCCCAGTAGTATTGCAATAGCCCCAAAGTACTATCCCAATAGTATTGCAAGAGCCCAAAGTACTATCCCAGTAGTATTGCAATAGCCCCAAAGTACTATCCCAATAGTATTGCAAGAGCCCAAAGTATTATCCCAATAGTATTGCAATAGTCTAAAGTACTATCCATGTAGTATTGCAAGAGCCCAAAGTACTATCCCAATAGTATTGCAATAGTCCAAAGCGCTTTCCCAATAGTATTGCAATACATGTAGGTCAAAACACTATTCCAATAGTATTGTAATAGTCCAAAGCACTATCCCAATAGTACTCCAATAGCCCAAAGTACTATCCCAATAGTATTGCAATAGCCCAAAGTACTATCCGAATAGTATTGCAATAGTCCAAAGCACTATCCCAATAGTACTCATTAGTCCAAAACACTATCCCAATAGTATTGCAATAGTGCAAACTAAAAAGCACTACCCCAATAGTATTGCAATACATGTAGTCAACAACACTATCCCAATAGTATTGCGATAGTCCAAAGCACTTTCCCAATAATACTCAATAATCCAGAACACTATCCTAATAGTATTGCAATAGTCCAGAACACTATCCTAATAGTATTGCAATAGTCCAAAGCACTATCCCAATAGTATTGCAATAGTCCAAAGCACTATCCCAATAGTATTGCAATAGTCCAAAGCACTATCCCAATAGTACTCAATAGTCCAAAACACTATCTCAATAGTATTGCAATAGTCCAAAGTACTATCCCAATAATACTCAATAATCCAAAGTACTATCCCAATAATACTCAATAATCCAAAGCACTATCACAATAGTACTCAATAGTCCAAAACACTATCTCAATAGTATTGCAATAGTCCAAAGTACTATCCCAATAATGCACTATCCCAATAGTATTGCAATAGTCCAAAGCACTATCCCAATAGTATTGCAATAGTCCAAAGCACTATCCCAATAGTATTGCAATAGTCCAAAGCACTGTCCGAATAGTACTCAATAGTCCAAAACACTATCTCAATAGTATTGCAATAGTCCAAAGTACTATCCCAATAATACTCAATAATCCAAAGTACTATCCCAATAATACTCAATAATCCAAAGCACTATCCCAATAGTACTCAATAGTCCAAAACACTATCTCAATAGTATTGCAATAGTCCAAAGTACTATCCCAATAATGCACTATCCCAATTGTATTGCAATAGTCCAAATCACTATCCAAATAGTATTGCAATAGTCCAAAGCACTATCCCAATAGTACTCAATAGTCCAAAACACTATCCCAATAGTATTGCAATAGTCCAAAGCACTATCCCAATAGTACTCAATATTCCAAAACACTATCCCAATAGTATCGCAATAGTCCAAAGAACTATCCCAATAGTACTCCAATAGCCCAAAGTACTATCCCAATAGTAATGCAATAGTCCAAAACACTATCCTAATAGTATTGCAATAGTCTAAAGCACTATCCCAATAGTATTGCAATAGCCCAAAGTACTATCCAGATAGTATTGCAATAGCCCAAAGCACTATCCCAATAGTACTCAAATAGCCCAAAGCACTATCCCAATAGTATTGCAATAGCCCAAAGCACTATCCCAATAGTACTCCAGTAGCCCAAAGTACTATCCAGATAGTATTGCAATAGCCCAAAGCACTATCCCAATAGTACTCCAATAGCCCAAAGCACTATCCCAATAGTATTGCAATAGCCCAAAGCACTATCCCAATAGTACTCCAGTAGCCCAAAGTACTATCCAGATAGTATTGCAATAGCCCAAAGCACTATCCCAATAGTACTCCAATAGCCCAAAGCACTATCCCAATAGTAGCAATAGCCCAAAGCACTATCCCAATAGTACTCCAATAGCCCAAAGCACTATCCCAATAGTAGCAATAGCCCAAAGCACTATCCCAATAGTATTGCATTAGTCAAAATCACTATCCCAATAGTATTGCAATAGCCCAAAGCACTATCCCAATAATATTGCAATAGTCCCAAGCACTATCCCAACAGTATTGAAATAGTCCAAACTCCAAAGCACTGTCCCAATAGTATTGCAATAGTCCAAAACACTATCCCAATAATATTGCAATAGTCCCAAGCACTATCCCAACAGTATTGAAATAGTCCAAACTCCAAAGTACTATCCCAATAGTATTGCAATAGCCCAAAACACTATCCCAATAATATTGCAATAGTCCCAAGCACTATCCCAACAGTATTGAAATAGTCCAAACTCCAAAGCACTGTCCCAATAGTATTGCAATAGTCCAAAGCACTATCCAAATTGTATTGCATTAGTCCAAAGCACTATCCCAATAGTACTCCAGTAGCCCAAAGTACTATCCAAATAGTATTGCAATAGCCCAAAATACTATCCCGATAGTACTGCAATAGCCCAAAGTACTATCCCAATAGTATTGCAATAGTCCAAAGCACTATCCCGATGGTGTTGCTATAGCCCAAAGCATTATCCCAATAGTACTCCAATAGCCCAAAGTACTATCCTAATAGTATTGCAATAGCCCAAAGCACTATCCCGATACTACCTCTAGCACAATTGTGATACAAGATAGAGTTATTATACAATCTAAGTGACAATTCTTAGTATATACAATGAGTAGTCTGATCATAGTAGGCATAATTAAAGATTTTTTTTTTTGAATTACTTCCCTTATCTGGAGTGGGGCTTATGTAGTATTTGAAATAAATGTTTCGATTCTCTATAAAGATTGGTTACTCAAAACATGTTTCACTGTTTATTCAGCTTTTAATACATTTTAGAATGCACACCAAAACAACAAACCTGCTTACGGAGGCAACAGTCTCTGAAGAAGACTCTGATATCAGTGAAACTTCACCAACCATCCTAACAAGCCTTGTAGAAGCTCCATTGTGGTGTTTACAGAAAGATATCACCCTCTTATGTGAGTACAGAGAAATTTATTATGTTTAATTATGTCTAAATCTCCACTCCTAACTGTTTGTTCAGTCAACATAAACTTGAAGTTAGCCCATCATTCCATAGATACACATTTCAATGCCTTTAAACCATTACCCCATAGCCTATTTCTAATATTGAAGATAGTAGACAACTTAAAGCAGGTTGAAAGTAAAACAGAATGCACCCGAAAACAACAAACCTGCTTGCCGAGTGTTTCTGATATCAGTGAAACTTCACCAACCATCCTAACAAGCCTTGTAGAAGCTCCATTGTGGTGTTTACAGAAAGATATCACCCTCTTATGTGAGTACAGAGAAATTTATTATGTTTAATTATGTCTAAATCTCCACTCCTAACTGTTTGTTCAGTCAACATAAACTTGAAAGTTAGCCCATCAATCCATAGATACACATTTTAAAGCCTTTAGGTCAATCCTCCACTGAAGAAAATAGTAACAATGTCATGACGTAGCATTTTCTACATTGTAACATTTTCTACATTCTCCACTGAAGAAAATAGTTCCAATTTATGAATGTCATGACTATATACCATAAGAAACATTTTCGACATTGTAGCAGATGGTAGCTTAAAGCAGACACACATAAATGTGTATCCTGCTTTACTCTCAACCTGCTTTCAGCGGTCAACTATCTTCAACACTAGAAACAGGCTACAGTTAAACCTTTCAATAGCGACCACTAAAGAGAAGCACTAGGCTAATTGGCTACATGAAAGACAGGTGTAAGCTTAAAGCAAGCTGAATGTAAAACAGAAAGCTCCTAAAGGAGCTTTCTGTTTTACATTCACCTTGCTTTAAGCAGTCACCTATCTCAAACTTGATAATTAACAAAATTTAGTGTTGGTAATAGAGAGGTTTTACTGTATGTGGTAAAGGGTTATGAGACATTATCTGAGAAGTTTTAAGGATCGCTGACAAACATCTATAGACATGTTTGAACTTTGAAATACAGCTATGTTTGACTAGTGCGAGTTCAATATAACAAAAGTCATCCAAAGAAATGCAAGTACACGTTATTTCAACTTAACAGTAATAATCAATTAGCAGCTTGAAAGTAAAGCAGAATGCATTCAATGCACTTGAAAATGCACATTCTGCTTTACTTTCAGCCTGCTTTAAGGTACATGTACCATCTGCTAAGATATAGAACAAATTTCTTAGTGCGCATATTCATGACTGTTTAAATTGGAACTTAATAAATTAAAGGTGTCAAAAGGCGTATTTATTGGGTAAATGGCTAAGCCAGTTCGAGATACCAAAGTTTGTCTGTATGTCCTTGTACCCTATCCTACTGACATCACTTGACATTTCAAACCAGTTTTAACCATTAACCCATAAATATGCCATTTTACGCCATTTGATTCCCCAATTTCAGAAAAAAGTTCAACTTTATATATAGTCATGAATATGCAACATCAGAATTTTTTTCTCTATTCCAGCAGATTGTAGCTTAAAGCTGGCTGAAAGTAAAGCAGAATGTGCCTAAGTAGTTACCTATCTCCAATTCTAGAAACAGGTTATGGGGTCATGGGTTAAACTAGAAACAGGTTATGGGGTAATGGGTTAAACTAGAAACAGGCTATGGGGTAATGGGTTAAACTAGAAAAAGGTTATGGGGTAATAGAGGATTAATCCAAATATGACAGATACTGAGTACTTTGATCTAGATATTGAGAGTTAACTAAACATTTCCAACTTTGTAGCCTGTCTGACTTCAGCAAACACTGTGTTCATTAGATTTAATCATCTCTTCTAAAGCAGGCTGAAAAAAGCAGTTATTCTGTCATTGCGGAATTTCTGCTTTTTCTTCCAGCCTGCTTTGACCCATTACCCTATAGCCAGTTTCTAGTTTTGAAAACAGACAACCACTTAAAGCAGGTTGAAAGTAAAGCAGAATGTGCCTTTAGGGGCATTCTGATTTACTTTCATCCTGCTTTTAGCTAACATTTGCTAAAATATAGAAACTTTTTCTTATTGTACAAGTCATATTCATGACTGTATAAATAACTGTATAAACTATATTTTTCTGTGTAGGAATAAATTAAAAACCTATTTATGGGGTAAATGGGTAAAAATCAAGTACTCAAAAAATGATTGCGAAAGTAAAGTGTATCGGCAAGAAATAGTTTAAATGAGTTTGGCATTATCTTTTGTAGAGTTTTCTCAAATTCATTGATAAAGAAATGTGACAATCCTTTACTACTGCACAGTTCTTCAACCACAGCTCAATTAAAATCAATCTAACATCTTTCTAAGATTAGTTTCTAAATTAATGCAGGACAAAATAAATGCAGAAAGATTATTCTGCATTAAATTTATTCTAGCTGCATTAAGCAGACTACTTCTATCTTTTCAATTTCCTATGCTTCTTTATTTAATGACTGTTTAACCAATTACTCCATTAATACAGCTATTTTTTACGCCATTGATTTATTCCTCCACTGAAGATAATAGTTCCCTATGTATCATAAGAAATAGTTTCTATATTCTAGGAGATGGTAGTATAAAGCAGACTGACAGTAAAGCAGGATGTGCCCATAGGCACATTCTGATGTACTTTTAACCTGCTTTAAGCGGTCACCTGTCTTCATAATTGAAAACAGGCTATGGATTACTAGTTAAATACAATACTTCAAGGCTCCAGTTAAGGTTATTTTTTCAAAAGCTAAAATCTTTATTTCTCAGTTAAACCCTATGGTGTTACTACTCACTAGAATTGTCTCGAAGAGACAATTCTAATGAGTAGTAACACCATAGGATTTAGTGCTGGAATAAGTGAGAAAGTGTTGAATTTGTTCAGTTTATTCCCTCTTATCTGCCGAGTCCTGCAAGTAGAATATAGGAAGACATCGTTGTAACTAAACTAGAGTATCAAAAAATATATGTATTATATTCTAGCAGGTGGTAGCTTAAACCACATTCTGCAGTTCTTTTAACCTGCTTTAAGGCATCACCTGTCTTCAAAACTGAAAACAGGCTATGGATTAATAGATTAATACAAGTTAAGGCTCCAGATAAGGGTAGTTTTTCAAAAACTAAAATCCTTATTTTTTTAGTTAAACCCTATGGTGTTACTATATTCAATAGAATTGTCTCGAAGAGACAATTCTAATGAGTAGTGACACCATAGGGTTTGGTGCTGGAATAAGTGAGAAAGTGTTGAATTTGTTCAGTTTACTCCCTCTTATCTGCCGAGTCCTGCAAGTAGAATATAGGAAGACATCGTTGTAACTAAACTAGAGTCACATGTCTATTGATTACTTCCTGCGTTTCCTGTCCCAAACAGTGAGTAGAGACGCGTGGGGAATTTGTCAGTGTCCCGCGCTGAAGAGAAGTTCACAGCTATTTCCTCTGAGTTTATTACAAATGAAATTGATTCATAAATTCATACACTGGGAGGGGAACGTGACACCCAAATTCATAATTTCTGAATAAGTTTGACAAACAGATAACTGATGATTTTTGTCGGAGTTGTCCAAACGGAGCCAAGGATGAGAAGAAAATGAAATTGATACACCATTTCCATGGTAACCATTTCATTTGTCACCGAATGTCTTGAGCGGTTCTGCAACCATCAACAATTTCCAATTCATTTCAATAACATTTTGTCATTTATTCGGGAGATAATGAATTTCATTTCCTGGGCTGTGACATCGCGGTGGGAGCTTATTTATAACGAAAATCACCACTTAAATCTGCAGCAGTTTATTCCCCGACTTCTATACGACCAGATAAGATTAAAAAAAAAAAACTGCTTTGTGATGAACTGATGACAGAGTAGAATTGACAAAACTGGAGTCTCGCAGAACGAGAAGAGTATGTAAAGTGGTGGTTGATTTAGAAAATGTGTAAATGTCAGTTACTGTTTGTTCATGCAGAGCTGTTTTAAACCGTATAATCATTCGGAGCTAATGAGGCGGGCCGAATTTGCTGGGAAACTGTTGAATATCAAATAATGAGATTTGGGGTTTGGAAAAGCTTGCAGCTTAAAATGCTTTGAGTCAAAGAAAGTTGCAAATTTGAAACCTTGTTGTGGTAATGATGACTGAGTGACATTTTGTTAACAGTTTAGATCCAGATCAAGAGCCAGGTTACTAGGCATTTAATCTGGATCCAATCTGTTTTGACAGTTGTGTTGATGGTTCATGATTTTTAAATGACATGAATACTTAATGTAAAATTTTTTGGAGAGTCTGAGATTAGAAGCAGATGAACAATCAGCATGATAAGAGTTAACCATTTCAACACTAAGGGACTCTTGTGGGTATTAAGTTCCCTTGTTACGAAATCATGAACCAGTCTACTTGGAACCATGGGTAATTTGATAAATACTGGTCTAAATTAGAAAACAGTGTAGACCCTGATCAGAGGGCTCCTGTAGGAGCCCTCTGATCAGGATCTACAGTTTTCAAACGTACATGTATTGAGTATATTTTGAACAGGTCCAAGGTCCAATGAGTTAACAAGCAAGAGGAACGCTAGGAATGATGTTGATCACCTCAGGCAGTAGGATGACAAGAAAACAGATACCGTAATGATCCTAAGAATTAACCCATTACCCCATTAATACGCCTTTTTACGCCTTTAGTTCTAATTCATACTGTCACAAATAAAAATAATAAGAAATATTTTCTCAATTCTAGCAGATAATAGCTTAAAGCAGGCTAAAAGTAAAGCAGAATGCACCTTAAGGTGCATTCTGCTTTACTTTCAACCTACTTTAAGTGGTCACATATCTTCAAAACTAGAAACATGCTATGGGACATTGGATTAAGAACTTAAGACAGGCAGACCTGAGCAAACAGTGTAATTCCTGATCAGACTGTTCCTGAGGTCTACACTGTTTGCTAATCAGTTTTCACCTTTTAGACAAATTACTTTGTGATAAAAGTACCATAATTTGTTCAAATTTTATAGCAGCAGTTACACAATAGTATCCCAAGTTTAAAGACATCTCCTGACGACCTTTTGGTCATAACACCTTGCCAGACAATTTCCTTACAAAGGGCATGTGTCTTGTGGACATACCGTTAGCAAAGAACCATTGAAGCTTCTCGTGTGAGACTCTACCTTTATATTTGATAGTTGGGTTAGAAATAACCATTGAAAAATCACTAGAGCATGAGTATAATCTGGACCTCACCAGGTAAAATGAGATTGTGCTGCACATGATTTGCACATGATTTGACAGTTACACTGACACCTCCAGAACAATGGGCTGGTGGTCCCTCAATGGACTGAGGAAAAGTCTTTAAGGAGTTTTACCTACAATCATGCCATACATGAATTAAGCAACTGCTGGCAGAAACATATATTTAACCCATTACCGAATAAATACGCATTTTGACGCCTTTAATTCATTATTCCACTGAAGAAAATAGTTTCAATTTATAAGTCATAAACATGTATCATAAGAATTTTTTCTATATTCTAACAGATGGTGGCTTAAAGCAGGCGTTATGCTTTACTTTCAACCTGCTTTAAGTGATCACCTATTTTCAATACTAGAAACAGGCTATGGGGTAACAGGTTAAGAACAGGTTTAGAATTTTCAAATTTTCTTTTTCAAACAGAGTCAGAGTATCAAACAGTTTTGATCCTGATTAGATGCTGCATTATACAGCATATGATCAGGATCAAAACTGCAGAGCTCCAGATAAGGGGGGTATTTCATAAACTAAAATCTTTATTTCTGCTTTAAACCCTATGGTGTCACTACTCATTAGAATCGTCTCGATGAGACGATTCTAATGAGAAGTAACACCATAGGATTTGGTGCTGTATAAGTGAGAAAATGTTAGATTTGTTCCAATTACTCCCCCTTATCTGTAGCCCTGAGTCCGTACAGTGATCCATCTCTAAAACAACACTCAATGGGAGACAAAGAGTGTGTTTGTTGTTCTGAGGGAGTTGTTATAGGGAGGGATATTTTATACCATTAGATTGCTGAGATTGATTTACCTGAAACTTCCAAACAGTTTAAACCCAGTTCAGAGGCCGCGCAACTCGGCGTCTGAAATGAGTTCAAACTGTTTGTCACAAATTTGTCTTTATGTTTCTTGTTTGCCAATTGTAACTATTTTTCTTCTGTCAAAATGTACAATACGTAACTTTGAGAAAAACTGCAAACAACAATTTTTGCAGACGACATTGCAGCAATGAATGCATTAGACAAGAATGTCTTGTTTGGGTAATGCGGTATCTGAGCTGGGTCAAGACTGTTTGTCAGTTGTCTTTATGTTTCTTCTGTCAAAATGTACAGTGAAGGCGTAAGACATAGAGGATAATTGTTTTTTTTCAGTATAAGATAGAAATTTAATCCATTGAGTGAACATCAGACGTTATATTTTCACGAGTGGCGAAGCCACGAGTGAAAATATAACAGTCTGATGTTCACGAAATGGATTAAATTCGATCTTATACTGAAAAAATACAATTATTCTATTTATTTATGCTTTTAAGCCACTTTTTAAATGAAATTGTTCGACAATTGAGAAAGCAAAAGTAAATGATTTACCCCGTGTTGAGCCCCAACTTTATATCGAACACATTTTCGAAATAGTTTCCCATACGATGACGTCACTTATTCATTGATTTGACGTCATCCGAATTACTTCGTTGCTCCCGAGTTTGAATTCGTGTTCTTCCGGTGAGTGGTTCGCGACAAATCGGACTGCCGGAATTTAACGATAAGACACGATTGACTACGATTCTTGGGGAGCCCTACGGGGAAAATTCATAATAAAAACGATTGGTGATAATCCACTGCTATTTCGTGGTAATCCACCGAAAAGCATAAATAAATAAACGTCTTGTTCAAGGAACAATGGCAAACATTGTTGTAAGGAGGGAATCATTGTTCAGAAGGCCGTTGCTGTGAGGGAGCACAGTACATAAAACACAATTTAATGTCTTCTCATGCAAGCACAAACTTTCAAATGTCATGTCCTATTTTGTACAGAAGATTTTATCTTTCAAGAAAAATGTGACAATTATTTGAAAATGTTAGTTTTACGACCATTTAAATGCATCTTATTAATAATCTCCCCTATATATCATATTTTGTTTATATGAGCACAATAGTCACTGATTGTTTTTACAGCTGCAATTTTATTAAACAGTTACTCTTAGCATGCTAGTAGCAGAACCATGGTTATTTGTGCAAACAGTTTGGATCCTAATGAGACGCCGCATAACGCGGCGTCTCATCAGGATCCAAACTGTTTGACACTCTGACACTGTTCTGAAAAGAAATAATAAAAATTCTATTTTTAGAACAGTAGCAGACTACAATTGTTCAAATGAAAAATACCCAACATGCAAAGAGTAAAACGCCTGTCCTTTAAAATTCTAGTTATGCATGTCCAAATAGTTTGGATCAAGATTTTATAACAAGTAATCTTATTTTTTATCATGATCAAGGGTCTTTTAGCAGTCATCACTAAGTTCCTACAGCAAAGCAGATGGAATACTTTATGAATACAAATTGAGACCAAGGAAAAGAAGCATGAGATATTAAATGAAAGTTAAAGGTTAAAATTGAAATATAAACTCTGATTAAAACGGTGTAATTTCATTGTGAAGAGGTAAATAGGACTAATGATACCAAAAGTAACTTACAAATCTGCATCTTACAGTAATTATTGCATAATCATAACATATCGTCCTCTGTTGCAGGAAATGTTGGCCAAAGATTTACATAATTTTATCAAACTCCTGTTGACCAATTACTCCATAAATAAGCATTTTTACGCATTTAATTTATTGCTCCTGAAGAAAATATGTCCACGTTATATAGTCATGGATATATGCTGTAAAAAATATTGGCTGTGTCCTAGTGGATGGTAGTGTAAAGGAGGCTGAAAGAAAAGCAGAATGTGCCTTAAGGCACATTCTGCTTTTCTTTTAGCCTGCTTTAAGTGTTCATCTGTATTCAAACCTAGATTATGTACCGTAAGAAAAAGTTTCTTTATCTTAGCAGATGGTAGCTCCAAGCAGGCTGAAAGTTATGCAGAACTTTATGCCTTAAGGTGCATTATGCTTTACCTTTAACCTGCTTTCAGTGATCTATCTTCAAAAGTTGAAATAGGCTATTGAGTAATGGGTAAAACAGAAGAGGAATTATTATGACCTTTTTACAGATGTTAGCTTAGTGCAAGACAAAAGTAAAGTAAAGCATTTCTAAAGGAGTTTTCTGCATTGATATCATCCTGCATTAAGCACTTAATAAGCAGTCAGCTGTACTTGAATAAAGCTTATGTGTTTTAAGGCATTGCTGTTTAACTCTTGATACACTAAGTAACTATTGTGGGTTTTAAGGTTCCCTTGTGGATCTTTTTATTTACCTAAACATGAATCAGTCTACTTGGAATTTTGGATAGTTTAATAAATACTGGTCTGAATTAGCAAACAGTGTATACCATGACCAGAGGACTCCTATAATTATGTAAGAGCCCTCTGATCTACGTATACCCTGTTTGCATGTGTAATTAGTTTATTTTAAACAGAGTCATGGTGTTGAAAGAGTTAACACATGTTTCACTGTTTGGTTGTTGACACATTGAACCCAAGGGATGAATATGCTCTTTATTTACAAACAGTGTATCAATAAAGAGTATGCTTGTCCTTTGCAAACAGTGTATCGGATTGCATTGGACAAAAGGTCTGCACTTTTGGTCATATTGCAATATATTGACAAAAACATGATTTTTTTTAGCTCACCTGGCACGAAGTGCCAAGGTGAGCTTTTAGGATCGCTGGATGTCCGTCGTCCATCGTCTGTCTGTCTGTCCATCCACAATTGGTTGTGAACACTCTAGCGGCTACAAAATTCATCCGATCTTCATGAAACTTGATGAATTTTGTTTGTCTTGATGAAATTTAGGCCAAGTTTGAATGTGGTCACTAGGCCAAATCATAGAAAAACCTTGTGAACACTCTATAGGCTACAAATTTCATTGGATCTTAATGAAACTTGGTCAGAATGTTTGCCTCATTAATATCTAGGTCAAGTTTGAATGTTGGTCATGTCAGGTCAAAAACTAGGTCACTAGGTCAAATCATAGAAAAACCTTGTGAACACTCTAGAGGCTACAAATCTCATTGGATCTTGATGAAACTTAGTCAGAATGTTTGTTTAACTGATATCTAGGTCAAGTTTGAATATGGGTCATGTTTGGTCAAAAACTAGGTCACTAGGTCAAATCATAGAAAAACCTTGTGAACACTCTTGAGGCTACAAATCCCATTATCTTGATGAAACTTGGTCAGAATGTTTGTTTAATTGATATCTAGGTCAAGTTTGAATATGGGTTATGTCTGGTCAAAAACTAGGTCACTAGGTCAAATTATAGAAAAACCTTGTGAACACTCTTGAGGCTACAAATCTCATTGGATCTTGATGAAATTTGGTCAGAATGTTTGTCGCATTTATATATAGGTCAAGTTTGAATATGGGTCATGTCCGGTCAAAAACTAGGTCACTAGGTCAAATCATTGGAAAATCTTGTTTACACTCTATATATAAGGTTGATTGTGGGTAAACATGTCCAGTCATAATCTAGGTCACTATAGGTCAAGTTTGCCATGGTGTACCAGGTGAGCGATTTAGGGCCATAGTGGCCCTTGTTTTTAAATGGACTTGACTGAATTGGAAACTTGATATACAGCTAGATAGATCACATTGACCACAGGGGCAATAGACAAGATTAGTAACTCTATCTTCAGTATTTTGGGAGTTATTTCCCTTTGTTATCTTTAGTTTAAGTCCAGCTTAATTGTCCGGAGCATAATCTCAAAGGAAGATAGTTATTGACTTCAAACTTCAAAGTGAAATACAGATAGATCACATTGACCACAAATGCAGCTACATAAGATCAATAGCTATTTTCATGTGAAACCCCTACTAGGGTTTTAAACCATCTTGAGTGATTAACCCTTTACCTGATAGCCTATTTCTAGAACTGAAGATAGGTGATTACTTAAAGCTGATTAAGAGTAAAGCAGAATTCACCTTAAGGGGGGGGGGGGGGGGGGGGGGGAGGGTTAATTAAGGTCTATATTTTAATTGCAGAAACTGGATCTATGTGACAAAAATTTGGATCCTGATCAGATCTAACTTTTAATTGGGCTTGCTTGTGATCCAGACTGTTTTGAACCCATTACCAGATAGCCTGTTTGTAGTTTTGGAAATAGGTGACTACTAAAAGCAGGTTGAAAGTAAAGCAGAAAATGCCATATGGTGCATTCTGCTGTACTTACAGCCTGTTTAACTTATTACCTGTTAGAATAAGGAAAGTATTAAATATGACACAAATTCATTACTGTATAATTTGGAACTATTTCTTCAGCGGATGAATAAAATACATGTGCTAAAAGTCGCTTCTATATGGGAAAGGGTTAAAGGTCTTCAACACAGGTTTACCCTTTACCCCATAGTATCTTTCTAATTTTGCTGACAGGTGATTACTTAACCCATTACCCCATAACCTGTTTAATATTTAAAGACAGGTGACCACTTAAAGCAGGTTGAAAGTAAAGCAGAATGCTTTAAGCCACAATCTGCTAGAAAATAGAAAGTTTTCTTAGGATGCATAATTTATGATAGTTTAAATTGGAATTATTTTCTTCCATGGAAGAATTTTATTAGAGGCATAAAAAGGCATATGTATGAGTTGGTGGGTTAAAGCAGGTTTAAAGTAAAGCAGAATGTGCCCCAAGACATCTACTGCTGGGATATAGAAAATATTTCTTCTGGTAGATGTTTATGACTTTATAAATTGGAATTATTTTTCTACGGTGGAGGAATAAATTAAATGAGTTTAAAGGTTCTTCTATGGGGGGAAGGGCTAAAGCAGAACAGATTTGTTTGGGGTCTTCAGCTTTAGCATGTAACTTGCATTAAACCTGTTAACTAAGTCATTCATTCTCGTTTTCTTTGGTTAGACTGACTTCCTCTGGATTCAGTCCAACCCATTAGGCTGAAACTTTGAACCTCTGTAAAGGTCACCTAGCCGATGAAACTACTGTCGTTCATCCTGGCACTTTACTGCAGTTGCCCAATTCTGAGTTTCAATAATATGTCCTTTAACCCTTTACCCCATAGACGAGCCTTTCAGATACTGTAAAACCCCTCTATTACGACCACTGAAACGAATGCTAATTAATTGTATTAAAGACAGGTGTCAGCTAAAGCAAGATGACAGTGAAACAGAAAGCTCCTAAAGGAGCTTTCTGTTTCACTGTCACCTTGCTTTAAGCAGTCACATGCCGTTAAAATCCAATAGTTAAAGATTTTTAGTGGTCGCGATAGGGAGGTTTTACTGTAATTTTAATTTATTCCTCCATTAAAGAAAGTAGTTCTATTTCATACAGTCATGAATATGTATCATAAGAAATATTGACTACATTATAGAAGATTGTAGTTTAAAATACGCTGAAAGAAAAGCAGAGTGTGCCATATACATGTATAAGGCAATGATTCTGCTCTGCTTTCAGTCTGCTACCATCTTCTAGGATAAAGAAGATATTTCTTGTGGTGTACATTAATGACTGTATAAATTGGAACTATTTTCTTCAGTGGAGGAATGAATTAAATGTGTAAAAAGATGTTTCTATGAAGTAAAGGGTTAAAATTGGATACAGTAGAACCTCTCTATTATAGATTGGAACTATTTTCTTCAGTGGAGGAATGAATTAAATGTGTAAAAAGATGTTTCTATGGAGTAAAGGGTTAAAATTGGATTATAATGATAATAATAAAGACTTTATTTCAAGAGGGTAACACAATTAGAACACACAAGCAATTTATCTCCATTGTGGCCCTCAGCTTACTGGATATACTGTATCTTAGCAAAAGAATTAAGATAATACAGGACTTTTTCAAAGTTCTCCAGCAAAGGCCCTTGGATTGAGTCTTCACAGTGTGCAAAGCAAGTTTAACCTCTTACCTCATAGTCTGTTTCTAGTTTTGAAAACAGGTGATCACTTAAAGCAGGCTGAAAGTAAAGCAGAATGTGCCTTAAAGGCACATTCTGCTTAACTTTCAGCCTACGTTAAGCTATCATCTGCTAGAATGTAGAAAATATTTCATTTGATACATATTCATGTCTGTTTAAAGTGAAACTGTTTTCTATAGTGGAACTTGTGGAAAAAATAAATTAGAGGCGTAAAAAGGTGTATTTCTGGGGTTATGGATTAAATGTGTTGCTACAGCTAGAGAAAGGACACAAACATCTTCCAAGATTTCAATTAACCTGAGTTTACAGGGCACATGACCTGGGAAATTGGTTAGAATTAAGTTCTCCTGGGAGGACTTTTCTAGATTTCATGACACTCAAAGACCTATGACATCACAGTGTCTTTGATATTTGACTTTATCTCCATGGACCATTAATTATTCACACTAATTAGTATACCTGGTCAATTAAAGCTGAGTAGTTTTCAACTGGTTAATAATTAAGACTGTACGGTGGAAAATATTGTGTTTTTATTAGGCTTGTCTCCTTGTGGTCTTGTCGGCCCCTGGGGGTTTATAAAAGACAGTCAATCTTCCATTCTGTTATATTATTTAACAAATGTCGTGATTGAAAATGAAGTCAAGTAGAAATGTAGCCGCAATCTTACAAAAGGTCAGACTGATGATTTTATCCTAAAGCACCTTGGGGCAAAAATAATTATACAGTCAACAATGATATTATGGACACATATAACGATGTATCTTTTCTGTATTTAAAACTGATCCTTGCTTAAAGCTAGATGAAAGTATAGCAGATAGCTTGTGAATAAGTTTTCTGCTGAACTTTTATTTTGCTTTAAAGTCAGCTGTTTGCTACAGGGTGTATGTGTCTTGTATTGAGTGGGCATAAACCGAGCAGTCCATTGCAGAATATAATTTATAAGTCTTGTATTGAGTGGGCATAAAGCGAATTGTCCATTGCAGAATATAATTTATAAGTCTTGTATTGAGTGGGCATAAAGCAAATTGTCCATTGCAGAATATAATTTATAAGTCTTGTATTGAGTGGGCATAAAGCGAGCTGTATATTGCAGAATATAATTATATGAGTCTTGTATTGAGTGGGCATGAATCGAGGAGTCCATTGCAGAATATAATTTATAAGTCTTGTATTGAGTGGGCATAAAGCGAGCTGTATATTGCAGAATATAATTACATGAGTCTTGAATTGAGTGGGCATAAAGCGAGCTGTATATTGCAGAATATAATTATATGAGTCTTGTATTGAGTGGGCATGAATCGAGGAGTCCATTGCAGAATATAATTATATGAGTCTTGTGTTGAGTGGGCATAAAGCTAGCAGTCCATTGCAGAATATAATTATATGAGTGTTGTATTGAGTGGGCATAAAGCTAGCAGTCCATTGCAGAATATAATTATATGAGTCTTGTATTGAGTGGGCATAAAGCTAGCAGTTCATTGCAGAATATAATTATATGAGTCTTGTATTGAGTGGGCTTAAAGCTAGCAGTCCATTGCAGAATATAATTATATGAGTGTTGTATTGAGTGGGCATAAAGCTAGCAGTCCATTGCAGAATATAATTATATGAGTGTTGTATTGAGTGGGCATAAAGCTAGCAGTCCATTGCAGAATATAACTATATGAGTGTTGTATTGAGTGGGCATAAAGCTAGCAGTCCATTGCAGAATATAATTATATGAGTATTGTATTGAGTGGGCATAAAGCTAGCAGTCCATTGCAGAATATAATTATATGAGAATTGTATTGAGTGGGCATAAAGCTAGCAGTCCATTGCAGAATATAATTATATGAGTCTTGTATTGAGTGGGCATAAAGCTAGCAGTCCATTGCAGAATATAATTATATGAGTCTTGTGTTGAGTGGGCATAAAGCTAGCAGTCCATTACAGAATATAATTATATGAGTCTTGTATTGAGTGGGCATAAAGCTAGCAGTCCATTGCAGAATATAATAATATGAGTCTTGTGTTGAGTGGGCATAAAGCTAGCAGTCCATTGCAGAATATAATTTTATGAGTATTGTATTGAGTGGGCATAAAGCTAGCAGTCCATTGCAGAATATAATAATATGAGTCTTGTGTTGAGTGGGCATAAAGCTAGCAGTCCATTGCAGAATATAATTATATGAGAATTGTATTGAGTGGGCATAAAGCTAGCAGTCCATTGCAGAATATAATTTTATGAGTATTGTATTGAGTGGGCATAAAGCCAGCTGTTACAGGTTGTATGAGTTGTTTGGAGTGGGCATGCTAGTGAGTTTAACTTTAATGTGTCAGGAGGGGGAGGTCAGTATCAACTTTGTGTCTGTACATAATGAGATTTACTAGCAAAGGACAATCCTATCTTAATTTAGCATTGCATGTGGGAAAACATTCTGCACCAAAAAAGAGACGTAAAAGTACACAAGTGCAAATACACTTCCGTGATGTCCTAACCCACTACCCCATAAATATGCCTTTTTACGCAGTTAATTTATTCCTCCATCAAAGAAAATAGTTCCAATTTATACAGTTATGATTAAGAAATGTTTCTTATATCTTGGCAGATGGTAGCTAAAGCAGGCTGAAAGTAAAGCAGAATGCACCTTAAAGTAGTACCCTGTCTTCAATTTTGGAAACAGGCTGTTGAGTAAAGGGTTAAGTTATTTTGTTCAGCCCCTTTTCTCGGAGAAACACCTATTCACACCTTTATAATTATATTCTCCATTGAGAAAATTAATGAGATAAAACAATACCTTAGTGTCTCATCAGGGTCTTCATTATTTGCCTTCATAATGTATTGTGAGTGCTAATGGGGAATTTCCTGTCATTATCGGATTGAATACAGATCACACATCGAATAACCCAAGAATTCTGCTTTTTGTAGCAGTTTTAACCCATAACCTCATAAATACACCTTTTACACCTTTAATTTATTCCTCCACTGAAGAAAATAATTCCCCTTTATACAGTCATGAATATGTGTCATACAAAATATTTTCTATATCCTAACAGATGGAAGCTTAAAGCAGGCTGAAAGTAAAGCAGAATGCACCTTAAGGCGCATTCTGCTTTACTTTCAACCTGCTTTAGGTGGTCACCTGTCTGTAAACCTATAAATTGTTTAATGGGGTTAGGCAGTCCATTTCTGCAATACTGAAGTCATTTTAATAGAAAAGAGATTAAAGTTATAAGTATAAATCCAGGCTCTCTGCTCAGTTATAGGCATGTACCTGTTGGCTGTACCTGGCCAGGCAGACTAGCATTGTGTTTTACTCACTCATTAAAAGGTTAGGAGTTATTCCCCTTGTTATTGATACCATCAAATCAGTGCCAACTCTTTTAACACCATGGACCTGTTTAAAATATACTCATTACATTTGCAAACAGTGTAGGCACAGATCAGAGGGCTCCTGTAGGAGTCCTCTGATCTGGATCTACACTGTTTGATAATTTAGACCAATATTTATTAAACTTTCCAGAATTCCAAGTAGACTAATTCACGTTTTAGTAACTAATAGATTCTTATGGGAACCTGATAACCAACTAGAGCTACTTAGTGTTGAAGGAGTTAAAAGGTTTGGAGTTATTTCCCTTGTTAATGATAAAATCAAATCAGGTCTAACCTCTTTCAGCACTAACTATCATTGTTGAAAATGTTGTCTGCTTAAACACTGAAATTGTTTCAGTCTTCCTGATATTTACACAAAATAACAGTTTGGTGGTGTCTCATCTGGATTGAAACTGTTAGCAAAGGTATTCACTGGGGTCTATATCCAAGGTGTGAGTTAACCCATTAAAGAGGCTCGCAACCGGATTTAGCATTAAAAATAGTAATTTGTAAATATATGTCAAATGCTTATATAAATGGGTAAGATTTAGTTTAGGATAATAAATTCTGTTAAAAAAAGCATTTCAAAAAAAAAAAAGAAGAAGCTCTGGTTGGATTCGAACCCTTGACCCTCCATGCAGAGACAAACATGAAAAAAAAGGAAACGCCTTTACCCACGCTGCTACTGTCGCTCTCTTTCTATATGGTAGCAAATTAATGTACTTCAGTGGTAGCGATTGATATAGAGAATATTTGGTGACTAGCTTTGAATGAGAAATGTTATCTGGCAAGGCGGATGAATATATCAGGTGAGCCGCAGGCGAACCTGATATTTTCAGAAGCCGAGCCAGATAACATTTCTCATTCAAAACTAGTCACCAAATATTCTATTTATCCTTGTCACAATAGTAAAATAAATAGAGAATGCTTTTTAGCTCACCTGGCACGAAGTGCCAAGGTGAGCTTTTAGGATCACTGGATGTCCGTCGTACGTCGTCCGTCGTCTGTCTGTCCACAATTGGTTCGTTAACACTCTAGCAGCTACAAATATCATCCAATCTTCATGAAACTTGATCACAATGTTTGTCTAGTAGAAATCTAGGCCAAGTTCGAATGTGGGTCATGTCGGGTCAAAAACTAGGTCACTAGGTCAAATCATAGAAAAACCTTGTTAACACTCTAGAGGCTACAAATCTCATTGAATCTTGATGAAACTTGGTCAGAATATTTGTCTCATTGATATCTAGGTCAAGTTTGAATATGGGTTATGTCAGGTCAAAAACTAGGTCACAAGGTCAAATCATAGAAAAACCTTGTTAACACTCTTGAGGCTACACATCTCATTGGATCTTGATGAAACTTGGTCAGAATATTTGTCTCATTGATATCTAGGTCAAGGTTGAATATGGGTTATGTCAGGTCAAAAACTAGGTCACTAGGTCAAATCATAGAAAAACCTTGTTAACACTCTAGAGGCTACAAATCTCATTGGATCTTGATGAAACTTGGTCAGAATGTTTGTCTTATTGATATCTAGGTCAAGTTTGAATATGGGTCATGTCCGGTCAAATACTAGGTCACTAGGTCAAATCATAGGAAAACCATGTTAACACTCTAGAGGCTATAAATCTCATTGGATCTTGATGAATCATTGTCAGAATGTTTGTCTTATTGATATCTAGGCCAAGTGGGAATATGGGTCATGCCCGGTCAAAAATTAGGTCACTCTGTCAAATCATAGAACAACCTTGATAACACTCTTGAGGTTTGTGTCAGTTCAAAAACTAGGTCACTAGATCAAATCATAGGAAAATCTTGTTTATACGCAGATACCCCCCGCAGAGCTATTCAAAAAGTGTCCTCTTACGTCTGATACCGGACACTTTTTTCTGTTACCGGACTGTTTTAGTTTCTGTTATTGTATACTTTTTACGGGCGTGATGCACGTGGTGAGCATGCGGTCACAGGTTTAACTATTGCACTGCCCGGGAATTGACGAGGTAACCCTTGCAATGCTACAGTGGAGAAAACGTAATTCTTTCCCGTTTAAACGCAAACAAAACGCAAACGCAAACACAAAATAAAAGAAATAGAAAACAATAACTTTTTTTTTATTTTTTATCATATATTTTCATCTGAGTGGCAAACAGTTTGGATCCTGATCAGACGCCGGGTTACCCGGCGTCTGATCTGGCTCCAAAATGTTTGCAATGGAAAATAAAGTTTAAGCGTCAACGCGTTTATTGGGAAAGAATAACGTTTTTTCCACTGTGAGTACCGCTTGGCTAACATTTGCAAACAGTTTTGATCCATAGAAGACGCCGTGTAACGCGGCATGTGATCTGGATCCAAATTGTTTGGCACTGATTCTCATTTTTAAATTCAATTTATTTGAAAAGCATAAGAAAGATTTTGAGATTCTCCGCAGACGATACTTTTAAGTTTGAAGCAGAGGGCAATTCAGCACGATAAGGGATAACAAACTTTTGCAAATAGTTTGGATCTATATTAAACACACAGTAACTCAGCGTTTGAACAGGATCCAAACTGATAGACACTTGATACGTGCAATCAAATCTCGAAACTTTTCGTTGAAACATAAGTGCAGACAGCAATTTCAAAGCAGACGACAATATGGCAGTGCAAGAGTAAAATAATGCTATTTAATATTGTGCCTTTTCAGGAGAAAAATATCTGGTCCTTGGTTTGATTATGAAGGAACGGAAAAGGAAATATATCGGGCTAAAATGATAAAATTTATTGACCTTAAAGCTAAATGCCTAAAATAAGATGTCACCTAAATTGATAAATACAGCGCTTACCTTACTAGCTGAAAACTTATTCTGAGCGCAGTCAAACAAATGCGTAGTTATTTTACGGCATGACCCAGCACACAGGCTGCACGGAATGCTCGTGCAAGTTATAAAAAGGACCAATGAAAATAATAGTTAGTCGGTTTACGTTAATTTCAATATTTTAGAAATGTATATATTAATTTGCTATATTACATTGACCACAATGGTTATTGACTCGGTGTAAGGTATTTATTAAAATCTACGTATAAGTCAGATACAGCGACTTGTTCGCCTTAAAAGTGTAGGGTATGAATCGTAATAAGACTGTTTCGCTCGGACGAACAACAAATATGTCCTCGGCTTCGCCTCGGACAATTTGTTGTCGTCCTTGCAAACAATCTTATTACGATTCATACCCTACACTTTTAAGGCGAAACCCGTCGTGTATCTATTACTTACACTCTAGAGGTTGATTGTTGGTCATGTCCAGTCATAATCTAGGTCACTATAGGTCAATTTTGCCATGGTGTACCAGGTGAGCGATTTAGGGCCATAGTGGCCCTTGTTTTTAATGCTAGAGTCATTTTTGGTCCAGATAAGATTCTTACTAAAGAACTATGTTATTCTAGGAAAGCGCGCTATTATATAGATGACGTCAGTGACGTCACATCCTAGTTACGTTGAAAAGAAATAAAAGAACCTTTAAAAATCTAGTGTTTTTCACTCAGGAAATCTAAAAGGTGGACACTTATAGAAGTATGTGGCGCGTACTCTATAACGCTTTGATTGCATCGAATAGTTCGAATAAACGTCGTTACACGTCGGGATTCTGTTGAAAGAGTTTTAGAATACCTTTTCTAACAGCGGGAAAAATAAGCGTCTCTGTGAAAAAAGTAGTTCCGCCTACAGGTCATGTGACCACTTGACATAATAACATCGGTCATGTGACCACATAGCATAATAAAGCAAAGTTTATCTGTCACCCCTTTATCCGTCAGGAAAACAGGCACGTGACAGGATAAAGTACATTATTCAGCTCGGGTTTATGTCTGAGCCCGTGTAGAGAAGCAACAACAACAACTATTCCGTCTACTAACGCTATAGAAAAACGATGGAAAATATCTAAAAAAACTAAGATTCGGTGACGATTCTTGAGACTTTTTTGGACTGATCATATTTGTTTAATGTCAGAAGCCAAATAATGCCACAAATTTGCTTTTATTTGAGTATTTTATTTTATTTTGACAAGTACACCATCCGGTTGCGAGTCCCTTTAGCCCATAGCCTGGTTTTAGTTTTGAAAACAGGTGACCACTTAATGCAGGTTGAAAGTAAAGCAGAATGCACCAAGGGTGCATTCTGCTTTACTTTCATCCTGCTTTAAGCTACCAGCTGCTAGAAGATAGAAAATATTTCTTATGATTCTTATTTGTTACAGTATAAATTGTTATTTTCTTCAGGGGAGGAATAAATTAAAGGTGTGAAAAGGCGTTTTTCCCGTCGCAGACGGGTCTGTTTTGTATTTTGACCGCAACTCTATGAAACAATTTAACCAATCAGGAATGATCAGAAATCCTGGTCAATGATCACGTGCTTGAAATGCAGTACTCTTATCGGCCAATGGCCTAGACTGGCGTTCTGTTATTTTTTCACATCAATCTTGTGAGTGTAAACCTGGCAAATCATTGAGATGCAGTCTATGTCATCATTTCTAAATTTAGCGTGGATAAGCTCTAAATTTAGCATGTGATAAAGTCTGTTTACGAAAGATGTTAAGTATACACTTGTCTCTGGTTAAGTGAATACTGTACAGTGGAGAATGTGTTATTCTTTCCCAATAAACCTGTTTACGCTAAAACTATTATTTGCAGTGCAAACAATTTGTAGCTAGATCAGACGCCGGGTAACCCGGCGTCTGATCAGGCTCCAAACTGTTTGCCACCAAGATAAACATGAAATATCAGAATTGTCCAAAAGTTGTTCTTTTCTACGTTTTAGTGTTTTGCGTTTGCGTTTAAACGGGAAAGAATAACAGATTCTCCACTGTACCCCACACAAAACTTTAACCTGCGACGGAATATCTTTTTTAAAGATATTTCTTGTTATAGGGTAATGAGTTTAAACTAATAGAAGCTTTAAGTTCAAAACATAAATAATACAATAACATCTTGTTGTAAAGCTTTTCTGCATTACTTTTGTCATGCATTACTTTTGTTGTTAACCCCTTGGAACTTTAAATGGATATTTCTGGTTTCAGTTTTTGTCTAGTCCATTTTTGGCTATTTAGGGTTATGATTTGTCGATGAAACTTGCAATATGAAAAACAGTGCAGACCCTGATCAGAGGGCTCCTTTAGGAGCTCTCTGATCTGGGTCTTCACTGTTTGCAAAGGACAAGTGCACTCTTCACTAGTACACTGTTTCCAATGGGCATGCATATTGGTGACTGGATTGCCTACTTGTCTAGCCCTCTGATCTGGGTCTTCACTGTTTGCAAAGGACAAGTGTACTCTTCACTGGTACACTGTTTGCAATGGATGACTGGATTGACTAGATTGATGAACGCAGGTATTACTGTGGTACAGTTCTCCATGGGTGCGGATTTGCATGAACCTTTAACTAGCAACAATCTCTGTCCTCTGCAATAAAAGTGCTATCAAGACATGTTCAAAACAGATAACGGACCATTTTTTTAACAACATTAAATTCAGCGTGTTTATTGGATTAAACCATGATGAGATGCTGGATCTGCACAGCCTGCCATCTGGATCCAGTCCATTTGTCATGGTAACAGAATGGCACATAGCATGATCAAAGCTAACCAGATTGAGTTTCCCCAAGTTCTGTTGAGAGATTTATTGCTGAAAGCGCTGATATGATAATTGTGTTAATTATACCGATTTCTGGAAATTTAAACTATCAGAGTCATTCCCTGTACATGTATCAAAATTGTCTCATGAAAAATGAATTTTCTACAAATGTTTTGACAGGCAGCAGCTTCTGTTACAATGGTCATTTATCTACTATGTCTTTTACTACAGAACAACCTCCATGTTACGACCACTAAATTACATTAGAATAAGACTATTTTGTGTTTAAGTCAGGTGGCTGCTTAAAGCAAGGTGAAAGTGAAAACAGAAAGCTTCTGTAGGAGCTTCTGTTTTACTTTCACCTTGCTTTTAGATGCCATCTGTTTTTCATATAATCAATAGCTTTCTTTTAAGTGGTCGTAATACGGAGTTTTTACTGTACAGGAATTTAGGAATTTCTGAGAAAAGAACATGCAGTAAAATTAACACAATCCCTCAATCAAAAGATCACCCATTGATTGTTTAAATACAGGTAGCAGATTAAACCATTACCCAATAAATACACCATTTTACACCTTTGATTTGAATTAAATTTCATATTTTATTTGTTTTTCATTTTGCCATGAAAGGTGTAATTTGTGGCACTGAGGTTCTCTTGTTACATCTTGAGGTATTCCTTTTAAACTTTGTTAACAGGCCTTAAACATCTTTCATATTGTTCATTGAGTAATTACCCAAAGTTTTAGTTGTACACAGAACTTTAGTTAAAGGAGCTTTCAACTTTAAATTCTCTTTACTTGAAGCAGTCACCAGTGTCAGTTTAACCCAGTAGCCCATAGCCAGCTGTTCCTAATTTGAGGGCAGGTGACCACTGTCAATCAGATAGAGAGTAAAGCAGAATGTACTTTAAGGTGCATTCTGATCTACTTTTGGCCTGCTTTAACTACAATCTCTTAGGAATAAAAGGCATAGATTATGTGATTTTCATCTTTGGTTATGGAGGAAGAGGTGATACAGATGATATCGGCAGCGTTGAAGCTTTTCCTGTATAATGTATACAGTCTATTTTTCAATGTTTTTAATGACATCTCACCCTCACCATCATGAAAAAAAGACCTACAGATTATTAATAATTGCAGTGTTGCTATTAGCAACCATATCTCGAATCTTACAGCTCTTCAAAGCCATAGCATTTATGACATATCACAGATCACACGCCCCTCAAGATGCCCCCCAGTCGTCAGCTGGAAGCTGGCTATCTGTCCAATTTATTTTTGTTGCTCTCTTTTACCCCTTACCCTATCAACAGGCATCCTGGTAAGCTCATCTCAAGTACGGAATATGATGTCCGCTGTAAAATTGATGCCATTTCCAAAAAACAGCTGCTTGAATTCGAACATTGACAATTTTGTGCTTTGTTAGCCATTTTGAAGAACAAAATTTTAAATGTTGTGCAAAGATTAAGTTTCTTCTTGTAAAATCTTGAAAATTATTGTATTTTATCTTTTTCATGACTTTTGAAGACATAAATCATGTTTTGGGACAAAGAATATGTGACAGTTTTTGTTCAATCATCTATAAATATCTATATCAAATAATATTGGTTTTCGTTGTTGGTCATTTGAAGATTTCATACTGCAATTAAAATTTGGTGTCTTAGGAAAGTTTTTGAGAAGTTTCCTTTGAATATTTCAGAAGCAGAGGACAATGTTTGAAGCAGACGACATGCAAGGGAGATAAGAGGTAAATGAGCTTCCGCCCTTATAAACAGACCGTGTACAGCAGAATGGGTCTCCAGGCCACCATTAGATCAAGTACCTAGATCCTTAAAGACAGGTGAGTGCTTATTGCAGAACTAAAGTAATGCAGAAAACTGTTTTTTAAGAGTTTTGTGCATTACCTGTAATTATTGAATAAAAATGCCATTAGGTATGTTACAGCTGGCTTGTGTGTGTTGTGTCAGGTGGGGGGATGTACCTGGGTCGCACTGTATTGCTTGGCACATGGGACAGATGCCGAGAGCCTTTGAGGTGAGATAAGTTTACTGCCAGTGCCTGATCGGAGAGCAGCCTGGTGATAAATATTCTCCAAAATTCACCAGTAGCCATATCAAATGACAAAAACTAACTGTATATTACCCTACACACCTCCCTACAGGTGTGGGCCTGATTTCAGCAGCAGCGTAGATCTCTCCTCTACGCTCCACGGCACCTAGTGACAATTTGTCTTCTTGGAATATTTCTTCCTTGGAAAAGCCGTGCCAAAGAAACAAAACTTGTTTCACTTTTGGCAGCTTTTTGCTATGGCTAGGACAATTAGTTAGAAGGCTTATATAACAGAGATGAAAGCTTAATGTGGACTTAAAGTTATTTACAGTAAAACCTCCCTATTACTACCACTATAAAGAAGGCTTATTGACTGCATGAGAATCAGGTGACAGCTTAAAACAAGTTATACGCAGATACCCCTCGCAGAGCTATTCAAATAGTGTCCTCTTACATCTGATACCGGACACTTTTTTCTGTTACCGGACAGTTTTACTTTCTGTTATTGTATACTTTTTACGGGTGTGGTGCACGTGGTGAGCATGCTGTCACCTGTATAACTCTTGCACTGTCCGGGAATGGACGAGGTAACCCTTGTACTGCTACAGTGGAGAAAACGTTATTCTTTCCTAACAAACGCTTACGATTAAACTATTGATTCCATTGCAAACAGTTTGGAGCCTGATCAGACGCCGGGTAACTCGGCGTCTGATCGGCTCCAAACTGTTTGTCACTCAAATTAAAACAAATAATGAGAAATATCAACAAATGGTAATTGCCTACATTTGTACATTTTAGCGATTTGGGTTTGCGTTTTGTTTGCGTTTAAATGGGAAAGAATAATGTTTTCTCCACTGTAAGTACCGTTTGGCTAACATTGGCAAATAGTTTGGATCCGGAGAAGACACCGCGTATCGCAACATGTGATCTGGATCCAAATTGTTCGGCACTCATTTCCAATTTTTATTCAATTTGAATAGCATAGGAAAGATTTTGTGTTTCTCCGCAGATGATATTTTTGAAGCAGATGGCAATTCAGCATGATAAGGGATAACGAACATTTGCAAACAGTTATGATCAATATCGACACACATGTAGTAACTCTGCGTTTGAACAGGATCCAAACTAATAACACTTGTATCAATATTCATGCAGTCAAAGCCAGAAATGTTTGCGTTGGAGAATAAATGCAGACGCCATTTTCAAAGCAGGCGACAATATTGCAGAGAAAAAGTAAAAAACGCAATTTAATAGTGTGCCTGTTCGGGAGAAAAATCTTTGACCCTTGGTTTGATTATAATGGGGTGGAAAATGAATTATATCGGGCTAAGATGTAGAGTTTAAAATATTTATTGAACTTATTACTAAATGCTTAAAAAGAAATGCTACCTAAACTGATAAATAGAGCGCTTACCTTACTAGCTGAGTACTAACGCGGAGCGAAGACAAACAAATTACGTAGTTTTTTAGGCATGACCCAGCACACAGGCTGCACGGTATGCCCGTGCAAGTTAGAAAAAGGACAAATGAAATATATAGTTGGTTTACGTGTAATTCAATATTTTAGAAGTGGATATTTTAAATTACTTTATTAAATTGACCACAATCATTATTGACTCGGTGTAAAATATTTATTAAAATCTTCGTATAAGTCAGATACCGATACTCGTTCGCTTTAAAAGAGTTCGCTAACAAGGGTAAGAGTATTGTTTCGCTCAGACGAACAACAAAGATGTCCTCGGCTTCATCTCGGACACCTTGTTGTTCTTCCTCGCAAAACAATACTCTTACCCTTGTTAGCGGACTCTTTTGAAGCGAAACTCGAACGGTATCTATTACGTAACCGTAAAACAGACTGTCAGAGAGTAGGAAATCGTTGTTCAGAGGGCCATTGTAGGGAGGGAGCAATGTAGTTTGAATGCTAGGGCAGCGTCTGTTTTATGTTCACCTTGCTTTAAGCTGTCACCTGCCGTAAACTCCTGATAATGAACGTAATTTAGTGGTCGTAAAAGAGAGGTTTTACTGTATTGTACTTTTTAACTACAGCATGTGTATTACACATTCCGGTGTCCCTGTATTTATAGCCTATACTGTTAAACATTTTCTCAATGCCAATATGTGTTGATCACAGTCCAGTCAAAAAACACGGAATTATACACTCACGGAATTGCAACCTCCCGCTATAGTATCATAAACCTCGTGCGGCGCAAATGAGACTTCGCAAGACTTGATAAGATAATGTCTATCGGTAGTCAATATGATAAATGTCTGTTTCGAAACATTGTTCACGGATTTATAATGTCCACCAAGTCGTTTAAATCTACTACAATGTCAATAAATACACCCGAATTGGTAAATTTTCACCCCAGAAATGGCGGACAACGAGGCAAAAAGTGAAGATGTTGTCACGTGACACATAATCTCGCAAAATTCAACCGCCGCGAGAGCTCAGATGCTCGCCTTTTCAACTTCGCTGAGTTGCGATTCGGTCTTGTATAATTCCTTTAAAAAACAATCAGAGTTCCAGATAACTTTGTGTGTGTTTTTTTCTCAATCAAACCCTATGTTGTGACCACTCATTAGAATCGTCTTTTCGAGACAATTCTAATGAGTGGTCACACCATGGAGTTTAGAGGACACATAGAGGAGAAACTTTTGAAAACGTTGTTAAGCTACTCTTATCTTGAGCCCTGAACCATTTTACAACAACCTCTATCATTTAAGATATATTGCAGCCACTCTTGTAGTTTGAATGCTAGGGCAGTGTCATTCCTCTCTACAATGAAACCCAATAGGGTACAAAAATTGTGTAAGATATTTGAAGGGAGTCGTCATAGAGAGGGAAATCGGCTTACATTAAAAAAATTTGCAAACAGCTTGAATCCAGATCAGACGCCGCGTAATGCGGCGTCTGACCTGGATTCAAGCTGTTTGTCATTCGCAATTATACTATCCTGTCAAAATGTCAAATTTGTGACTTTGGGAATGTAAAAATGTGAAAAGGTTGGACAAAACTGTCTTGTTTGGGAAACAGTAGCAAACATCGTTGTGAGGAGGGAATCGTTGTTCAGAGGGCCATTGTAGGGAGGGAGCACTGTAGTTTGAATGCTAGAGCAGCGTCTTCAAAGTTGATTATATCATATTTTCTCTTCAGTTATAAGAGACATTCAAGTTTGTAGGGATATTAATCACCTTTAGTGATAACTCAAATTAAATGATTTTTACTCACATATATATTTACAACTATCAGCGCTTAGATTAGATTGAATTGCAGTGAAATGGGACCATTAGGTCAAGAGTTATATGCGGCATAATGCTCTTGATGTACTCAGATATGCTGGAAAAGGCAACACTGTTGACCATGTTTTCTCTCAGTCTACAAGTTTGATTGAATTTTTATTAAACTGTGACTAACTATTTACATGTACCAGTATATGACTGAGTTTTTGGATGATTTAAGCATAATGCGCCTCAACCCATTACCCCATAAATACACCTTTTTATGCATTTGAAATTCCTTTACTGAATAAATTCGTTGGAAGTCTACCATCGGAAATCTCAGTAACCATCACCACGATTTTATAAATCCTAGCTGATGATAACTTAAAGCAGGCTGAAATAAAAGTTGAATGCCCCTTAAAGCACACTCTGCTTTACTTTCAACCTGCTTTAAGTGGTCACATAATTATCTTTAATGCTAGAAACAGGCTATGGGGTAATAACCCTTTGAACCCTAGTCCCGCTTATAGGCGTCCTTTTCAAAAAGTGTACATGTGAATATTACACTTGTCCTATGCATACAGTGAAGACCCAGATCAGAGGGCTTCGAAAGGAGCCCTCTGATCAGGGTCTTCACTGTTTGTCATAATGTCAAACATTGACAAAAACAACCCTTAAAAGTCAGAAATGGACTAGACTAAAATGGAAACTGGAATTGTCCATTTAAAGTTTCAGGGAGGAAAGAGTTAAGTGGTCACATAATTATCTGTAATGCTAGAAAAAGGCTATGGGGTAATTGGTTGAGGCACACTTTGCTTTACTTTCACCCTATTTTCAGCTACCACCTGAATATAGAAAATATTCCTTATGATACATATTCATGATGTATTAAATGGAACTATTTACTTCAGTGGAAGAAGCAGAGGAATAAATTAAAGGCGTACAAATGAGTACCAATGGAGTAATGGGTTAAAAAAGCTTAGAATGAAACTCCAGATATGGTGTCAGGGAGTAAAGAGTTAATGCATGACAGAAAGCTCATTAAGGATATTTAATTGTGCATTACTTCTAAAGTTCTGCATGAACCATTCAGCTCTCTTTAGAGAGCTTCATGCTCCATTAACCTATTACTCCATAAATACGCCTTTTAACACCTACTGATTGCCACACTAAGAAAAGTAGTTCTTTGCTATGAAGTTATTGAATTGAATCATGAGAAGTATTTTTTTAAAAAATCCAGATAAAAGCTTAAAGCTGACTGAAAGTAAAGCAAACTGCTCCATTAGGAGCATTCTGCTTTACTTTCAACCTGCTTTAAGTGGTCACCTAATTCTAAGGGGTGAAAGAGTGGCAGCTTATCACAAGTTAACCCTATTGAAGAGTATACTTGTCATTAACAAACAGTGTACCTGTGAAGAGTACTTTTATTTATACAAACAGTGTAGACCCTGATCAGAAGGCTCCTGTAGGAGCCCTCTGATCAGGGTCTACACTGTTTGTCATTTTGCAACATATTGTTAACATCAATTCTAAAGTTAAACAGTAAAAGAATGGACTAAACTTAACCCTTAGCCCGCCAAATAAATTGTCGTCTGCTATATTTCTCGTCTGCTTCAAGTTTCAAAGTGCTTCAAAGTTGCTCAAAATTGCTGAAAATGTTGTCCGAGTGTCAAACAGCTTGGATCCGGATGAGACGCCGAGACGCTGTTTGCATATGGAGCTATAGTCGTGAGTGGCAGGCTAAGGGTTAATAGAAAAGTGAAATTATCCATTTGAAGCTTCAGGGGTGAATAAGTTAACAGTATTGCCGACTTCTTGACCAAACCCCTGGTTGTGATCTCTGATCTAAAGATTATACAAATAGAAACAGAGCCGGTTAACTCTTGGCAGACAAAAATCAGTGTTTATATTTGTTATGCTTGGGAAATCATAATTTCTGAGGGAAAGATGTTCTTAATGTCATTTTTATGACAGCGTTGACAATAAATGTATGCATAGTCAATGATTACGATTTCCATTTGGTATGTAACAGGACGATAGCAATATGTATGGAGCCAATGTTCAAAGAAGAATTATAGAGAATCTGTATAAACAGGTGGAGTCTTAACCCTGTACTCCATAGATATGCCTTTTTACACATTTAATTAATTCCTCCACTGAAGAAAATAGTTCAATTTTATACAGTAATGAATGCAATTTATTTATGCTTTTCGGTGGATTACCACGAAATAGCAGTGGATGATCACTTGGTAATCCACTGCAGTGGATTATCACCAATCGCTTTTTATTATGAATTTTCCCCGTAGGGCTCCCCAAGAATCGTAGTCAATCGTGTCTTATCGTTAAATTCCGGCAGTCCGATTTGTCGTGAACTACTCACCGGAAGAGCACGAATCCAAACTCGGGAGCAACGAGTGACGTCATTATACCGCCAACTGTCACGCGCATGTGTTCGACATAAAACGTGGGGCTCAACACGGGATAAATAATGTACGTTCGCTTTCAATTTTTAAACAATTTCGTTTAAAAAGTGGCTTAAAAGCATAAATAAATAGAATAACTGTGTTTTTTCAGTGTAAGATCGAATTTAATCCATTGAGTGAACATCAGACTGTTATATTTTCACTCGTGGCTTCGCCACTCATGAAAATATAACGTCTGATGTTCACTCAATGGATTAAATTTCGATCTTACACTGAAAAAAACAGTTATCCTCTATATAAGAAGTATTTCTTATATCTTAGAAGAATGATGCTAGAAATTATAGTGATTTGTAAAGCCAGACTTAGTTATTTATACAGAGAAATAACTGATTGAGGAAGTAGGGAGGTCCTTAACCCTTTACTCCATATATACTCTTTTTTACACTTTTATTTTATTCCTCCGCTTAACAATCAGTTCAAAATATCATATTCATTTATATGTGGAAACGAGGGTTAAAGACAGATTGCTTCTTATTGTAATGCAGAAAGCTTCTTGTATGACCACATTTAGTAACCATTTAGCCTGCAGTTATTAATGTTTTAGGATTGTATCATTTTGATATAAATGCAAGAAGGGTATAGAGATATTGGTAGAAATGTGTTTTCAGTCTGGATTTTACTTTCAATGACAACTGAGTTGCATGTATCATAGCTTTTACCCATTAACCATAGCCTGTTTCTAGTTTTGATCATAAGTGACCACTTAAAGCAGGTTGAAAGTAAAGCTGAATGTGCCTTAAGGCACATTCGGCTTTACTTTCAGCCTGCTTTTAAAGCTATTAATTATCTACTAGAAAATAGAAAATATTTCTTATGTTTTTTATTTGGGAAATTATGAATTGGAACTATTTTCTTCATTAGAGGAAATAAATGACAGGCATTAAAAGGTGTATGGTATGGGGTAATGGGTTAAGTTGTCAGTTTTGAAAATTGTGAACTGTTAAATACATTTATTATACGCCCGTCTTCAGACGGGATGTATTATGTCGTGGCGCTGTCCGTCCGTCTGTCAGTCCGTCTGTCCGTCCGTTAACTTTTTCATGTCCGCTCTCTAACTCAAACAAATTTAATCTAATCCTTTTGAAACTTGGTCAGAACGTGAATGACCATAATATCTCGGTCAAGTTCGATAACCAGCAAGATTGACCTAGACATTCAAGAGTTATGCCCCTTTTTTGTCAAAAACGGGCATATTAGTTTGTCCGCTATCTAACTCAAACAAATGTTTTTTTAATCCTTTTCAAACTTGGTCAGCATGTGTATGACCATAATATCTCGGTCAAGTTAGATAACCAGCAGGATTGCCCCAGACATTCAAGAGTTATGCCCCTTTTTTCATAAAAAAACGGGCATATTTTAGTTTGTCCGCTCTCTAACTCAAACAAATTTATTTTAATCCTTTTGAAACTTTGTCAGCATGTGTATGACCATAATATCTCGGTCAAGTTCGATAACCAGCAAGATTGCCCCAGACATTCAAGAGTTATGCCCCTTTTTTCGTAAAAAACGGGCATATTTTAGTTTGTCTGCTCTATAACTCAAACACATTTAGTCTAATCCTTTTTAAACTTGGTCAGCATGTGTATGACCATAATGTCTCTGTCAAGTTTGATAACAAGCAGGATTGCACCAGGCATTCAAGAGTTATGCCCCTTTTTCGTAAAAAACGGGCATATTTTAGTTTGTCCGCTCTCTAACTCAAACAAATTTATTTCAGGCCTTTTGAAACTTGGTCAGCATGTGTATGACCATAATGTCTCGGTTATGTTTGATAACCAGCAAGATTGCCACAGACAGTCAAGAGTTATGCCCCTTTTTTCATCTAAAACGGGCATTTTTTAGTTTGTGCGCTCTCTAACTCAAACAAATTTATTCCAATCCTTTTGAAACTTTGTCAGCATGTGTATGACCATAATGTCTCGGTTATGTTCTGTAACCAGCAGGATTGCCCCAGACATTCAAGAGTTATGCCCCTTATTTTGTCAAAAACAGACATTTTTTAGTTTGTCCGCTCTCTAACTCAAATAAATTTATTCCAATCCTTTTGAAACTTTGTCAGCATGTGTATGACCATAATGTCTCGGTCAAGCTCCATAACCAGCAAGATTGCCCCTGACATTCAAGAGTTATGCCCCTTTTATCGTCAAAAACGGGCATTTTTTGTTTGTAGCTCTCTTTCTCAAACAAATTTATTCCCATCCTTTTGAAACTTGGTCAGCATATGACCCCTAACTTTCAGGGTTCTTACCCTTTTGTTTTTACCTTGATAGGGTTTTGGTATGACTTCATTCTATGATCGATTTGACGGGCGTATAATGTGCCCGGCTTGCGGTGCTCTTGTTAACTCTTTGCTCACAGAGCTCAGATTTTTACCTTCTTTTCAATGGTCACCAAACAAGCGCTATATATGCTGTCTTTCCCAATGGGGACCATTTTCTAAAATGAACCAAATCTACTCTAAAGTGTAAAGAAGAAATCCAAATTACAAAATGAAATGTGGTAATGTATTAATTGGCTAAAATGTGCATCATGAAATGAATATTGACAAGTATACAGTAAAACCTGTCCTAGCGGTCACCTGGTATAAGCGGTCACCTGGCTTTAACGGCCAGTTCGATCTCCCCCCGATTGAATTCATTCTATGTTGCCCCTTGACTAAGCGGTCACCTGTATAACGCAGCCAGCGGCCAGAAAAATTCATCCCAAACACTGTTTCCACACTGTATTAAACGGCCAAGTGGCCGCCCGCTGAAGTGTGATATGACTGAATACCTGTGTCATTCAACAAATCCACGCGTCGATCCGTCTGTAACCTCAACTTGTCAAATTACGTGCTCGGCGGGGCGTGTTATTATCAACAAGTTTGTCTGGGAGATTAGCGATTACGTAATCAACATTTTCCATATCAAACCCACTGTAATGAACGGTCAGGCAACTTGAATACACGTGTTATGATTTCTGTCGAACGTGTCACTCTTAATAACCGCCTAAATAACACAGCATATGCTACTGGTATCAAACTCTTTAATTAATCGTCAATTACACGGCCCGCGTCGTTCTTATGTGTAATGTACATCACTAAAATTAGATTTAGTGACTTCGGAGAAAATCTCGCGTTATTATGCAAATGAATACTATCCACCAATCAAAACTTGCGTAATTCGAGGATGCTGGGGTGTTCCCCCAGTGTAAAAATAGCCGGTGTTAAATTTCCCATACTGCAATTAATTTCCTCGACAACAATCAGAACTGAACAAAATGGTCGACCGATTTTTTACTTTTAATCTCTAATGCTGACTTGAAAGTACGTTTGACAACATTTGTAAAGTTTAAATGAGCTCCGGAAAATCCGTAGACACGCGCACATGGATTCTGCCTCCGTGGCACAGAAAAATACGTGTACAAACGTAAGTGTAATGAAACAACATATAGATTCTACTGTATTCCATTTTCTGAAAATGAACATTAAGTTACCAGCACATGTTGATATGGAGATCAGATGCCGAATAACTGATGCTCGTGTCAATGTTTCTATAATCAAAAAGTGTACTGGTCATACACTTCTGTATGAGTTTGAGGACTTTTAATATGTTGTTGACTTTTTAAATAGGAATGAATAGCGAAACGAATCCGTGACCGTTTTCAAAATAGTAGTCATTTTTCTTGCCCCTGGATTAAACGGTCACCTGTCTTAAGCAGCCAATTTGGCTGCTTCCCTTCACTGGCTGCTTAAGACAGGTTTTACTGTACATTGACTTTTGAGGGATTTGTTTCAAAAATATTTAAACTTATAGCAAATTATGCAGCCCCTAATCAGAGGGTTCCTTCAAGAGCTTTCTGATCTGAGTCTTCAACATTGGCATATGATGGAAATACTCATTTGCAGCATATATTATATTTCACAATATACAGTAAAACATAAAAAAAATTGGGACACTGCTGTTATTATCATAAACTTTTATCAAATTACAAACAGTGTAGACTCTGATCAGACTGCTCCTCAAGGACCAGTCTGATCAGGGTCCACACTGTTTGCTACAGGTCCGTCTCCCCCAATACTTTGGTCATTATGGTACTATTCAAAAACATGAGATGTCAGCTAAGTCTGCCTTGTAGCGTTAATGTCTGATGACAAATTTCCAAACCCAAGTCACAGTCAACGATTTACCATCTGAGGAAAAAATAACAATGCGAGTAAAAAAGTAGTCAACCTTTACTAAGCAGCTACAAAGATAGACGAATTAGAAGTCTGGATTACAGGTGGCAGCTTAATGCAGGATAAAAGTACAGCAGGAATTTCCTATATAAGGCATTCAGCTGCACCTTTGCCCTGCATTAAGCAGTCACCTGTCTTTAAAGACAGTCATGGATCTTCAAAAAGTGGCCAGTGCCTCAGATGTGCCTCAGATAAGGGGGATATTTCAAAACCTAAAATCTTTATTTCTGCATTAAATCCTATGGTGTCACTACTCATTAGAATCGTCTCGAAGAGACGATTCTAATGAGTAGTGACACCATAGGATTTGGTTCAAAAAGTTTGATTTGTTCAGTTTACTCCCTCTTATCTGTGTCCCTGAGTGGCGGCTTAACCCTGGCATGACTGTAGCTGACTTGGACTACCTCGACAGTGACAAATGCTATTTTGCTCCAGGGTTAAACATCACATGCAAAACACCCGTATATAGAAACCAGTGACAACCAGACCCAGCGACAACTTAATTTTCTCAAACACCAGTAAATGACTCCAAGAATGGACAAAAGTAACATTTGTCATATTTCATTCTTTGTTTAAACTCTTAGACTGCTCTTACCCATGGAAGAAATGTCACCAGCTTCAAGACCGTGATCTGTTGACTTTCTAAGAAAAAACTGCTTCCTAAAATACTTCTGTCACAAATTAATTCCAAATGACAAAATAATTGGATACAGAGTTACTCAGTATCTATTCTGGATCCACACTGCTAGTTACATGACTTCCCAGATTGTAAGAGTAACGATTCAGAGCAAAGTGATTGCCACCTGATCACATCAAATCACACACATAGTTATCGACCATAATTATGACCAGGATCAAAATGTTATCGCATACATCAACTAAGAAACTAAATTGGGCAAATTAAGTAGGAGGACCTAGTGTCAGTTTTTAGGCAGAGAATTTACATGGCATTTAAAAGGACAACTCTTCTGCTACAATTATTGTCATCTGCTATTGTTCAAAGAATAGAATTTTCAAAATTTCTTTTCAAAGCAGGGTCAGAGTGTCAAACAGTGTTATGCAGCATCTCATCAGGATCAATACTGTTTACACCGGGTTCCTCAACTAGCATGCTGAGAGTTCACCCTTAGAAAACTGAAAAATATATATCTATAAAATCTTGAAAGCTTTAACCCTTAGCCTGCCACTCACGACTATAGCTCCATATGCAAACAGCTTGGATCCGGATGAGACGCCGAGTAACTCGGCGTCTCATCCGGATCAAAGCTGTTTGACACTCGGACAACATTTTCAGCAATTTGAGCAACTTTGAAGCACTTTGAAACTTGAAGCAGACGAGAAATATAGCAGACGACAATTTGTTTGGCGGGCTAAGGGTTAATTCAAAACTTTCTAACTTTTGTACTCATGTAGCAATTTGGACATTTTAGTAACAATGCATCTACCCTTGGTCCAAGCTGTATTTAACCCACTACTGAAACTCCATAAATATGATATAATATTTATGCATGTAATATATTCCTCCACTGAAGAAAATAGTTTCACTTCTTACAATCATGGATATACAGCATAAGAAATATTTTCTATATCCTAGCAAATAGTAGCTAAAACAGACTGAAAGTAAAGCAGAATGTGCCTGAAGCTTTACTTTCAATTTGCTTTAAGTGGTCACCTGTCACAAAAACTACAAACAGGCTAAGGGGTAAAGAAGAAAACCTTTTTGTCACATTCAAAGAAATAGTAATTTCATCTCATTTACACTGTGTACACAATCTGAATCTGAGATGAAATATATAAAATAGTTCATATGGTGTAAATCACTATATTCATGACAGTATAAATTGGAACTATTTTCTTCATTGAATGACGATTCGAGACGTAAAAAGTTGTATCTATTTTGACAATGGGTTACTATTGGTTAGCACATATCATTGGCATTCGATCAGTGGCAAAGAAAAGGTGTAAGAAATAAGACTTGCCCTCAGCGAGACTTTGTTTCCGACAAATTTGTCATGGCGCTTTTTTCACTAATTTTCTACAATTTGTCATGTGTAGTAACATGTAGAGAAGTGACACCTGGAACAAGCGGAGATTACCCCACCATTACCGTCTCCTCTATCTATGTGCTGGTAACCTTATGGAGAACTCACATTCAATAAGTACAACACTACAAGATACCTTAGGCCATATGTCAAGTACAGTCGAACTTCGATATCCCGAACTCGCTTAACTCGAATTATCCGAGTTCAACACATGAACTGAATTTTTTCGTGCTAGGATAAGTCGGTCATACCCATATTTCAAAGTTAAAACGTGGCTTAGCCACGTTTTAACTTTGAAATATGGATATGTTTGACAAAACCGACTTCGAGATATAGAAGTTTGACTGTATGAAATCTTTTTTTTTCTTCCCTTTTTGTGGCTAGTCTGGTATTCAGTCTTTTATAATATTAAACCTTCTCCTGCGATCATATACAGGGCTCCAGATGAGAGGGAGTAAACTGAACAAATTCAACATTTTCTCGCTCGTTTTATCACCAAATTTCATTAGAATCGTCTTGATATGGCATTTATATAGTAAAAAGGTAAAACGCAAAAAGGCATTTATATAGTATATAGGTTAAACATGAAAATGCATTTCTCTAGTTTATAGGTAAAACATGAAAAAGGCATTGCTATAGTATATAGGTAAAACACAAAATGGCATTTATATAGTATAAAGGTAAAACATGAATTGGCAATTAAGAAAAACACAAAATGGTATTTCTATAGTATAAAGGTAAAACTCAAAATGACATTTATATTGTTTATAGGGAAACCATGAAATGGTATTTCTATAGTATATAGGAATAACACAAAATGGCATTTATATAGTATGTAGATTAAACATGAAAATGCATTCCTTTAGTATATGGGTAAACACAAAATGGTATTTATACAGTATATAAGTTAAAATTGAAATGGTTTTCTATAGTATTTGGGTAAAACACAAAAAGGCATTTCTATAGTATATAGGTAAAACACAAAATGGCATTTATATAGTATATAGGCAAAACATGAACTGGCATTTCTATAGCTTGAAGATAAACACACAAAATGGTATTTCTATTGTACTACAGGTAAAACATAAAAAGGCATTTCTATAGTATATAGGTAAAACACATATAATGTTATTTCTATAAAGTACTACAGGTAAAACATAAAAAGGCATTTCTATAGTATATAGGTAAAACACATATAATGTTATAGGTAAAACATAAAAAGACATTTCTATAGTATATAGGTAAAACACATATAATGGTATTTCTATAGTACTACAGGTAAAACATAAAAAGACATTTCTATAGTATATAGGTAAAACACATATAATGGTATTTCTATAGTACTACAGGTAAAACATAAAAAGGCATTTCTATAGTATATAGGTAAAACATAAAAAGGCATTTCTATAGTATATAGGTAAAACACATAATGGTATTTCTATAGTACTACAGGTAAAATATAAAAAGACATTTCTATAGTATATAGGTAAAACACATAATGTTATTTCTATAGTACTACAGGTAAAACATAAAAAGACATTTTTACAGTATATAGGTAAAACACATAATGGTATTTCTATAGTACTACAGGTAAAACATAAAAAGACATTTTTACAGTATATAGGTTAAACACATAATGGTATTTCTATAGTACTACAGGTAAAACATAAAAAGGCATTTCTATAGTATATAGGTAAAACACATAATGGTATTTCTATAGTACTACAGGTAAAACATAAAAAGGCATTTCTATAGTATATAGGTAAAACACATATAATGTTATTTCTATAAAGTACTACAGGTAAAACATAAAAAGGCATTTCTATAGTATATAGGTAAAACACATATAATGTTATTTCTATAGTACTACAGGTAAAACATAAAAAGGCATTTCTATAGTATATAGGTAAAACACATATAATGTTATCTCTATAGTACTACAGGTAAAACATAAAAAGACATTTCTATAGTATATAGGTAAAACACATATAATGGTATTTCTATAGTACTACAGGTAAAACATAAAAAGACATTTCTATAGTATATAGGTAAAACACATATAATGGTATTTCTATAGTACTACAGGTAAAACATAAAAAGACATTTCTATAGTGTATAGGTAAAACACATAATGGTATTTCTATAGTACTACAGGTAAAACATAAAAAGGCATTTCTATAGTATATAGGTAAAACACATAATGGTATTTCTATAGTACTACAGGTAAAACATAAAAAGGCATTTCTACAGTATATAGGTAAAACACATATAATGGTATTTCTATAGTACTACAGGTAAAACATAAAAAGGCATTTCTACAGTATATAGGTAAAACACAAAATGGTATTTCTATAGTACTACAGGTAAAACATAAAAAGGCATTTCTATAGTATATAGGTAAAACACAAAATGGTATTTCTATAGTACTACAGGTAAAACATAAAAAGACATTTCTACAGTATATAGGTAAAACACAAAATGGTATTTCTATAGTACTACAGGTAAAACATAAAAAGACATTTCTACAGTATATAGGTAAAACACAAAATGGTATTTCTATAGTACTACAGGTAAAACATAAAAAGACATTTCTATAGTATATAGGTAAAACACATATAATGTTATTTCTATAGTACTACAGGTAAAACATAAAAAGACATTTCTATAGTATATAGGTAAAACACATATAATGTTATTTCTATAAAGTACTACAGGTAAAACATAAAAAGGCATTTCTATAGTATATAGGTAAAACACATATAATGTTATTTCTATAGTACTACAGGTAAAACATAAAAAGGCATTTCTATAGTATATAGGTAAAACACAAAATGGTATTTCTATAGTACTACAGGTAAAACATAAAAAGGCATTTCTATAGTATATAGGTAAAACACATAATGGTATTTCTATAGTACTACAGGTAAAACATAAAAAAAGGCATTTCTATAGTATATAGGTAAAACACATATAATGGTATTTCTATAGTACTACAGGTAAAACATAAAAAGGCATTTCTATAGTATATAGGTAAAACACAAAATGGTATTTCTATAGTACTACAGGTAAAACATAAAAAGACATTTCTATAGTATATAGGTAAAACACAAAATGGTATTTCTATAGTACTACAGGTAAAACATAAAAAGGCATTTCTATAGTATATAGGTAAAACACATAATGGTATTTCTATAGTACTACAGGTAAAACATAAAAAGACATTTCTACAGTATATAGGTAAAACACAAAATGGTATTTCTATAGTACTACAGGTAAAACATAAAAAGGCATTTCTACAGTATATAGGTAAAACACATAATGGTATTTCTATAGTACTACAGGTAAAACATAAAAAGGCATTTCTATAGTATATAGGTAAAACACAAAATGGTATTTCTATAGTACTACAGGTAAAACATAAAAAGACATTTCTACAGTATATAGGTAAAACACAAAATGGTATTTCTATAGTACTACAGGTAAAACATAAAAAGACATTTCTACAGTATATAGGTAAAACACAAAATGGTATTTCTATAGTACTACAGGTAAAACATAAAAAGACATTTCTATAGTATATAGGTAAAACACATATAATGTTATTTCTATAGTACTACAGGTAAAACATAAAAAGACATTTCTATAGTATATAGGTAAAACACATATAATGTTATTTCTATAAAGTACTACAGGTAAAACATAAAAAGACATTTCTATAGTATATAGGTAAAACACAAAATGGTATTTCTATAGTACTACACGTAAAACATAAAAAGAAATTTCTACAGTATATAGGTAAAACATGAAATTTCATTTGAATAGCATATAGGAACCTCACAAAATGGCATTTATAAAGTATATAGGTAAAACACAAAATGGCATGTCTATAGTTTAAAGGTAAAACATGAAAATGCATTTCTACAGTATATAGGTAGATGTATAAAATGTAAAGTCTACTGTAGATTTTCATTAAATTTGTTTGACTAGTAGGATTAAGTAATATCTATCTAATAAGTCTAAAACTAGTGTATGTTAAACAGCTAGATTTTTTGTAATTTGAAATTTAGTGACTTTTTCAGAATTTGACTTTTTAGCTCACCTGAGCCAAAGGCTCAAGGTGAGCTATTGGGATGGCCCTGTGTCCGGCGTCCGTCGTCGTGCGGTGTGCGTTGTCCGTCGTGCGTCGTCCTTAACAATTGCTTCAAATGACATCTCCTCCTATACCGCTGAACAGATTTCAACCAAACTTTACAGAAATGTTCCTTGGGTCAAGCTCTTTCAAATTTGTTCAAAGAATTAAAAACAATGCAGAACTCTGGTTGCCATGGCAACCAAAGTGAAAAAATAATGAAATCTTAAAAAATCTTCTTGTCAAAAACTGCAAAGGGCAGAGCTTAGATATTTAGCACATAGCATCACCTACAAGTCCTCTATCAAGTTTGTTCAAATTATGCCCCTGGGGTCAAAATTGGCCCCGCCCCGGGGGTCACCGTTTGACATAGAGTTATATAGTGAAATTTTCAAACATCTTCTTCTCTGAAACTAATATGGCCAGAGCTTTAATATTTGGCATGGTGACACTTCTAGATGTCCTTTACCTAGTTTGTTCAAATGGGTCTGGTTGGTTGCATATCTAGGTCACAGAAGCTAAAAATAGATTTTTTTCAATGAAAACTTAAAAAATCTTCTTGTCTGAAACTACAAGGGCCAGAGCTTAGATATTTGGCACATAGCATTGCCTACAGGTCCTCTATCAAGTTTGTTCAAATTATACCCTGGGGTTAAAATTGGCCCCGCATGGGGGTCACAGTTTTACATAGAGTTATATAGTGAAAATTTCAAACGTCTTCTTCTCGGACACTAATATGGCCATAGCTTTGATAATTGGTATGGTGACACTTCTGAATATCTTTAACGTATTTTGTTCAAATGGTTCTGGTCTGTTGCATATCTAGGTCACAGGAGCTAAAAATAGATTTTTTCTATAAAAATTAAAAAATCTTTTTGTCAAAAACTGCAAAGGCCAGAGCTTAGATATTTGCCACAAAGTATCACCTACAGGTCCTTTATCACGTTTCTTCAAATTATGCCCCTTGGGTCAAAATTGGCCCCACCCTGGTGGGTCACTGTTTTACATAGAGTTATATTGTGAAATTTTCAAACGTCTTCTCCTCTGAAACTGATATGGCCATAGCTTTTATATTCGGCATGGTGACACTTTTAGATGTCCTTTACCTATTTTGTTTAAATGTTTCCTGTCTGTTGCATATGAAGGTTACAGGAGCTAAAAATAGAGTGTTTCAATGGAAACTTAAACAAATCTTTTTGTCTAAAACCCTAGTACCCTGATCTTAGATATTTGGCACATAGCATCATCTATAGGTCCTCTTTCAAGGTTGTTCAAATTATGCCAATTAGGTAAAAAATGCCCCTCTCCTGGACATAAATATTTTTCTTCATTTTGTCAGTTATTCTCAGGTGAGCGAAATATGCCCCATGGGGCTCTTGTTTAAAACATTGATATTTCCAGAAATTTTTTTATGAAATATTTTTTCTTGCACAATATCTTATATTGTCTGTTGTATATAAATTATTGAGTTACATAACTTTATAAAGAAAATATTCCTGTTTATTCAAAATGGAACTTTTCTCGACAAAAGGTCCTGTCAGAAAAAAACTGTGCTGTGTTTTTTTTATTTTAACAATTTTTTTACTCTTTATATGGTATATTTCAATTTAATCCAGGTTTCAGTGAAGTCTGGCAGAGAATAAGCAGACCCGCAAACCACCTTAACTCTTTCCTCCCTAAAACTTTAAATGGACAATTCCAGTTTCCATTTTAGTCTAGTCCATTTCCGACTTTTAAGGGTTGTTTTTGTCAATGTTTGGCATTATGACAAACAGTGAAGACCCTGATCAGAGGGCTCCTTTCGCAGCCCTCTGATCTGGGTGTTCACTGTTTGCATAGGACAAGTGCACTTTTCACATGTATACTGTTTGAAAAGGACGCCTATATGCGGGACTAGGGTTGAAAGGGTTATAAGCCATTACCTATCTCCCTGATTGCTTTACATTGTGACATATCTGAACATCTAAAATTATTGCAGACCCAGTGTGCGAAGACCTTGAGAGATGTTCCATATCATGTGGTTGAAGTAAACTGAATGTAGATGTTTGTCACCTGGATTGGATAGCTGACACAAGGTACAGTCAGTGTTTTATTAACCCATTACCCAAAAGCCAGGTGACCACTTACAGTTGGTTGAAAGTAAAGCAGAATGCATCTTAACCCATTATCCCATAGCCTGTTTCTAGTTTTGAAGATATGTGACCACTTAAAGCAGGTTGAAAGTAAAGCAGAATGTGCCTTCAGGCGCATTCTGCTTTACTTTTAGCCTGCTTTCAGCTATTATTTGCTAGAATATAGAAAATATTTCTTATGATTTATTTTGGTGACAGTATAATTGGAACTATTTTCTTAAATGGAGGAATTAAGTAAAGGCGTATTTACAGGGAAATGGGTTAAGCCACATTCTGCTTTACTTTCAATCTAATTAAGAATCAACCTGTCTTGAACACTTGCACTGATGGATTTAAATGGTCAGTTAAACAAGAAATGTCACAGTTGTGCAGGGCTTCAGATAAGGGGAGTATTTCAAAAATTAAAATCTTTATTTCTGCATTAAACCATATGGTGTCACTACTCATTAGAATCGTCTCGAAGAGACGATTCTAATGAGCAGTAACACCATAGGATTTGGGGCTAAAATAAGTGAGAAATGTTGGTTTTGTTTAGTTTACTCCCTCTTATTTGGAGTCCTTGTAGTGTGACAAATGCCCCTAGCTGCCTTCGTGTCTGACAATATTGTACCCATGTCCTTGACTTTTGATACAATGATAATTATGAGTTATATGGAAACGTTGCCCATGTTGCAGGACATTAAATTAATTTAAATCAATGGCAATAAGAGTTGAATGGAACACATTGTCTTCCTCTGGTGAATATTTGTACCAAATCATTTTGGAACCCATTTATAGATGTGACAGACCTGACACGAACATTCGTGATAACCGAATTGCAACCTGTGACCTTGACCTTTGACCCATGTTCTTGAGAGTTGAACAGAACACATTGTGTTCCTCTGATGAATATTTTTGCCAAATTATTTTGGAATTCATTTATAGATAAAAAAATGACAGACCTGAGTCAAAAATTTGTGATAACCAAATTGCAATCTGTGACCTTGACCTTTGACCCATGTTCTTGAGAGTTGGACAGAACACATTGTGTTCCTCTGGTGAATATTTGCACCAAATTATTTTGGAATTCATTTATAGATGAAGAAATGACAGACCTGACACAAAATGTGTGATAACCGAATTGTAACCTGTGACCTTGACATTTGGCAGGTGCATATGGGAGTTGAACATGACACATTGTCTGGTGAACATTTGTGCCAAGTTATTTTGAAATGCGTTTACTTATAAAGAAGTTATAGACCAGACACAAAACTTGCAACAAGGTAATCATACCCTGTGACCTTGATCTTTGCTCCATGGACAAGGGAGTTTTAACACATTATATTGTCTTGTAAACATTTGTGCCAAGGTATTTTAAATCTGTTTAAAGATAAAGAAATGACAGAAAGGACACAAAATTTGTGACGGCATAATCCTACAATTTGACCTTGACCTTTCATCCATGGACAGGGAGTTGTACATGACACATGTAGCATTTCAAAGATCGCTTGATTAATATATGGCAAAAGTAATACAGAAAATTCCTTTGTGTTGCTACTAAGTTGCTACCTGTCCCCATGTAGTTTTGTAGTGGCTCACTAATGATTTGTCTCAATAAAAACTCCAGGTAAGGGGAGTTTTCAAAAAACTAAAATCTTTATTTCTACATTAAAACCTATAATGTCCCTAGTAGTGACACCCGATGATTTGGTGCTGAAATCAGTGAGAATCAGTTTACTCCCTCTTATCTTAACCCATATCATGTGGGATACACTTTTTGGTGTACCTTTAGGCAAACAGTTTTGATCTCAGATCAGGCCCCACATTGTGGGGCCTGATCTGAGATCAAAACTGTTTGCAGCTAAGTCAGTATTCTATCAGAAAATGCTAAAATCTGTTGCAAATATTTGAGTTATACCCGCTGCAGACGACATTTTAAAATGTCCGCCAAATATTACCCAGCTTGCAGTACACTAAAGGATTGTCTTGTCCCATCTTTCTTCAAGACTTCTGCCAGTGGTATGGAGTTTCCGGTCTACAAATATGCAGGTATACACCTATCAGAACAGATAGGACGGCTGATGATAAGTCCCAGCTTCTTGTCTGTGAAGTGTAACCCTTCTGACAGTGACGAGAACATCCTCTCCCGACAACGCTACCATACACCTAGCCACTGTGTGTTTTGTCAGAGAACCACAGCCGCTGGAACCTGCCGCAAACCGTTCTAAATAAAGTAACACACGTTTTGTGTACATCTCTCTCTACCCCTGTCAGAGGTGTGTATGAGAAGACGTAGCGATACTCTCCCGTCCTCCAAGTACCAACCATTCATAAGGAATCATAGTGCCATACGATCAGATTTGTCCCAGTGCTCGAGGAATGACAAAATTGTAACTTATCATGAAACCATTAGAGGTAGGCCAATTTATTTCTCAAGCATGCCTAGTAGATGTTTAGAATTGAGTGTTTCTCTAGAAATATGGTATTTCCAAGCTGTCATTCTGTGTCGCTTATACATATATTTAGGTATTGATTAGTATTCAAAATGGTGGAATTTCAGAAGTTTTGAAGTATTTCAACTTTGTGAATGAGTTCTAGAGTAGTTTTCACATTACAGTGATCTTGAGTTTGATGTGATTTATATTTATAAAAGCACTTCTATATGATGTAAAGTTGTTGTAGAGAAAAAATCTTGTTAAGAATAAGAAGTTTTTGTCAAAATGTCATACTGTGTTAAATTTCAAAATGGTTGACCTGATATAATGTTTCCACCATTTTACACCACTAATTCTCTGCTGAATGTTTCTATTTAGTTCACCATGAACTAAACATTTCAAGAAAGATCTTTAAAATTTTATTATACATGAATGTTGTCACCCAGATTTTGATTTGTCATAGAAAAACAAGTTTTGGATTCCAGAAAGATTTAGTTCTTTAAAATTTCTTATAAGTACAGATCTCCAGATAAGGAGAGTTTGAAAAACCTACATCCTCATGTCTTCCCCAAACACTGTGATTTGACTTCTCATTGTAAATATAGCTTTTGTGTGATTCAAATGACAAGTAACAGCATAAGGGTTTAGTTGAGGTTTTAAGGAGAACATGTTGGAACTGTTTTATCTGTTTGCTGTTATCTGGAACCCAGAGTGGTCTGATAAAATGGCAGGCATCTTAAACTGTACTGATCTAAGTGTTTATGTCATGAAATGAGTAATTAGGCAAATCTTTGACTATTTTGACAAAATGACAAACATACAAGTTAAAGGTAGGAGCATGTTTACCGGGTACCGGTATATGTGTAGTTCCATTTGGCCGGAGGTCTGACCAGTGTTATGAAATGTGAGACTGTGGGGGTAAACAAAGGTCCCCGAGTGTCTCATGGTGCAGGAATGGAGACTGTCATGTCTTTGGGAGTGCTAGCTATACTCACTGTGTGCCGTCTTCTGATTGGCTGAGCTGCTATCTGCCATTAGTGTACAGTAGCACAGGTTCAGAATGAATTATGCTAATTAGGTATACAGGTAAACCTCAAGGAAGTGGGCTGTCATTTTGACACAGAGAATATGCCTCCATTGACGTAGATAAGCTGAATTTATAGGAAAAGGCTGGAAAACACTGGGCAGTTCTTTGGCAAAAAAATTGTTTGGGTAAAAGTTTCTCATTAAAAGGTAGCCAAAAGCCTAGCTAGAGCTATTTTCTGCATGCCATAACTTTAAAGGGAAGATAATTGATAGGGTTAAATCTGTTTTGGTCTAACATATATTAGGAGAAACTGCATGAGGGAAGTTTATGCTGGAGAAAAGTTATGTAAGAAAGGTCCTTTGAGAGCTGTCTGCATTCCATTTGTACAGTATTAAGATTTAGGAGTCTAGGTAGCTTTATATCTGCATACATCTGAAAGGCACACACTTGAGTGCCATTTCTTGGAGAGAATGCTGCTTTAATATGAAACTTCTTTTCCTTCTGCATTACCCAAATTCAGTATTACCTTTCTATACTCAGTATATTATAGTATAGTACTATTGTAAAAGGTAGTCAATGTGTTGGGTGTAATAGCTAGGGAATGACTTTCAATGTTGATGTAATCGAGAATGACCATGGCTGCCAATGTGTTTGGTTTAATAGGGAATAACAATGACTGTCAATGTGTGACTGTCAATGTGTGACTGTCAATGTGTTTGATGTAATAGGGAATGACCATGACTGTCAATGTGTTTGATGTAATAGGGAATGACAGTGACTGCCAATGTGTTTGGTGTAATAGGGAATAACAATGACTGTCAATGTGTGACTGTCAATGTGTGACTGTCAATGTGTTTGATGTAATAGGGAATGACAATGACTGTCAATGTGTTTGATGTAATAGGGAATTATAAGGAATTTCAATGTGTTTGGTGTAATAGGGAATGACCATGACTGTCAATTTGTGACTCAATGGTTTGGTGTAATAGGGAATGACAGTGACTGTCAATGGGTTTGGTGTAATATGGAATGACAGTGACTGTCAATGTGTGACTGTCAATGGGTTTGTTGTAATAGGCAATGTCCATGACTGTCAATGGGTTTGGTGTAATAGGGAATGACAATGACTGTCAATGTGTGACTGTCAATGTGTTTGTTGTAATAGGGAATGTCCATGACTGTCAATGGGTTTGGTGTAATAGGGGATGACAAGGACTGTCAATGTGTTTGATGTAATAAGGAATGACCATGGCTGTCAATGTGTTTGATGTAATAGGGAATTATAATGGATTTCAATGAGTTTGGTGTTATAGGGAATGTCCATGACTGTCAATGGGTTTGGTGTAATAGGGAATGGCCATGACTGTCAATGGGTTTGGTGTAATAGGGAATGTCCATGACTGTCAATGTACATTGTTTGATGTAATAGGGAATGACCATGACTGTCAATGGGTTTGGTGTAATAGGGGATGACAAAGACTGTCAATGCATTTGAAGTAATAGGGAATGTCCATGACTGTCAATGTGTTTGATGAAATAGGAAATGACAAGGACTGTCACTGCGTTTGGTGTAATAGGGAGTGACCGATTGCCAGTCAATGTTTCTATAATAAGGAGTGACCATGATTGTCAATGTTGATGTAATAGGGAATTACTATGACAGTCTCTGTTGGTGTAATAGGGAATTACTATGACTGTCGATTTTGGTATAATAGTGAATGACCAGGACTGTCAATGTTGATGTAACAGGGAGTCACCATGGATATCAATGTTGGTGTAATATGGAATTACTATGACTGTCAATGTTGATGTTATATGGAATGACTATGACTGTCAATGTTGGTGTAATATGGAGTCGCTGTGACTGTCAATGTTGGATGGAGGGATGAGTTGGGTTTTATGACACTGTGACCGGGAATTTGTCATTGAGCACCAATGAAATATGAAATGAGATAAGATCATGAAAAGGGATGAATTCAGGAAGATGATTTTGGCAATCTCTTTTTCTGCTGAAGTAATGCATGGGGTCAAAACAACTGACCTGCCTGCCTTTAAGTTCTTGGCAGAGGGAATAATCACAGTCAAAACAGAAACATCCCCTTTGACAATTAAGGCCTGAAACCAATGCAGGGTATGAAGGTCTCCGGGGTGTAACAGAGGGTGACCATGACTGCTAATGTGGATATGATAGGGAGGCATTGTTGTGTGTATTACTGAAAGGAAATATGGAATAAATTTGAATAATTTGGAAAACATCTTATGTATAGTAGTATCTATATTGATTATATTTTATCACATGATTGAATTCCCTAGGGAGCCTACTTGTCACCTTTTTCCGGGTCCCCCTAAATGTAGGAAATGCCCCTTATAATACCCCACATCTGCATTTACTCAGGCACTTGTCTCGTTGTCATGTGAACCCTATGAGAGACTTGTCATCTGATACGCCCAGCAACGGAGACATAAAAACTAAAGATATACATCTGGTAGAGGACATGAACTCCATGCCCCATCAGACTTACCATGCTGCCTTGGTTCTTATACCAAACAGTAAAACCCTTCACGCAGGGCTCCAGAAAAAAGGGATTCTGCATTTTTCTCACTAAATCCTATGTTGTTACTACTCATTAGAATCGTCTCTTTGAGATGATTCTAATGAGTAGTGACACCATAGGGTTTAATGAAGGTATAAAGATTTTAGTTTTTGAAATGCTCCCCTTATCTAGAGCCCTGTTCACACAAACTCCCAGAATCCATCACACCACCTCAAGTGCTCTGCTACTTAACTCATACACCCCTTAAATTTTTAATGGAGAGTTCCAGTTTCCAATAAAGTCTAGTCCATGTTTGGCTACCTAGGGTTGTTTTCTGCCAAATATTGCTACATTGCAAACATTGCAGACCCTGATCTGAGGGCTCCTAAAGGATTTGGTTCTACAATGTTCGCATAGGACAAGTGTACTCTTTATAGGTACATTGTTTGTAAATGACATGTTTACTTGTGGCTAGGGTTCAATGTTTCAGTGGACATTTACAAGCGTTTCTCCCTCAAACCCTTGTGAATGCTGAAAATAATTGTGACTAGATGTCATGTACTTAAAATTTCAAATTAACTACTTTTTCAATAAATTTCTATGAATATAATCAGGGTGGAAAACAGTTTGGATCCAGATCAGGTTCCACTTTGTATACAAATTATATGGAATTAAGGAATTCAATGCTTATTTCTCACATTTAAAGGTTAATGACCCATTACTACATAAATACATGTATGTCTTTTCTGCCTTTCATTTTATTCCTCCACTGAAAAAAAAGTTCCACTTTATATGGTAGTGAATATACACCATATGAAATATTTTCTATATTCTAGTAGTTGGTAGCTTAAAGCAGATTGAAAGTACAGCAGAATGTGCCTTAAGGTGCATTTTGCTTTACTCTCAACCTGCTTCAAGTTGTCACCTGTCTTCAAAACTAGAAACAGGCTAAGCAGTAAAAGGTTAAGTAGTTTCCTTGTGCAAAAAGCAATAACTGAGACTTTGTCATGAGACAATCTTTTTGACTTTACCAACTTTTTTGCCAAGTTTTTCCCACACTGGCTGAAAGATTTGTCACGTCAAAAGATCGGTGCCAAAAAGTCAGTTTCAAACTGTGCACGCCACTTGTTCTAGTAAATTATTGTCCCAGCCAGATCGGTATGAGGGCTTGATATGAGTGTCTCCCTGTTACTGACAAATCTGTGAGAAACTACACCAAGTCCCGTGGAGAAAATCAGAATCTTAGAGAAATCCCGCTATTCATTTTGTCTGGATATTTCTTAATGAATGCATCCATATTATTAATTGTTAGAAAAGTGTGAGACGTGTGTCCATATTGCTTAAAATAACTTTCTTTACAATCCAACTGGTGTTGAGTAACCCCCTTAAAAAACAGCTTTGTCAGCAGTTTTTGAAGACAGGTGGCAAATTAATTCTTCCTCTCATAGCTACATGTTCACAGTATTTCAGACAGGTGTCTGCCTAAAGCACATCCAAAGTAAAGCAGAAATATTCTTAATTCTTTACCTCATAGCCTGTTTCTAGTTAAGAAGACAGGTGCCTACTTAAAGCAGGTAAAAAGTAATTTTTATATGAGGGAGACATTGTTTTTGTCAGAGTTTTCTGTCTCTGTCTGTCTATCTGTCTGTCTGTCTGTCCATCTCTCTATCTGTCTGTCACACTTTTTGTTAAAAAAATATGTCTAATTCTACTGATGCTAGTGATATAGAAAGAGCTTGGTTAGAGGAGGTGCCCATTTCAAGGGCCACAACTCTTACATCAATATATTTGGTGTTATTCCCCTTTGTATTCTTTTCTTGTCCGGAAGATAACTCTCAGTTTTATTGAAAATCAATTACAAATGTTTTACATTCGGTCTGATTTAAGTTACCATCTTCTAGATTATACAAAGTATTTCTTATGGTGCATAATCAAAACTTATAAATTGAAATATAAATTGGAAATATTTTCTTCGGCAGAGGAATAAAATAGAATAGTACAAAGGTGTATTTATTGAGTAATGGGTTAAGCAGAAGGGCAATATAGCAATCTTCTCATTTTGAAGCTGTAGAGAAAAATTCTCATGGTTCAGGACAGATGTATGAAGGGCTCCAGTTAAGGGGAGTATCTCAAAAAATAAAATCTTTATTTCTGCATTTAATCGTATGGTGTCACTACTCATTAGAATCGTCTCGAAGAGACGATTCTAATGAGTAGTAACACCATAGGATTTGGTGCTGAAATGAGTGAGAAAATGTTGGATTTGTTTAGTAAGGTTACTCGCCCTGCTAGAAGCATGAAAAGGCCGTTCGTGGTTAGGTGTCAAATGGGGCTTCTGTGTGGGAAAGGGTTAAATCAACACTGTCAATTTTCATTTTTAAGGACTGCTAGAAATTGATGTTGGAACCAGTCGCTTATGCTGAGACATGTGAAATTGACAGGACAATGTTGAGTGCCAGTCTGTGTTTGAGTGGATCAGCAGTAAATGCCATTGTTGAAATATTACTTGGTTATTTCCCCATGTCAAAGGGAACATCCTAGGGTGGCTATAAATATTTTAACCCCCACCTTCTTCTGTTTCTCTTTCTATTCTTTGTTTCAAATATAATTGTGATAATGTATACACGCTCAGCCTCCGGATATACTCAAAAAATGCTCCTTATCCCTCACATAAATGTTTGGATGAAGGGACCAAGTTTTTACCCGCAAATAGTCAAATTTTGATTACTTGTTCTCGCGTAAGTCAAATTTCTAATACTTTCATAATTGAATTTTGATAGCTTGACTTCATAAGAGTCAAAAATAGCCATATTTCGAACTTAAAATGTGACTACCAGTCAGTCACGTCTTAACCTTTACTTTATAGATAATTATGTTTGACTTGAGCAAGTTATTAAGAGGCTTCTCTAGCTTGTATTCAGTGTTTAAGACATGTTGTTGCTTCAAGCAATCTTAACCCATTAACCAGTTAATATACCTTTTGACACCTTTAATTTATTCATCCACTGAAAAAATAGTCCTACTTTACAAAGTCATAAATGTGTACCATCGGAACTATTTTCCATATCCTAGCAGATGGTAGCTTTAAGCAGGCTGAAAGTAAAGCAGAGTGTGCCTTGATGCTCATTTTGCTTTACCTTCAACCTGCTTTAAGTGGTCAGCTATCTTTAATACAACAAACAGGCTATGGGTTAATGGGTAAAAGTACAACTCAAATTTCTTCAAACAATATTTCTGCTTTACTTTAAGTTTGCTTTGCAATCACCAATGTCTTTATCAGGACATCATTCTAAGAAGCATGACATTTTGTTTGTATGAGCAATAAGTAATGTCAGGAGATGACAATGCTATGAGAGAACACTGTAACTATTCTTTAACCCATTATCCATAAATGTGTCTTTTAACACCTTTAATTTATCTCTACACTGAAGAAAATAATTGCAATTAATTAAGTCATCAATAACTTTGTATCATACAAGATTTCAATATTCTAGTAGCAGATGGTAGCTCAAAGCGGTGTGAAGGTAAAGCAGAATGTGATTTAAGGCCCATTCTACTTTACTGTCAACCTGCTTTCAGTGGTCACCTGCCTTCAAAACTAGAAACAGGCTATTACGTAATCTGTTGAGTGTAGTCGATCTTTGACTACTTAGGGTAGATTTTATATATTATTAAATGTTTTATACATTATTAAATGCTTTATGCAGTAATATATATTTCAAACCGGCAAACAGTGTAGGCCCATTTCTCTTTGGAGGCCTCTCATTTGGGTCTGCATTGTTTGTATAGGAGGCATGATCTGGGTACAAATAACAATGTCACTTTTTTCTGCTATGCCAACAGTTTAGCAAAGGAATGCACTGTATCATCTTTTTACTGCAGTTTAAAGGAGGGTTTACTCTTTTACCTGCTAGCTGTGGAATCGCTATTATCTGAACAAAAAGTTTTGATCTAGATGAGACGCCACGTAATGCGGATACAAACGTCTCATCCGGATACAAACCGTTTGCCACTGTTACCCTGTTTTGAAGTAAAATTTGAAAATTCTGTATTAAGAACAGTAGCAGACGACAACTGTTGCAGATGACAAAGTTACCCAGCATGCAAAGAGTCTAAGAGGCTTCTGTACATCGGTAGTGACTGCTCACTAGAGTTATGGCCATGGCTAATTGACAAATGGCTTCTGTGTCAGGCCTGGCTCCTGGGGGAGAACCTGTTGTCTTAGATAGCCGTGGTCGAGGTCCTGAGCGTGTGTGTCGGAACACTGGGGCCTTTGTTCTCATCTAGCACTTGTCCTATGTCTCCCAGATATAAACAAACATACTACACATGCACTGCCTGTGTCGTTAGCCACTAATGAATATCACCTGTATGGTAATTTTGTGCAGATGACTGCTTAAAGCAAGATGAAAGTAAAGCAGATAGCTACTTTAGCGGAGCTCCAGATAAGGGGAGTATTTTAATAACTAAAATCTTTATTCCTGCATTAAACCCCATAGTGTTACTACTCATTAGAATCGTCTCTTCGAGACGATTCTAATGAGTAGTAACACCATAGGATTTGGTGCTAAAATAAGTGAGAAATTGTTGGATTTGTTCAGTCTTGACAAAGTCCTATGTCTCCCAGACTGCCTGTGTTTTAACTCCTTCTCCATAGTCATAACATTAGAGTAACCTGTATGGTCATTGTGTGTTTAACCCATTACCCCATATATATGCCATTTTATGCCTCAAATTTATTCCTCCACTGAAGAAAATAATTCCAATTTTAACTTTAATGAATATGCAACATAAGAATTATATTCTATATTTTTATAGCTGATATCTTAAAGCAGGCTGAAAGTAAAGCAGAATGTGCATTAAGGCACATTCTGCTTTACTTCCAACCTGCTTTAAATGGTCACCTATTTTCAAATAAAGAATCAGGCTATAGGAGCCCTCTGATCAGGTTCTGCACTGTTTGATTTTGTTGTTGTATCAAAAATGCAACAGTTGACTGGTTCAAAATGCCTGTACTAGAAGAGTCCAAAAGGAATACAGTCATGTACCAACAAGAGATATCTAGGGTTGAAATGTTTTAACTACTTTCTCCATAGCCATAACAATAGAGACATCTGTATGGCCATTTTGTGTTTAATGCAGATTACTGCTTAAAGCAAGATGAAAGTAAAGCAGAAAGGTACTGTATACTAAGGAACTTTCTGTTGTTTTACTTTCATTTTGCATACTGATAAAGGACCAGCTGTATTCACTTCCAGAAATATTTATAATTGTGACAAAGGGCTCCTTCAGGGTCCGTCTGATCTAAGCAGACTGAATGTAAAGCAGAATGCACCTTCAGTCGCATTCTGATTTACTTTCAATATTCTTGTATCGTGACCTAGCAGCTTGAAAGCAGCTTGAAAGGCACATTCTGCTTTACTTTCAGTCAGCTTTAAGCTGCCATCAGGTAGAATATAGAAAATATTTCTTTTTATGCATATTCAGGACTGTATGAATTAGAACTACTTTCTTCATTGAAGGAAAATATTAAAGGTGTAAAAAGGCATAATTTGTGGGGTAAATGGCTAAATATTGTAAATTTATTTTTTGCTCATATTGATGAGTAGGTAGGGGTGTCAAAATGTGCTTATGTGGAGAAAACATTTCTAGCATTCACTATGTCTGGCCATAGTCTCCATGTAAAGTTAGAAGTATGTGAAGCTGGTGGTTCTAGCGGTCTGAGCACCCTCACATACTGCGGTCATTTAATTAAAACGGTCTGTCCAAACACAGTTAGCTACCAATTACTCAAAAACCATTGCCCTACTGGTATGAATCTGTTGGCATGTCTCTGAAGATAAAAAAGTCTGAGGAATTTTCATAGGTCCAGTTAAATGGGGTGTGTTTCAAATGGTCAATTTTCATGCTCTCGAAGTGGGGGTGGGGGTAGGCATACATTTGCTGCTTTGTCTGTCCATCTGTTTAGCTGTTTGTCCTTTCCTCCATTACACTTTTCTGTCTCCTGCATGTATACAGTGTAAGTCAATGAAACTTGGTACAGTGATAGAGTGTACGACAAAAACAGTCGTAAGTCAATTAAAACTTTTAAGTACATCTAATTTCTGATTTCTCTATCTAATCCTGTCTTGTGACAACTCTTTGGAATCCTGTTTTTGGCCTTCTTGTTTCAAAAAGAAAGATGCAGACATAGTTTGATATGAAATGTTAAACAATTATTGGATGAAACAGAAAACAAAGGATGGTAATTCAAGCCATAGACAGATTTGTAATAACTGGAGAACCCAGATATAACCACCACTAGATAAAATACTTGTAGACACTGTTAACTCTTTGAACCCTAGTCCCGCATATAGGCGTGCTTTTCAAACAGTGTACATGTGAATAGTACACTTGTCCTATGCAAACAGTGAAGACCCAGATCAGAGGGCTCCGAAAGGAGCCCTCTGATCAGGGTCTTCACTGTTTGTCACAATGCCAAACATTGACAAAAACAACCCTTTAAAGTCAGAAATGGACTAGACTTAGATGGAAACTGGAATTGTCCATTTAAAGTGTCAGGGAGGAAAGAGTTAAACATAGGTAGCTGATTACAGCAAGATAAAGGTGAAGCAGAAAGCTGTTTTAAGCTACCAGCAGCTAGGATATAGGAACTATTTCTTGCATTGCATTTTCATGACTGTATGAAATGGAACTATATTTTATTCCGTGGAGGAATAATTTAAATGCTTAAAAATGTGTGTGTTTGGAGTAATGGGTTAAGCTTCAGGGAAGTGCCTTTTCATGCTGCGACTCTGAGCAGGCTGATAGGTAGATGCTTAGAGCAGGCTGCAATCTGCCAAAAGAAAGTTTGCTTTTCTTTTAGCCTGCTTTAAGTAGTTGCATCTTGGACACTGAAAACAAGTTATTAGGGAATGGGTTAATCCAGGTTTTTATTCAGTCCTACAAAAGATGAAATGTTCAGGAAAATTCAGATAGCATCAATCTGGTGTTCAATGACAACTGACAAAAGCAGGCTGAAAGTAAAGTAGAATGTGCCTTACTTTCAACCTGCTTTAAGCACCATCTGCCAGATAATAGAAAGTATTTCTCATGATAAATATTCATGGCTGTTACAATTGGAACTATTTTCTACATTGGAGGAATAAATTAAATGTGTCAAAAGGTGTATTTATTTGATAAAGTGTTAAGAGAGATTACTGCTTGATCCAGGAACAACAAGTTCTATAGAAGCTTTCTGTATTACTTTTATGTTCTGTATAAAGCAAGTTATACAGTTGTTTGCAAATCTCTATGCTTCTTGGAGTTCTTGGTGCATGTATTTCATCAGAACTCTGAACACAGTCTTGACTGTAAAGATATCATTCAAACACCCACATTAAAGCCATCTTAACCGTCAGCGGACTCCATGTCTCTGATATAAAAGATATTAAGAGTCTATTAAAACAGTTGCTTCCCCTTAGATCACAGGATCCATCATAAGGACTCATTGATGGCTTGGGACTTAGGGACTGAATGCAGTATCTGTCTTGTATTCAACCCTAGCCATGAGTATACTCTTCATTACAAAACAGTGTAACTGTGAATAGTACACTTGTCCTATGCAAACAGCATAGACCCGGATCAGAGGGCTCCTGCAGGAGCCCTCTGATCAGGGTCTACGCTGTTTGTCATTTTGCAATATGTTGTTCAAATTAATCTTAAATAGTCAGGAATGGATAAGATTTAAGTGGATTTTTTTTTTTTTTGGATTTGAAGTTTCAGGGGGTAAATGAGGTGAGGAAATGTTCAGGGCTTTCTTCCTCCCCAAGCCCTCTCCCAGCAGAGCATGTGACCATAAAGCCATGTGGCTCTTCGAGTGTATACAATACTTGATTCATTGTTTGGCTCATTGCAGCCTCCTTTGTTTCTAGGATACTTCAAATTGTGGTCAAATGGTGTCTAGGTGTAAGTTTTATCAATGGAAAAGATCACACCACATTTAACCCAGTATTTACTCCAAAAATATGTATTTTTTACGCATTCAATTTATTCCTCTACTGAAGAAAATAGTTCCAATTTATAAACAGTCATGAACATTACCTTAAGAAATATTTTCTATATCCTAGCAGATGGTAGCTTAAAGCAGACTGAAAGCTAAGCACTTGTCCTATGCAAACCGTGTAGACCCTGATCAGAGGACCCAAGCCACCTGATCAGGGTCTACACTGTTTGTCAGTTTGACATATATTGTAAAAATCAACCCTAAAAAGTAAAAAATGGACTAGACTAAATTGAAAATTAGAATTGTCCATTTGCATGTTTGAGGTTTCACGGAGGAAAAGGTTAAGTCACATTTTGTTTTACTTTCAACATGCTTTAAGTGGTCACCTATCTTCAAATAGAACCAGGCTATAGGGTAATGAGTTAAGCTACTCATGTACATGGTTGCAAGTTTTGCAAACTGTCTTTGTAGATGCAAGGTGTATTGACTGGTGGGGAATGTTGGTCTTTGGCTTATCAGATCTAATTATCTACAGACAGGTGTCCTGTTAATTGCGTACATTAGTGCCCAAAATCTCTGGTGGCATCAAGGGGGTTTACTGGAGTTGTTTATTCGTTACCTTTAACCTTTTCCACTCTCTTCAGTATTATCCTCTAGCAAAAGACTTTCTCCATACTAGCTTTTTGTCATTTTTTATAAATATATGTGTAATCAGGTGTCAGACAGTCAGGAACCTGATGTGATGCAAAGCTACTTGGCCTCACATTAGGACCATGACATGTTTCAAAGTGGTCACCAAGTGGACAGTGCAGTGTTGAAGGGTGCATTGATTGCTTATCTGTAGCTGTAAAGTAAACCTCTTTATTTCGACCACTAAAATTAAGGCTATTTGAGTGTTAAAAGGACAGGTGACAGCTTAAAACAAGGTGACAGTAAAACAGAAAGCTCCTAAAGGAGCTTTCTGTTTTACTGTCACCTTGCTTTAAGCAGTCACCTTTCTTTAACACCTAATAATTTAACACAATTAAGTGTCCGTAATAGAGAGGTTTTACTGTGTTTGTTTGGTGGCAACTAGTATGGAACCAGTTGACCGTGTTGTAGACGTCTTTGGAATCTTTCTGTAGATCTCAATCTAGGACTTTAGATAAGGGAATTCTATACACATATAGTATACTGACATTTCCTCCTTTTTGCCAGGGAGACCTTCCTACCTTTTATGTGTTCTTGGGCTTAACTGTCATAGGGAATGTTTCTATTTATTTGACCAAGTTTATCCCCTCTGTCAAGAACTAGAAGGAAGGCCGGCTGGTGGTTTTACTCCCATGCACTGCTTGGCAACAAATGTGATTAGCCGAAATCGTCTTCCTGAAATCATCATCATCTCAGCTCATCATCCCTCATCATTCATCAGAGCTATATGACCTATTTTGAGTCGCAATGCTGTAAAACCAAACTCAGTCATCCATCCATCCTCCTCCTTTATGCTTACAACAAAACCTATAAGGAATTTTAGAAAGAATTTTAAAAATTGTATATTTTGGTGACACACAATTTCCTCAGGAAATTATCCAGCATACCATGGTTCTACAGTTGTTTCTTCTATCTTTCTATGTTTATTGCATGGCTGTTATATATTGATTCTACTGTATTTATAGGTTTATTGCATGACTGCTGTTATACTTTGATTCCACAGTATTTCTATGTTTATTGCATGGCTGTTATACATTGATTCCACTGTATTTGTATGTTTATTGCATGGCTGTTATACATTGATTCTACTGCGTTTCTATGTATATTGCATGCCTATTATACATTGGTTCTACTGTATTTCTATGTTTTTGCATGACTGTTATGCATTGATTCTACTGTATTTCTATGTTTATTGCATGGCTGTTATACATTGATTCTACTGTATTTCTATGTTTATTGCATGGCTGCTATACATTGATTCTACTGTATTTGTATGTTTATTGCATGGCTGTTATACATTGATTCCACTGTATTTCTATGTTTATTGCATGGCTGCTATACATTGATTCTACTGTATTTGTATGTTTATTGCATGGCTGTTATACATTGATTCCACTGTATTTCTATGTTTATTGCATGGCTGCTATACATTGATTCCACTGTATTTCTATGTTTATTGCATGGCTGTTATACATTGATTCTACTGTGTTTCTATGTTTATTGCATGGCTGTTATACATTGATTCTACTGTGTTTCTATGTATATTGCATGCCTATTATACATTGGTTCTACTGTATTTCTATGTTTTTGCATGACTGTTATACATTGATTCTACTGTATTTGTATGTTTATTGCATGGCTGTTATACATTGATTCTACTGTGTTTCTATGTATATTGCATGCCTATTATACATTGGTTCTACTGTATTTCTATGTTTTTGCATGACTGTTATACATTGATTCTACTGTATTTCTATGTTTATTGCATGGCTGTTATACATTGATTCTACTGTATTTCTATGTTTATTACATGGCTGTTTTACATTGATTCCACTGTATTTCTATGTTTATTACATGGCTGCTTTACATTGATTCCACTGTATTTCAATATTTAATGCATGGCTGTCATACATTGATTCCACTGTATTTCTATGTTTATTACATGGCTGCTTTACATGAACTCTACTGTATTACTGCCTTACCTCTCACAATGTCATTGCCATCAGTGAAACTTATGACGAAAGTGCGTCATGTGCTGGCGCTGATTACTCCGTCCTTGTCATCGGTATCGTTAACCCTTGAAATTCTTGGTAGCAGATTCCGAGCAGTCTTACGACAAAGACAAGATCAACCTATGCATGACTTCTCATATGTATTGTTAGGCAATAATTGTGTAGATCTATATCCTGATTAACAAGGTCTGTCAGAGGACATTAAATCCAGGTCTGCCGTGTTTACAGAATATGTAATGTCAGGTGTAAACAGGGAAAGGAGAAACAGTAAGCAATGTAATGAAAACGAAACAAAAGTACACATTGAAAGTGACATAAAGAGAAGTGTCATAGCTGCGGTACAAGAAGAAGGTAATTCATTAACCTTTAAAGTGCAAAAAACAACAGCACTTTGAACATCATTGGGGGCCCCCAGATAAGAGGAGTATTTCAAAATCTAAAATCTTTATGTCTGCACCTAACTCTATGGTGTGACCACTCATTTGAATCGTCTAGAAAAGACGATTCTAATGAGTAGTCACACTATAGGGTTAAGTGCAGACATGAAGAAAAAAAGTTTGGGAACTTGAGGTTATTCTCTTTTATCTGGAGTCCTGCATGATAATTACTTACAGCTTGGATCTAGATTTGAACCCACATGATGTGAAGCCTGATCTTGGTCCAATCTTCAGGTCACACTGTACTGTTTAATTTATTTATAGAAATTAAAGGAATAAGTACCAAGATATTAGCAGATAATATTCTGCGATGACAAGATTTCTACAGCATTCACATGGTAAACTCTTATACTTTAGAACTCTTTGCACCATAGCGGCTGAATTGTGGTTACCTGTGCAAACAGTTTGGATCCTGATGAGATGCCGCATAAGGCGGCGTCCCATCAGGATCCAAACTGTTTGACCCTTTGACCTTGTTTTGAAAGGAAATTTTGAAAATTCTGTTTTTAGAACAGTAGCAGACGACACTTGTTGCAGACGAAAAATATTACCCAGCATGCAAAGAGATAAGAACCATTGCTTACTGTTTATTATCTGGTACTTAAACCCTTACTGTGCAAGAAACAGTAAAGTCATCTGTAGCAAACAGTGTAGATACAGATCTTTCAGGAGCACTCAGACCAGGGACTGTACTGTTTTCGTCTTTATGCCTCAAGGGGAGTTAACTGATCAAATCCAACATTTTCTCATTCATTTTAGCATTAAATCCTATGGTGTTACTACTCATTAGAATCGTCTTAAAGAGACGATTCTAATGAGTAGTAACACCATAGGGTTTAATGCAAAAATAAAGATATTAGTTTTTTTAATACTCCACTTATCTGGTACCCTGATGCCACCTAAATCTGTGATTCTCAGGGCATATAGTTTTTGCTCTGTCTGTTTGACTGTCTGAGACCTTGCCAATAAATTTTGTTCTGCTGGACAATTGGTGTTTGACTTGCTTTAGTAAAGATCTTTCCAACCAAGCCAAACATTTTGCCGATTTTGACCTTTATCTTGACCTTTGACCTGCTTTTGTCAAAATCTTTAAATGCCTTAACATTTTAACCAATAGGTCTAGTGCTTGCATACTTGGTATGTATTTTTCTTGTGTGAGGACCTTTCAAACCATACCAATGTATTTTACCATGTGACCTTGACCTTTCACTTATTTAAAATAACTGAAACCATAAACCTTAACCTTGGCTATAACTCTTGCACTATGGCCCTTTTATATTTAGCATAATTTATGACTTCCTCTCGTCACCGACCTTTCTGAACAGGCCAACATGTTTGCTCTTGTGACCTTGACCTTTAACCTTCTTTTGCAAAAGTCTTCCAATGCCTATAATAATACAACCAATAGGCCTATAGGGCTTCCATACTTGATATATATCTTACTTGTGTTAAGACTTTTTCAACCATACCAATGTTTTCTACCATGTGACTGTGACCTTAACCTTTGATCTATATTTGTGTTTCACAAACACATTGCTGATTGAAACAAATCCCTTGAGAGATACTGTAAACTGGTAATTATTAAAAAAAAAAATGGATGAGTCCACTTGGTAAGGTCAACTCCTACCCCCAATTGAGTAGCCGTTCAGGGCATTTAACTTATTCCTCCACTGAAGAAAATAGTTCCAATTTATACAGTCATGAAAATGAACCATATGAATTAATTTCTAACTGTACCTGAAAACATCCAGGAGCTGACGTATATATATGCATAGTTGAGCTGTGTAGAGTGAAGTATATGACAAAAGGCTTATGGAAGCTTTGTGAGGACTGATAAGCCCGGAGTGTTTGACTGAGTGATGACAGGTGTGCCCGCAGTGTGCCCACAGTGCCTCGGAGTCAGTAAACCTTGTCATCTCACCAACTGTCCTTGATAACCTTGTACGTATAGAGAAAATGGGTATTACAGACCCATATTAACCCATTACTCCACCAACACGCCTTTTACCACCTTAAATTTATTCTTCCACTGAAACTTAGTTCCACTTTATACTGACAATGTCATGAATATGAACCTTATCTTAGCAGAAAGTAGCTTAACCTTATACTCCATAGCCTGTTTCAAGTTTTGAAGACATGTTGGTAACCACTTAAAGCAGGTTGAAAGTAAAGCAGAATGTGCCTGTAGGCACATTCTGCTTTACTTTCAGCCTGCTTTAAGCTACCAGCTGCCATAATGTAGAAATTATTATACCCCCACCACTAGTGGTGGGGGCTATATAGGAAACGGCTTGTCGGTCCGTATGTAGGTCGGTCGCATTTTTCCGGGACATTTGCCTTTTTCTTGAAAACTGTTTATGATATCATCTTCAAACTTGGTATACATTATCAATGTTATTTGGGGACACTCGTTGACAGGTTTCATAACTCTGGCACCAAATTTGACAGAATTATGCCCCTTTTTAACTTGATTTTTTTTGTCTCTTAATTGAGAATGTTTTCTTTGAACATGCCATTTTCTTAAAAACTATTCATGATATTGTCTTCAAACTTAATACACATTATAAGTGTTGTCTTGTGAGACTTTTCATTAAGTTTGACAACTCTTGCACAAAATTTGACAGAATTATGCCCCTTTATAATTTGAAATTTGTTCCTTAATATGCATTTATTCTTTAGACATGTCATTTTCTTTAAAACTATTGATGACATTGTCTTCAAACTTGGTACACATTATAAGTGTGATGTTTGCAGACTCTACTTGAAGTCACATAACTCTTGCCAACAAATGACAGAATTATGCCCCTTTTTAACTTGAAATTTTGTTCTATTTTCTTGGAACATGCCATTTTCTTGAAAACTATTCATGATATTGTCTTCAAACGTGGTTTACATTATTAGTATTGTATTGTGAAACTTTTCATCAAGTATGACAACTCTTGCATAAAATTTGACAGAATTATGCCCCTTTTCAGCTTGAAATTTAGTTCCTTAATATGCATGCATTATTCCTTCTACATGTCATTGTGCTGTTTGTGACAGGTCAATTTGCAGTGGGGGTATCAATCACCTTTAGTGATAGCTCTAGTTTCTAATGTTAAATATTGAGAACTGTATAAATTGGAACAATTTTCTCTAGTGGAGGGATAATTTAGAGGCCTAAAACTGTGTATTTATGGGGTAATGGGTTAACCCAATACTCCATTAATACGCCTTTTAACGCCTTAAATATATTCCTTCTGTCCACTGAAATATAGTTTGATCCACTTTATTCTGTCATGAATATGCATCACAAGAAATATTTTACATATCCTAGCAGATGTTAGCTTAAAGCAGGCTGAAAAAAAGCACATTCTGCTTTACCTTCCACCTACTTTAAGTGGTTCTTCAAAACTAAAAAACCACAGTTTTGAGCAGGTAAGAAGCAGGGTAAAATTTAAGCAGACATCGGCTACGTCTAAGTTTGAAAGTTAAGCAAAATGTGATGCATTCTGCCTTACCTTCAACCTATTTTAAGCTTCCATCTGCTAGAATATGACAAATATATCTTAGAATCCAAATTCATGACTAAATAAATTGGAACTATTTTTTTCATAGGAGGAATAAATTTAAGGCATAAAAAGGTGTATTTATGGGGTTATGGGTTAAGTGATTGCCTAAAGCAAGTTTCTTGTATATCCTTACCCCAGGATCATTGTACCATTTGTGACCAGGCTGAGTTAGCCTTTTCCAGCAATTAGGACCATAATAAAACTCCGAAAGATCAAAGACCAATAAATAGCTCTTGACACAAAACAACAAATGACAAAGCAGGGGTCTCTGGTGACCCAAAAATATTACAAACCCAAATTATCCAAGAATAAAAAACGGGCTAATGTAATAGATTATATTGATCAAATTAATGCTTGTGTTGTTCAAATTACAAATATTGATTTAAAAGTGTCAACCGATGGGGGACAGCTTATTCTCATACAGGCAGCGTCCGACGGAGCCAAGATCATAAATGAAATTGCCCATGGAAAGAGTGGATATTTTTGCAGTAAATGGAAGAACAGTGTTTTGTCCATCTGCAAACATTGATATATTAGCTTGGTGTCCCCAAGTGTCACAGTCATTTGTATGATAACACTTTATAGACATCGCTGGCTCAGAGATGCCTGTAAAGCTAAAAGTGCACGGCTTCTTTAGAAACTGTCGAGCTAGTTAAACCCATTACCCCTATAGAAGTGCCTTTTAGCACATTTGATTTAGTCCTCCACTGAAGGAAATAGATTAAATTTACACAAACAGAAACATATTTTCTATTTCCTAGCAGATGGTAGCTTAAAGCATGGTGAAAGTAAAGCAGAATGTGCCCTACGACGCATTCTGCTTTACTTTCAACCTGCTTTAAGTGGACACATATCTTCAATACTAAAAACAGGCTATGAGGTAATGGGTCAACCCATTACCCCATAGCCTGTTTCTAGTTTTGAAGATAGTTGACTGCTTAAAATAGGTTGAAAGTAAAGCAGAATGCGCCTAAAGGCACATTCTGCTTTACTTTCAACCTGCTTTAAGCTACCATCTGCTAGGATATATCATGGCTGTTTAAAGTACATCTGTTTTCTTCAGTGGAGTAATAAGTTAAAGATGTAAAATGTTGTATTTCTGGAGTAAGGCAAAATATATTATATATTGCGAAAACAGCAAGTCACTTAATGCTAAGGCTTATTTTGCTTTACTTTCAACCTGCTTTAAGCTTCCATCTGCTAGGATATAGAAACTTAATTTCTTATGGTACATATTTAAATGACTGCATAAAAAAGAACTATTTTCTTCAGTGTAGGAATAAATTAAAGCAGTAAAAAGGCATATCTATGGAGTAATGGGATAAAGGAGAGAGTGAACTGCCATATGCCATGTATTTACCAGTTGGCAATCAGTTATGAAAATCTGTGGTTTTTGTCAATACATGGAATCTAACACCAGATGAAATGGAAGATAACTGTCAATATTTTATCTGTGACAGTAGACCAAACACTGCAAACAGTTCTACCAATTTACTCCAGACACCTAACTAATACTACACTTAAGAAAAGTAGTCCATAGTTGAGAAATTCTGGAAATAAGATGGCATTTTAAGTTTGCTTTCCATACAGAATGCTGCTTCTGCTTAACTTTCAGCCTGCGTTAACCTGCTAGGATATTAAAAATATTTCTTTCGTGCATAGTTTTGACTGTATAAAGTGGAACTATTTCATTCAGTTGAGGAATTAATTAAAGGCGTAAAAAGGTCTTTGTCCGAGTACACCTTTACTTATTGTTGATGTTAAACCCATTACCCCATAGCCTGCTTCTTGAGTGTTGAAGATAGGTGACAACTTAAAGCAGGCTTAAATAAAGCAGAATGCGCCTTAAGGCGCATTTTGCTTTACTTTCAGCCTGCTTTAAGCTATTATCTGCTAGAATATAGAAAATATTACTTAGGATTCTAATTTGTGACAGTATAAATTAGAACTATTTTCTTCAGTAGAGGACTAAATTAAAGGCATAAAGAGGCATATTTATGAAGTAAAAGTTTAATGTCATGGCTTACATACATAATTTGCAGGCACTTACAGCAGTACCACAATATCAGAGATAACTAAATGGCCCAAACCAGAAAACATGCCATCAAATTCACACTTACTGCAAGATTTTTGCATTCCCGAGCTGTTGAGAATGAGATCGTGCAATACTTCTTTCCTTGTCATACGTTCTAGTAAAATATTTATGTGTTATTAAAATTGCATTCTCGGTGCAAAACGTGGTACCATTTTCACAGAGTTGTAGCTTTTTAATCAATTTATAGCATTATTTATACTTTTTTGTTTCGCCATAAATGTTTTTAAGACTGTTTCATGACGGGGATTATGGTTATTGTCAGGTCGTGATAACTCTACCAATCAGTTTTTTGGCTGTAGTTAGCCAGTTATCCATTGCTCCCATAGAAGCACCTCAAGCTTTTAGGGCATTTGATTCATTCCTCCACTGAAGAAAAGTAGTTACAATTTATACATTCATGGATTATAGAGAAAGATTTTCTATATTCTAGCTGATGGTATCTAAAAAGCAGACTAAAAGTAAAGCAGAATGTGCCTTAAGATGCATTCTGCTTTACTTTTAACTGGCTTTAAACTATCATTTGCTAGAATATAGAAAAGAGTTCTTATGATTCATTATTCAAGACTGTATAAAGTGGATCAATTTTCTGCAATAGATGAAGAATTTAAAAGTGTAAAAAGACATTTTTATGGGGTAATGGTTAAGCTACTATCTGCTAGAATATAGAAAAATATTTCTTATGGTACTGATATTCATAACTGTATAAATTGGAACTATTTTCTTCAGTAGAGGAATAAATTAAATGTGTACAAAATGTATATCTACGGAGTTATGCATTAATTAATACAAATACATTTTATTGATATAAATTAAAAAAATTGATTTTGTCAACTGCGATTATTTGTCTTGTTGGTAACTCGGCAAGTAATGTTGTCTATTCCTGTGATAGCACCGAATGCGGTGATGTCGTCTGCTTTGAATTTGTCATCTGCAAAGTTTGTTAAATTTAGATTTATACATGTTTTAAGTAAATAAACCAAAAGACGAGTGTCAAACAGTTTGGATCCAGATCAGACGCCGCATTAAGCGGCGTCTGATCTGTATCTAAACTGTTTGCAAAAATCAATAAAGTCGCGACCAGCAGGCAAAGGGTTAAGATTTTCTCATACTACTATTGCTTCCCTCTGTAAAATTAATCAGGCGACGCACCCTATATATCTTGTACGGGACATTTTTATAGTGTATACAATGTCTCCACGGTTTTCAATTTAATTTTCCATGACAAAGCGTACAGGCCATTCTGGGAGATTTCTATTGAGTGCGTAATTCTCCGCTGTGATAATCTTTTGCGATGGAATAAGGTGTTTGTGTCACTTAAGCTGCGACTGCTTGATGAGAAAAGTTTTGTGCATAATACAGATCAACCTCTGTTAAACATCAAAACCATTTAAGACAATTATTGGAACTTTGAAGGTATGCATTGCTCAATGCAATATAGAAGTAATGCAGAAAGCTCCTTTAGGAGCTTTCTGCATTTCTTCTATCTTGCATTAAGCAACACATGTCATTTACAATAAGACTTATACAAAGTTTGAGTGTTGCAGAGTAGAGTTCTCAGTTACAGTAAAACCTCTCTATTAGGACAACAAAATTGTGTTAACTATAAGGTGGGTACGGCAGGTAACTGCTTAAAGCAAGGTGACAGTAAAACGGAAAGCTACTTAAGGAGCATTCAGTTTTACTGTCACCTTGCTTTAAGCTGTCACCTATCTTTTATACAATCAATTAGCCTTCGTTTTAGTGGTCGTAATAGAGAGGTTTTACTGTACAGTGTATTTTATTGTCCCGTGTCATTGGAAGATGGAGCGGTATTGATCAGAGTAAACTAGCATCAAGTTGCAATCTTGTCCTCTACTATTGATGCTGGGCTCTTGTTGTCCCTCCCGCAATCTCGCCAATTAAATTGGGACACTCAAAACTTTATTTGATTAAATCGCTCCGATTGCGTTATGGCAAAAAATATTAATGGGTTGGAGGAATCTTTTGTTGGTGGTGGAATTTGTGATCGCGTTGTCTCCACGGTTATGACAATGTCATAACGAGTCATTTATCTTTGTCAAATAATACAAAACTGTTATGACAAAAGGGGATGATGAAAACGCATAGGCAAACTTCGTCAAAGAAAGCATCGAGCAGCCATGGAAACTGCTGTCAATTGTTTCTGCGAACTCGACGAAACAGAGGTGCCACTTTTTTCGCCATCTTTCTTACTCTGTTTAGCCCTTACGATGCTGGAATCGACCTAAATGCATACTTTGCAAACAGTGTAGACCCAGATCAGAGGGCTCCTAAAGGAGCCCTCTGATCAGGGTCTGCACTGTTTGTCCTACTATTAAATATTTTGGGGAGTGTCAATGTAGATTGGTCTTTTGTCAGAAAATGGGTTAATCCACTTGATAATTTTGTATTGTAAAGGGATAAGGAATATTATTTTCACTGTAGGAATATTTCAATTGAAATATGGCTTACAATTTCAAAAAGGTTATGATGTTACTGCCAAGAATTCGGCTCTTACTGTGCTATAACATATGGCAGCTTCAATAGTGTTGTCTTCAAGGATTTTCCATACTCTTTTGATAGGAGAAATTTAAAAATGAATTTCAAATGAATTAGATTCTGATCAGACACTGAATAAGTGCACATCTTTTCTCACATAACTACCCCTGTTTTCAAAAGCAAACAACGATCACGAATATCCTTGTCTCCAGCATGTGTGAGATCAATTTGATGACATCACTATAACGTCACTATTTATAAAGGCGTATTATGTCACTTGAATTTAAAAAAAAGGCTTATTGCTTAAAAAACAACTAAAATCATTGGTTATGTGAGAAAAAGAATGTCACATGTTGATTTTATTTTGAGACAAGCTGATCTCAACCTCGTCTAGAATAGAAAAGTTATCAAGCTTGCCAAGGCTCGCTTTATAACATTTCTATTCAAGACTCGGTTGAGGTCAGCTTGTCTCAAATATTGACTCACGACATATTCTCTATACCTGCATCCAAACTGTTTACAGATGTTGATACAGATGTTGGTACAGATGTACCATGTGAGTGCTAATACATTCAACCCTATATAGTGACAAATATAGGACTCATCATTTACTAACTGTGAAGAGTACTATTGTTATATGCAAACAGTGTAGACCCAGATCAGAGGGCTCCTTCAAGAGCCCTCTGATCAGGGTCTGCACTGTTTGTGATTTAACAATATACTGCATAAAATAACCATGCAATGTAACAAGAGCACCGAATGCGGAGAAAAATTGAAGAAATTATTAACAACTTTAAGATTTCAGACGATATAGAAAAAGGTCAAAGGTGAAGGTCAATTGGTAAAATATTTTGGTATTTCCGGATTTGACTTGTCAAGATGGACACGAAAACCAAAAAAAGAAGAGGGTAGATTTTAAGGAGTTATGGCCAAAAATTGAAGAAGTTATAAAGGTCAGTGAAAAATAATGCAAAGTTAGGTCAAAGGTCAAGGTCAATTGGAAAAATATTTAGATGTGTCTGGATGGAGTTTCTCAAGCTGAACATGCATACCAAATAATAAAATGAAGGTGATTGATGAAGAATTGAAGAATTAAGTTCAATGGCCAATGTTAAGATTTCGAGCAACGACGACAACCTGGATGCCGGAGTGATGACAATCAGAAACAGATGAGCTAAATATGGACTAGACTTAATTGGAAATTGGAATTTTCCCATTAATTGTTTCAGGGATGAATGAGGTAGGTTAATATTAACTCATTATCCCCTGAGACATCCAATTGACAATTCCAGTTTACAATAAAGTCGGGTCCATTTTTAGACTATTTAGGGTTGTTTTTTATAATATATTACAAAATGACAAACAGTGAAGTCCCTGATTAGAGGGCTCCTACAGTGTTTGCATTAGAAAGTGTACTCTTCACAACTAAAGGACGCATATATGCGTCACTAGGGCACAATGAGTTCAGGGTGCTTGTGGTAAATTTACCTGAACTATCAAACATGTTGGATCCAGGTTGGACACACCCTAAGTTAGCATCTGAGTATTATTCAAATTTTCTGTCACTTGGGTTGTGTTTCTGGAACTACACAACTTGATTAACTCTTTCAACGTTAAGTAACTCTTGTGGGTAATTAGGTTCTCTTTTGGATCATTTTAGTTACCAAAACATGAACCAGTCTAAATATTGGGCTATATTAGCAAACCGTGTAGACCCAGATGAGAGGGCTCCTATATTAGCCCTTTGATCTGGGTCTACTATATTTGCAAATGAAATGTAATGGTTAAATTTAAAAGAGGTCTAGGGTGTTGATAGAGTTAAAGGACAGGGGTAATTCTAGAATTTCAGCATACTTCTATTTTGTAGCAGACATTTTGCGGTGTTTGAAGAGCTAACGATTTGTAGTCTTCTAGAATTCTAAACATTGGGGAAACTGGCCCAGACAGAAAAGACAGAATTGAAGTCTCAACTCGTGTTTAACATCCACTTAACTCTTTGCATGCTGGGTAATTTTTTCGTCTTCAACAATTGTCGTCTGCTACTATTCTAAAAATAGATTTTTCTCTTTTTCTTTCCAAAACAGTGTCAGAGTGTAAAACAGTTTAGATCCAGATGAGACGCCGTGGTATGCGGCGTCTCATCTGGATCCAAACTGTTTGCAAAGATAATCGCACAGGCAGATATATCCGCCGCTAGTGTGCAAAGAGTTAAATAGATATGAATAGGCAGTGTTTAGCCGTTAGCTCCACAGCCAATAGTGCAAATCCCCAGGACATGTGGGTTTTCTGTGGACACTTTGGTTTCCTCCCACAAGATTGACCATATAGGCCACCATTTAACCATCAAGAGTGATTTGTATAAGCTGTACAGTGGAGAAGATGGTATTCTTTCCCGTTTTAACGCAAACGAAACTCAAACACTTTGCAATATTGCAATGAAATGTAGAAAAATTCCAACATTTTGTAATATGTTATGATTTATCTCATCTGTTGATGAATAGATTAATGCTGTAAGAAAAGCATACTTATGGGGGAGAGGGTTAAAAAACTTTCTGTTTTAATTTCAACTTGCTTTTATAAGCCACTTTTCTTAAATACAGTTGGGTATAAAACATATTCATGACTGTACAGGTAAACTCTACAAATGTTTATGGAAAATGCCTACAAAATATTTTCCTCTGATAGAACCACTTAAAGCAAGATGAAAGTAAAGCAGAATGTGCCTTAAGGCACATTCTGCTGTACTTTCAGCCTGCTTAAAGCTCCCATCTACTAGAACATAAAAAAATATTTCTATGATACATGTTCATAGCTGTATGAATTGGAACTATTTTCTTCAGTGGAGGAACAAATTAAAGATGTAAAAAATGTGTATCTATGAATTAAAGGAAGGGTTAAATCAAGTTGAAAGTAAAGTTTCTTAATCCTTTCCCCCATAGAAGCGCCTTTTAGCACATTTAATTTATTCATCCACTGAGGAAAATAGGTCCAATTAATACAATCATGAACATTTATCAAAAGGAAAAGTTTCTATATCCTAGCTGATGGAAGATTAAAGCAAGCTGAAAGTAAAGCAGAATGTGCCTTAAGGCACATTCTGCTTTACTTTCAACCTGCTTTAAGTGATCAACTATCTTCAAAACTAGAAACAGGCTATGAGGTAAAGGTTCAAAGAACTTTATGTTTTACTTTCATTTTGCTTTAAAGTATCCACTTGCCTTACATTATAGTTGGGTATAGTATGTATAACATTTCTCTACAAATGTTTATGGAAAATGCCCACAAAATATTTTCCTCTCATCAAATCATTGGGAACAAGTTCTGTTTTGATAAGAGCTTCTTGTTAAAATGTCATTTGTTTGGGAGAATTCTCACCCGATTCTAATGAAATTAAATTTCAATATTGATAAAAGAATCCAATCCCATAGACTTCTGATCTCGTTTTCTTAGATTAGAGTTATTTCCCCTGGTCCTCCTAACAGTGATTTATTTGTTGTTGAACTCTCACGGGACAGTTTGTATTTTATGTCGCAATGTTAAGTCGTTGTTGTCGTTATTGATTTCCGCCACTTCATTTGATCGCTTGTGACAATGTGCGATGGCAGTCTTAGTCGAGTGTCACACATCAAAGTTATTCCGCCGTAATCTGATTGCGTTTTAGAATGAGATGCAAAACCATTCATTGCCCTTTACTGAAAGTGTTCTTTTTCTATTATAAGAAGTGGAACAAAATTAAGAAGTGATAAAGCACTTAATTTACTGCCTTTAACTTCTCAATGTTTAACTTTGTCTTGCTCTTGTATGCTGCACTGAGATTTACCAATATGTAGGCTGGTAGTCAGCCAATAGTTAACTCGATGCATGCTGGGTAATTTTTTCGTCTGCAACAATATTCGTCTGCTATTGTTCTAAAAATAAAATTTCAAACATTTGTTTTCAGAACAGAGTCTGACTGTCAAACAGTTAGGATACTGATGAGACGCCGCATTACGCGGCGTCTCATCAGGATCCAAACTGTTTGCAAAGTTTATCATGATTTCACGCTAACAATAAATAAATGTTGGTGTCATACATGGTGCAATGTTTGAATCTCAGAAATGTTCATAACTGAAGTTTTTATTTTCACAGGCTAAAGGATTGCTAAACAGACTCAAATTTATTTAGCTTCCCTAGCTGTGATTAAGTTGTTTAAAGTCTTGAAATAGAAAATGCCAAGAAGAAACCATGCTTGTGTTCAACTCAGGAGGCTGCTGTACGATTGTACGAGAAAAGTAATGCAGAAAGCTTCAAACTAAACCTATGCTGCTCATTGAAGGAGAAAAGTAATACAGAAAGCTTCCAAATACACATAGGCTGCAAGTTGTAGGAGAAAAGTAATGCTGAAAGCTTCCAAATACACCTAGGCTGCTGGTTGTAAGAGAAAAGTAATGCAGAAAGCTTCCAAATACACCTAGGCTGCTGATTGTAGGATAAAAGTAATGCAGAATGCCTCCAAATACACCTAGGCTGCAGATTGTAGGAGAAAAGTAATGCAGAAAGCTTCCATATACTCTTAGGCTGTTGATTGTAGGATAAAAGTAATGCAGAATGCTTCCAAATACACCTAGGCTGCAGATTGTAGGAGAAAAGTAATGCAGAAAGCTTCCATATACTCTTAGGCTGTTGATTGTAGGATAAAAGTAATGCAGAATGCTTCCAAATACACCTAGGCTGCAGATTGTAAGAGAAAAGTAATGCAGAATGCTTCCAAATACACCTAGGCTTCTGATCGTAGGAGAAAAGTAATGTAAAAGCTTACACATACACCTAGGCTGCTGATTGTAGGAGAAAAGTAATGCAGAATGCTTCCAAATACACAGGCTGCTGGTTGTAGGAGAAAAGTAATGCAGAATGCCTCCAAATATACATAGGCTGCAGATTGTAGGAGAAAAGTAATGCAGAAAGCTTCTAAATACACCATGGCTTCAGATTGTAGGAGAAAAGTAATACAGAAAGCTTCCAAATACACCATGGCTTCAGATTGTAGGAGAAAAGTAATACAGAAAGCTTCCAAATACACCATGGCTTCAGATTGTAGGAGAAAAGTAATGCAGAAAGCTTCCAAATACCCCTAGACTGCAGAGTGTAGGAGAAAAGTAATGCAGAAAGCTTACAAATACACCATGGCTTCAGATTGTAGGAGAAAAGTAATGCTGGAAGCTTCCAAATACACAGAAACTACAGATTGTAGGAGAAAAGTAATACAAAAAGCTTCCAAATACACATAGGCTGCAAGTTGTAGGAGAAAAGTAATGCTGAATGCTTCCAAATACACATAGGCTGCTGGTTGTAGGAGAAAAGTAATGCAGAATGCCTCCAAATATACATAGGCTGCAAATTGTAGGAGAAAAGTAATGCAGAAAGTTTCAAATACACATAGACTACAGATTGTTGGAGAAAAGTAATACAAAAGGCTTCCAAATTCACCTAGGCTGCAGATTGTAGGAGGAAAGTAATACTGAAAGCTTTCAAATACACATAAACTACAGACTGTAGGAGAAAAGCAATACAAAAAGCTTCCAAATACAGATAGACTGCTGATTGTAGGAGAAAAGGAGTGCAGAAAGCTTCCAAATACAGATAGACTGCTGATTGTAGGAGAAAAGGAGTGCAGAAAGCTTCCAAATACATCTAGGCTGCTGATTGTAGGAGAAAAGTAATGCAAAAAGCTTCCAAATACACCTAGGCTGCTGATTGTAGGAGAAAAGTAATGCTGAAAGCTTCCAAATACACATAAACTACAGATTGTAGGAGAAAAGTAATACAAAAAGCTTCTAAATACACATAGGCTGCAAGTTGTAGGAGAAAAGTAATGCTGAAAGCTTCCAAATACACATAGGCTGCTGATTGTAGGAGAAAAGGTAATGCAGAAAGCTTCCAAATACACCTAGGCTGCAGATTGTAGGAGAAAAGTAATGCTGAAAGCTTCCAAATACACATAAACTACAGATTGTAGGAGAAAAGTAATACAAAAAGCTTCCAAATACACATAGGCTGCAAGTTGTAGGAGAAAAGTAATGCTGAAAGCTTCCAAACATATCTAAGCTGCTGGTTGTAGGAGAAAAGGAATGCAGAAATCTTCCAAATACATCTAGGCTGCTGATTGTAGGAGAAAAGGTAATGCAGAAAGCTTCCAAATACATCTAGGCTGCTGATTGTAGGAGAAAAGGAATGCAGAAAGCTTCAAAATACACATAGGCTGCAGATTGTAGGAGAAAAGTAATTCAGAAAGCTTCCAAATACACATAGGCTGCAAGTTGTAGGAGAGAGGCAATGCAGAAAGCTTCCAAATACTCTTAGGCTGCAGATTGTAGGAGAAAAGTAATGCTGAAAGCTTCCAAATACACATTGGCTGCAGATTGTAGGAGTAACGTAATACAGAAAGCTTCCAAATACACATAGGCTGCAGATTGTAGGGGAAAAGTAATGCAGAAAGCTTCCAAATACACATAGGCTGCAAGTTGTAGGAGAAAAGTAATGCTGAAAGCTTCCAAACACATCTAAGCTGCTGGTTGTAGGAGACAAGGAATGCAGAAAGCTTCTAAATACATCTAGGCTGCTGATTGTAGGAGAAAAGGTAATGCAGAAAGCTTCCAAAAACATCTAGGCTGCTGATTGTAGGAGAAAAGGAATGCAGAAAGCTTCCAAATACACATAGGCTGCAGATTGTAGGAGAAAAGTAATTCAGAAAGCTTCCAAATACACATAGGCTGCAAGTTGTAGGAGAAAGGTAATGCAGAAAGCTTCCAAATGCTCTTAGGCTGCAGATTGTAGGAGAAAAGTAATGCTGAAAGCTTCCAAATACACATTGGCTGCAGATTGTAGGAGAAACGTAAAACAGAAAGCTTCCAAATACACATTGGCTGCAGATTGTAGGGGAAAAGTAATGCAGAAAGCTTCCAAATACACATAGGCTGCAAGTTGTAGGAGAAAGGTAATGCAGAAAGCTTCCAAATACTCTTAGGCTGCAGATTGTAGGAGAAAAGTAATGCAGAAAGCTTCCAAATACACATAAACTACAGATTGTAGGAGAAAAGTAATACAAAAAGCTTCCATATACAGATAGGCTGCTGATTGTAGGAGAAAAGTAATTCAGAAAGCTTCGAAATACACCTAGACTGCAGGTTGTAGGAGAAAAGTAATGCAGAAAGCTTCCAAATTCACCTAGGCTGCAAGTTGTAGGAGAAAAGGAATGCAGAAAGCTTCCAAATTCAACTAAGCTGCAGATTGTAGGAGTAAAGTAATACAGAAAGCTTCCAAATACACATAGGCTGCAGATTGTAGGAGAAAAGGTAATGCAGAAAGCTTCCAAATACACATAGGCTGCAGATTGTAGGAGTAAAGTAATACAGAAAGCTTCCAAATACACATAGGCTGCAGATTGTAGGAGTAAAGTAATACAGAAAGCTTCCAAATACACATAGGCTGCAGATTGTAGGAGAAAAGGTAATGCAGAAAGCTTCCAAATACACATAGGCTGCATATTGTAGGAGTAAAGTAATACAGAAAGCTTCCAAATACACATAGGCTGCAGATTGTAGGAGAAAAGGTAATGCAGAAAGCTTCCAAATACACAGGCTGCAGATTGTAGGAGTAAAGTAATACAGAAAGCTTCCAAATACACATAGGCTGCAGATTGTAGGAGAAAAGTAATGCTGAAAGCTTCCAAATACATCTAGGCTGCAGATTGTAGGAGAAAGGGAATGCAGAAAGCTTCGAAATACACATTTGCTGCAGATTGTAGGAGTAGAGTAATACAGAAAGCTTCCAAATACACATAGGCTGCATATTGTAGGAGAAAAGTAATGCAGAAAGTAATACAGAAAGCTTCCAAATACACCTAGGCTGCTGATTGTAGAAAAAAGTAATGCAGTAAGCTTCCAAATACACCTAGGCTGCTCATTGTAGGATAAAAGTAATGCAGAATGCTTACCAATAACACAGGCTGCAGATTGTAGGAGAAAAGTAATGCAGTAAGGTTCCAAATACACCTAGGCTGTTGATTGTAGGAGAAAAATATGCAGAAAGTTAACAAATAACATAGGCTGCAGATTGTAAGACAAAAAGTAATGCAGAAAGCTTCCAAATACACCTAGGCTGCAGATTGTAGGAGAAAAGTAATGCAGAAAGTTTACAAATAACACAGGCTGCAGATTGTAAGATAAAAAGTAATGCAGAAAGCTTCCAAATACACCTAGGCTGCAGATTGTAGGAGAACAGTAATGCAGAAAGCTTACAAATACACATAGGCTGCAGATTGTAGGAGAAAAGTAATGCAGTAAGCTTCTAAATACACCTAGGCTGCATTATGTTCACTCTTCATTGACACTGAAAAACAGTAATTTTGATATTTGCAATCAATTTAGATCTAGATCATGTCTCACAAAATATAGGGCTTTGCATGGTCTCAACTGCTAGTACTTTAAAATACAGTTTAAACTCCATACTTCGAAATCGCTTAAATTGATTGTGTCAGTATTTCATAAGGTGAATTTTGATACCCTGATACTGCTTAAGATATTTCTTATATATTTATTAAATATTGGGCATATTCATGACAATATTAATAGAAACTATTTTCTTTGGTGGAGGAATGAATTAAAGACGTAAAAAGGGTGTATCTATAGAGAAATGGATTAATATGTATTCAGTATAATTTTGGAAATGTCAGGGGTTCATTTCAAGATTTATACAGTCAATCAAATGAAGTTGTATAGGCAATACAGTAAAACCTCGCTATTACGACCACTAAAGCGAAGGCTAATTGATTGTACAATAGTGAGATGGCAGCTTAAAGCAAGGTGACAGTGAAACAGAAAGCTCCTGTAGGAGCTTTCTGTTTCACTGTCGCCTCGCTTTAAGCGGTCACCTACCGTAAACACCATAATAATTAACATAATTTAGTGGTCGTAATAGAGAGGTTTTACTGTATATAGATACATAGCTTCATTCAGCACAAGAGTAATGCAGAATGTTCCTTTCCGAGCTTTTTACATTACTCTTGTCCTATGTGAACCAGCTACTGAATTGTAGACAATTTCTTCATGTCTTTGTTGAAATCTTTGAGGGCAGGTTTAGCTGAACAAATGCATATACAAGGCTCAAGATAATGGGAGTATTTCAAAAAACATTTTTTTTATTTTTGCTTTAAACCCTATGGTGTCACTACTCATTAGAATCGTCTCAAAGAGACGATTCTAATGAGTAGTAACACCATAGGATTTGGTGCTGAAACGGGTGAGAAAATGTTGGATTTACTCCCTCGTATCTGGAGCCCTGTACATGTCTTTGTTGAAATGTCTGAGGGCAGGTTTAGCTGTATTGAACAAACGTGTATAGGAAGTTTTCGTTCTTCATCATCATCCTGCGGTGTAATTATGCTCACAATAAATGCATCCCTGTCGGGGCAAATTGATCCATTTAAGACATTATACCGCAGAATATCCTTTTTACTTCTGAAACAAGACATGCTTCAAAATGTAAATTTTCTCCGAAAGATAAAATCTTGTGTCATTACGTAATATATCACAGCGAATTTTACGATTGTGGGACATTTTGGAAAATAACTTGTCGGGGAATGAATGTGTTTTGCTGAGCAAAAAACGCACAACGGTGACACGTTTAAGACCTATCGAGCTGGTATGGAAGGCATCAGAATTTAAATGCGAATTATTGATTCAAGTGGATTTTGGCATAGCACAATTACAAGCAAATGTGATAAAATTGTGTTGAAATTTATTTCATTACAATGACATGAATGACATCAACATTTGTCAATTTGATTGAATCAGCACCATTGGTGTGTTTTATTTCTTCCGCAATCATCGAAATAGGAGCGAACAAAAATGAGGATGATTCTGTATGTAAATAAAATCGTAAAACATACGTACCGAAACATCTTTATATGTCATGTCTTAAGATAAAGTCTTGGGACTTCAGATAAGATGGGAGTAAACTGAACAAGTCAAACATTTTCTTCTTCAAGTCAACACCAAATCCTATGGTGTGACTACTCATTAGAATCGTCTCTTCGAGACGATTCTAATGAGTAGTGACACCATAGGGTTTAATGCAGAAATAAAGATTTTAGTTTTTGAAATACTCCCCTTATCTGGAGCCCTGAAAAGGAACTTTGGGTGCATGCAGTGCAAGAAGTAAAGACCAAGATGAGTTTGGGGGAAAAAATTGCATAAATTATATCTATTATTATCCCATTACCCCATAAATACGCCTTTTTGCGCCTCTTATTTATTCCTCCACTGCAGAAAAATAGTTCAAATTTATTTTTGCCTTTAATTGATTCCTCCACTGAAGAAAATAATTTTGAATAATTATTATACAGAATAAAAAGATAGTTCCTGAATCCTAGCAGATTATAGCTTAAAGCAGACTGAAAGTATAGCAGAGAGTGCCTTAAGGCTTATTCTGCTTTACTTTCAGCCTGCTTTAAGTGGTCACCTATCTCCAGCACTACAAACAGACTGTGGGGAAAGGGTTAAGGATGAAAAGGTTAAGCACTGATAAACAGTTTCCTAATTTCTTACTGTCTTCAAGCTCAGTAGACAACTTACATCTACAAGGTGTAAACAAACTATTGACTTAGCTGTCTTTTACGAGTTTTTAAAATTCACTTCGCCACTAAACTTCGTTACTTCATGGGCTTCTGTAAGCATTCTCGTGGGACGACCATAAACCTATGTTTAGGACAAGGGCAGCAGGATACAAGAGCATCCGTAATGAACCGAAATTGCGCAAAGTCTGTCTTTTACTCCTGGTTTACGACACACTTCAAATCACAGTAAGATGTCCACATACATTATGAATGAGTGAAAGTTGTGAATCTTTTATGACTTGGTGACTTTGTGGACCGGCAAAGTTAATCCAATTTCACCTCTAATCACACTGTTGTTTTCTTACCTACGTGATTTCCCCCTGCAGGACACGAAACCCTCGCTGTCTTTTTCTTTTCATTTGGCCCTGAACAGTTGGCTGTTATTTGGATGTGTTGAAAGATAAGACCAAAAAGGTCGTGAATCAGGCATTGACATGCGATAGTCACTAAATAAATATTTAAACGGTAATTTTCGTCTCTATTTGGGGGCTACAGAAATAGATAACAAGGACATCTATACGATTTCTTCCTCACATTTTATTGGTTGGACCTGTCCTTCAGAATTGTTTTAAATCAATACAAAGGTTAAGTGATAATTGCCATAGGGGTTAATTCAGTCACCCTTGAAGCTTTTAATTCCTAAACAGGCCTCCAGATAAGAGGGGGTAAACTGCACAAATCCAACATTTTCTCACTTATTTAAGCATCAAATCCTTTGATGTTACTACTCATTAGAATTGTCTCTTCGAGACGATTCTAATGAGTAGTGACACCATAGGGTTTAAAGCAGAAATAAAGATTTTAGTTTTTGAAGAAAAAAAAACTTATCTGGAGCCCTGTCCGAGTCTTTCAACACCATTGACCTGTTTATATTATGCTCATTACATTTACAAACACTCACTGTGTAGGCCCAGATCAGAGGGCTCCTATAGGAGCCCTCTGATCAGGGTCTACACTGTATGCTAATTTAGATCATTATTTATTAAACTTACCAGAGTTCCAAGTAGACTGGTTCATGTTTTTGTAACTAAAAAGATCCACAAGAGAACAGAATAACCCACAAGAGTTACTTATTGTTGAGAGAGTTAAAGGATTTGTGTTATTTCAGAGGACATAATGTCAGCAGTTTGGAACCAGTTTGATCAGGGTTCTAACTGCTTGACCCTAATATACATAAGTTTCTTAACCCATTTCCCCATAAATATGCCTTCATTTTACGCCTTCAATTCATTCCACCACTGAAAAAAATATTCAATTTTTAGCTCACCTGAGCAAAAGATTCAAAGTGAGCTATTTGGATGGCCCTGTGTCCGTCGTCCTGTGTTGTGCGTCCTCAGTCGTCCATTGTCCGTCGTCATTAACAATTGTTTCAAATGACATCTGTTCAAAACTAGAAAAAGGCCATGGAGTAATGGATAAGTAAAGAGACAAATTAAACACTTAATTCGAAAAATTTATACAGTAGAACCTCTATATTATGACCACTAAAGAGAAGGTTAATTGTCTGTATTAAAGACAGGTGACAGCTTAAAGCAATGTGAAAGTGAAACAGAAAGCTCCTGTCATTGCTTTAAGCATTCACCTGTCTTAAACGACTAATATTTGACACAATTTAGTGATTGTAATAGAGAGGTTCTACTGTATATATTTTGTTTTAATGTGTAGAGAACTGATCAAAACAGCTGGAGTTGTCTGCTTTATTTTCAGTATGTTTTAACCCTTTACCCAATTGTTTTGAAGGCAGGTGATCACTTAAAGCAGATTGAAAATAAAGCAGAATGCTCCTTAACCCATTAAAGCCATAGTGACTCATATTGACGCATTGCGCAATATTCTCATACTAAAATCATTTTGACATACTTTAATCCACTAGCTTGTATTGATATAAGCATTGATAATTGTTTATCGCTTATGAGTAAATGGGTTAAGGCACAGTCTGTTTACTTTCAACCTGCTTTAAGCTACTATCTATTAGGATATAGGAAATGTTTCTTATGATACATATTTATAGCTGTATAAAGTGGAACTATTTTCTTCAATGGGGTGGGTGTGTTAATAAATTAAAGGTGTAAAAAAGGCATTTTTATGGAATAATGGGTTAAAGCAGATTGAAAATGAAGCAGGAATCTTGATGTTTGATAATACTAAATCATATATGATAAAGTGTGTCTTTCACAAAGCATGTCTTCAAGGCTACATATAAGGGGAGTATCACAAAAACTAAAATCTTTATTTCTGCATTAAACCCTATGGTGTTACTACTCATTAAAATCGTCTCGAAGAGATGATTTTAATGAGTAGTTTCACCTTAGGATTTGGTGCTGAAATAAGTGAGAATATGGTGGATTTGTTTTGGAAAAACCCCTCCTATCTGGAGCCCTGCATATTTAATGCTTATAAACACAAGTTTGACAATTTACCATAGAGTGCTGGGAAGTTTGAGACTGTGTCAAAGACTTTTGTGAGATTTCACCAGGGTGCCATTTCAGTAGTTTTATGACCTTTTTGCTCCTTGTCTTTCATCAGGCAGAGAGAGTCCTAATGGCATGACACACGGAAAACATCTGTTTTCAATATTTGTCTCTGTGTGATGTGTGTGACTCGGATCAACTGCTATCCCACTAGAACCATCTGTGTAATTGTCCTGCACTAATCTGTTAATTACGGACAAACCCTTCCAGTCATTCCAGTCACCAGGGGTAACCCGAGGAAGCCATGAGGCTTCCCTTAGGAAAGTCACACACAAATAGCAACAAGTTTGTATTCTTAAAAAAAAAGAATATAATCCTTTATTCTAGTCTTTGTAACTTATTAATGATAAGTGACAATTTGAAGCAGGTTGAAAGAAAAGCAGAATGCGCATTAAGGCATATTTTGCTTTACTTTCACTCTGCTTTAACCCATTACTTCATAAACATTACACCTTTAATTCATTCCTCCACTGAAGTAAATATATGTGGGGGTGGACTGATATGTTCTATATTTGACTACTTAACCCATTACTCAATAAATACCCATTTTTACAACTAATATATTATTCCACTGAAGAAAATAATTCCATTTAATACAATCATGTACATGGTCATTCATATGTATACTAAGAAATAATTTCTATATTCTAGCAATTGGCTGCTTAACCCTTTACCTGATAGCCTATTTCTAGTACTTAAGATAGGTGACTTCTTAAAGCAGGTTGAAAGTAAAGCAGAATGCGCCTTAGGGCGCATTCTGCTTTACTTTCAGCCTGCTTTAAGCTATCATGTGCTATAATCTAGAGAATATTACCCATAATACATATTCATTACTGATTAAATTGGAACTATTTTCTTCAGCGGAGGAATAAATCATATCCGCTAAAAGGCGCTTCTATAAAGTAAAGGGTTATAGCAGCCTGAAGGCACATTCTGCTTTACTTTCAACCTGCTGAAAACCTGCTTTACTTTCAACCTGCTGAAAGTGATCACATGTATTCAAAACTAGAAATAAGCTATGGGATAATGGGTTAAAGATGTCTGACTAACTTGACAACTGATCTTGATCTAAACTGTTTGACACTTCTGTTCATGTTTCCTTATTTTGATCCTTTATTTGGAGAATATTTGCAGATGACACAGTCATTTGTGAAGCAGACAAATATTTTAGCATATTAAATGGTAAAAACCATATTGGCTGAAGTACTATATGTTTATGCCCATCAATATGTCTATATATTATACAGTAAAAACACATTATACAACTGTACAATACAAGCGTTAGTCATGGTATTAAAGACAGGCCGCAGATTAAAGCAGGTTGAAAATTCAGCAGAAAGCTTTTCATAACGTTCCATTTTTACTTTCAATCTGCTGCAAGCTTCAACTTGCCTTAAACCCAGACAACAATCTAACATTAGTGATTGTAATATCAATATTTCACTGTATTTGGGGTTTTGTTTCGTGCCGTCTTTGCTGATTGGTTTTTGTTTTATTGCTGATATAAACCTAACGACACTGTTGCTTCCTACTTTGTATTCAAAATTACCCTCGTCTCCCCATCTATTTATGAAATAAATACATCATTTAGAAATTTGGGAGTGAATATTTGATCACACGTGTGAGCTATGAATATGTCTCCAAAATGAGCCAATGAACAGACTAACTGAGATACATTTTGACAGTTTCCAACATTGTTTTCGCCACAATTGCAATTCCTAAAGTGACCATAATCGTGGATCGAGTCTATCTGCTAATATGAAGTCGGTTTTATGAACGTCTTTTGGTTTTGGGATAATGTGATGTTGTAAAACTGTAATCAAAAAACGACGCACAGAATACAATATTCGTGCCAGGAAACTCTGTCAATAATGAGCATATTTTTACTGTGCTTTAAGCGACACCTAAATGATTACACGAGGGTCGCATACGAGTACGGTATTAATCGGCATGCATTAGAAAGAACTCCCTGAAAGAGAACAGCACTCCTAAGAGACACATAATCGTCATGGTCGAAAAACACGATCTGAGAAAAACAATTAAGTGTACGAAAGGTTGGAGACACTACGTCTCTGGTTTCCTACTTGTTTCATAAATATAATTTTGGGTTATGACAGCGGTTCTTTGTTTGTCTCCTCGCAGTAGAGCTCAATTTTCAATAAAGTTTTTTTGGGGGGGAAGAATTGGTGGGGAATCTTGTCATGTACAGTCAGACTTGCTTAACCCATTGCCTGTTTCTAGTTTTAAAGAAATATAATCACATAAAGCAGATTGAAAGTAAAGCAAAATGTGCCTTAAGGAGCATTCTGCTTTACTTTCAGCCTGCTTTATGCTATCACCTGCTATAATAAAACAAAATTAAATCTTATGATACATATTCATGGCTGTATACAAATTGGAACTATTTTCTTTAGTGGAAGAATAAATGAAAGACTCTTTTATGGGGTAATTGGTTAAGGTGTTTATTCTAACAAGATATAGATGTCTCAGATAAAGCTGACAGATTAACCCATTACCCAATAAATACGGCTTTTTACGCCTTTAATTTATTCCTCCACTGAATAAAATAGATCCAATTTATACTGTCATCAATATGCACAAATTAAAGAAAGATGTTCTATATTCTAATAGATAGTAGATTAAAGCAGGTTGAAAGTAAAGCAGAATGCACCTTAAGCCGCAATCTGCTTTACTTTCAACTTGCTTTAAGTGATCACCTGTATTCAAAACAAGAAACAGGCTATTGGGTAATGGGTTTATGCAAAGCCAAAAGAAGATGAAATCTATCATGGAAGCTAAAAACAACATTAAATAGCTGCCTTAGATACATGTGGCAATTTAACCCTTTACCCAATAAATATGTTTTTTCTAAGTCTTAGATATATTCCTACACTAAAGAAAATAATTTGTCTTTAAACTAAAATCTTAGAATGCATTCTGCTTTACTTTCAGCCTGCTTTAAGCTATCATCTGCTAGGATATAGGAAATATTTCTTATGTTGCACATTCATTACCGGTACTTTATAAAAAATAATTTTTTTTTCTGTGGAGGAATTATTGAAATATTTAAAGAAAAAAAAAAAAAAAAAAAAAAGTGTATCTGTCGACTCTAAGATTTGATTAGAAATTTGATTTGTCCATTTGAGGTGTTATAATTGGCCAATTATGTCCTACTTGTCTCCAAAGCTAGAAAAAACTTAATCGGGCACACAAAAAATGAGCAGCCATACCCGGCTGTACTTTTTCCTAGGTTTTATGAAAAAAAAACATGGAAAAAACCACGGAGTATTCGGACGGTCATATTACAAAAACCTTGGAAAAAAGACGAGAAAACCTTAGAAAATACAAGACCTTGGTTTTTACATGGTTTGACAAAATACCTCGGAAAAGTTTACGAGGAATCCTTGTAAAATATTTAATTTCCAAGGAAACCACGGAAACAAAAAATCCTCGGAAAAGTTTACGAGGAATCCTTGTAAAATATTTAGGAAAAAACCATGGAAATATTAGAACCATTTTACGTGGTTTCGACAAAATACCATGGAAAAGTATATATATACGAGGAATAGTTAACTACTAGTGGGTGGGGTACCACATGCTTTTGTTTGTATCATGTAAATATCCAAAATATATTATGATCATGATAAAATTGTATTTATGTAAGTTATGTAACTTACCATGAATCTTTTGTCAGGAGTCTGAACTGGTTTGGAGTCTTTAATTTTTGCCACATTCACATTTTAAAGTATAGATAAACAGACAACTTAAATCTCTGACCTCTGATTGTTGTGAGCTGGTGTCCTGGGTGTGTATAATATTCACTGTTTTGTGAAACTTACAATTGTAGCAAATATTACTCATATTTATAATTCACTAAGTTGTACTTCCAAGGTTTTTCCGTGCTGGAAAATGTCTAAGTACAATTTTTACGAGGTGCAAATTGTTTAAGTTATTATTTTACAAGGATTTTCCGTGCTAAAAAATGGTTAAGTTCTTATTTCCGAGATTGTTCCGTGTTTATTTTTGCCAAAGTCCAATTTTTCCGAGCTTTTGCCAAGGTTTTAAGAGTTTCCAAGGTTTTTTCTTGATATTTACGTGGTTTTTTTGTTCATAACTTAAGCATGCATAAACCATGGACATTTTGGTGACTAAACAAAAACCTTGGAAATTGTTACGAATAACCATGGAACTTTTAGAATTCCATGTAAATTCCACGTAAATTATTCATATTCCATGGAAATTTTACACTGAACCTTGGAAAAAGTACAGCCGGGCATGCAGGGCTCCAGATAAAATGGAGTAAACTGAACAAAATCAACATTTTCTCACTCATTTCAGCACCAAATCCTATGATGTTACTACTTATTAGAATTGTCTCGAAGAGATGATTCTAATGAGTGGTAACACCATAGGGTTGAATGCAGAAATAAAGATTTTGTTTTTTGAAATACTCCCCTTATCTGATAATAATGTTTGCAGGATCTCCATGCACTGAATCTACATGGTTTGCAGGTGTATTTATTTTGAGACACAAACAGTTTATTTGTTAATTTCTACTCAAATTTGATTTGCGAAGAAATATTCCTTTGTGAAGAAATTGTCAATAAGGAATTTGTGAATGTAAATAACTTCTAATTGTATTATTCAAGAAATTTGGTGATTTAATTGGGGAAATAATTCATACAAAATTTTGATAAACTGCTAATTAAGTTGCAAAGTGATGTTTAAATGTAAATAGCGTATGTCCCAAGAGATGCCGAGAAACGATAGTACAAAACAGGTTGTTAAATCAACTGCCAGCTTTTTGTTCTTGTTCTAATCTCTTGTTTGTGAAAGCTAATCAAAAACTTGATTGAAAATTATGACAGTTTTACTCGCCATTTTTAAAACATTGTGTCTTGCATGTAAAGTGAGGGAAACCGTCAGTCAACATGCAGGGAAACAGCTACGAGGCTGTGAAGAAACGGAGAAAAAACTAATGAATATGCGTATTTGGTCATTTAACTCTTCTTCGGTACTGGAATAGCAAAGAGTAACACTTGTCCTGTACCCTAACAGTTGACTGCTTCAAACAGACTTGAAGTAAAGCAGACTAAGCTTAACTCTTTGGACCCTAGTCACTTATATATGCATCATTAATAGTGTTCCTGTGAGGAGTAAACTGGTACTATGCAAACAGTGTAGACCGTGATCAGAGGGCTCCATAAGGAGCACTCTGATCAGGGTCTACACTGTTTGTTATTTCAACATATATTGTAAACATTTACCCCCAAAACATCAAAAATGGGCTAGACTAAATTGAAAACTAGACCTGTCCATTTGAGGTTTCAGGGAGGAAAGGGTTAAAGAATGAACACTTAAAGCTTTGATTAACCCATCACCCAATTAAATATTTCTTTTTACACCTTTAATTTTATTCCTCCACAGAATTCTAAGATGTATTCTGTTTTACTTTCAGCCTGCTGTAAGCTACCATCTGCTATAATATAGAACACACTTGTGATGGTGTATATTCATTACTGTTTAAAACAGAAATATTTTTTTCAGTGGCAGAATACAGTGAAGGCATAAAAAAGCGTATTTATAGGGTATTGGGTTAAGAAACTTATCTACTGCGTTAACCCTTTACCCAATAACCCGTTTATAACATTAAATACAGGTACTCACTTAAAGCAGGTTGAAAGTAAAGCAGAATGTGCCTTAAGGCACATTCTGCTTTACTTTCAGCCTGCTTTAAACTACTATCTGCTAGGTTATATTAGATATTTGTTATGGTAATTGTTCATGAGGGTATAAACTGGAACTATTTTCTTCAGCGGAGGAATAAATTAAACACGCTAAAAGTCGCTTCTATGGGGGAAAGGGTTAAGCAGAATTTTGATTTAACCTTTATGGCACATTCTGCCTTACTTTCAGCCTGCTTTAAGCTACCATCTGCTAGATTATAGAAAAAATTGCTTATGATACATATTATTCATGTATAAATTGGAAATATTTTCTTCTGTTGAGGAATAAATTAAATACATAAAACGGCGTATCTTTAGAGTACTAGATTAAATTATCCAAAGCTTTGACATTTCCCCATTGCCCATTCCAGATAATGAAGATATACAACAACTTAAAGTAGGTTGAAAGTAAAGCAGAATATGCCTTAAGGCACATTCTGCTTTTCTTTCAATCTGCTTTCAGTAGCCTCATGTCTTCAAAACTCGAAACAAGCTTTGAGGTAAAGGGTTGAGCTACCATCAGCTAGGATATAGAAAGTAGTAATAGCGGTATATATTCTTGTCTGTTTAAATTGGAACTATTTATTTTTGTGGAGGAATAAATAAAAGGTGGAAAGAGGCATATTTATGGGGTAACGGGTTAAAGAGAGAAGGCATTGTAGTTGATTTCAAAGTTAGGCTATAGAGAAAAGGGTTAAAGTATGCCAAGCTGCGACATTACCCCATAAATACGCCTTTTACGCCTTTAATTTTATTCCTCTACTGAAGAAAATAGTTCCAATTTAAACTGTAACAAATAAGAATCATAAGAAATATTTTCTATATTCTATCAGATAATAGTTTAAAGGAGGTTAAAAGTAAAGCAGAATGTGCCTCAAGGCACATTTTGCTTTACTTTTAACCTGCTTTAAATGGTCACCTGTCTTTAGTGGTATTAGGTTAAAGAGAGGTAGCATTGTAGCTGATTTCAAAGTTAGGCTATAAAGAAAAGGGTTAAAGAATTTGCCCCTGCCATTCTAAACTATTGATGGCAGCAATAAATTCCATCAGTGCACATGTAAATCCGTTTTAACCCACTTTGTTACCAGGCTTGGATCAGAGCAGTGACATAATTTGGATGTCGTTTGGCCCCCAATCTCGGGGAAGCAGTAATTGTCTCAAATTTCTGCATGGCAATTTAATTAGACACAGTTCCCTGAGTTTGAAAACCTGCCTACTGTGTCTGGTCTGATTTTTCAACGATTTTGTCATCTGCTCGAAAATGTTGTCAGCTAAATTCTGTCATCTACTCGAAAATGTTGTCAGCTAAATTCTGTCATCTGCTCGAAAATGTAGTCAGCTAAATTCTGATATTGGTTGTTTCTTCTCTCTATTAAATTTTGCAGATAATTATACAATGAAGGAGACAAACAGTATAGATCCACTCAGGACTCCAGATAAGAGCTAGGAGTAATTAAACTGAACAATTACAACATTTTCTTAATAATTTCACCACCAAATCCTATGGTGTTACTACTCATTAGAATCGTCGTTTCAAGACGATTCTAATGAGTAGTTACACCATAGGGTTTAATGGAGAAATAAAGATTATAGTTTCTGTAATGCTCCCCTTATCAGGAGCCCTGGGTTATGGAGTAAATGGTTAATCTAGTGTGGTCTGGAAAAAAAAGTCATCTGCTCAATCAATTCATTCTGTGCTATTCTGCATAAATATGTTCCAAGGGGCAAACAATTAGGAACCCTATTTGGATGGTTGCTTGTGAAGGATTTTACCTGGCAATCAAAATTGCTCGATGAAGTTGTGATAAGGGAAGTTAACATATTCAGGGCCACAGATAAGAGTGAGTAAACAGAACAAATGCAACATTTTCTCACTCATTTCAGCACCAAACCCTATGGTGTTACTACTTATTAGAATCGTCTCGAAGAGACTATTCAAATGAGTACCGGTAGTGACACCATAGGGTTTAATGCAGAAATAAAGATTTTTAGTTTTTGAAATACTCCCCTTATCTGGAGCTATAATATTCAGCCCTAGTGACAATTATACTTTATTTACAAACATACCTGTGAAAAGCACACTTGTCCTTTGCAAACAGTGCTGACCCAGATCAGATGGCTTCTATAGTGTGACAATAATTATACTGTAATAAACGCCCTTTAATAGTCATAAATCGACTTGACTTAATTTGAAAGAGGCACATTCCTTTAACCCATTACCCCATGGTCTGTTTCTAACTTTCTAGTGTTGAAAATAGGTGACTTCATAAAGTAGGTTGAAAGTAAAGCAGACTGCTTTAAACTTCCATCAGCTAGAATAAAGAAGAAAAAAAATGATACATAAAGTACAGTAAAGACTCTCTATCACGACCGCTTAAATGAAGGCTTATTTACCACTTAAAGTAAGGTTTACAGTAAAACAGAAAGCACCTTGCTTTAAGCTGTCACCAGTTTTAACCCTTTCCCCCATAGAAGTGCCTTTTAGCGCATTAAGTTTATTCCTTCACTGAAGAAAATAGTTCCAATTTATACAGTCATGAATATGTATCATAAAAAATATTTTCTATATTCTAGCAGATGATAGCTTAAAGCAGGCTGAAAGTAAAGCAGAATGTGCTTAATGCTTTACTTTCAACCTGCTTTAAGTGGACACCTATATTCAATACTAGAGATATGCTATGTGGGAAAGGGTTAATTAAACACCTAATAATGAACACAATTTAGTGGTCTTAATGGAGAGGTTTTACTACAGTGCCCCCTCTCTACAACACTCAATTGGAGAGAAATATTGTGGTTGTTGTTTGGAAGGAGTTGTAACAGGGAGGGAACCTTGATACACTTTGCTTACATTTGCAAACAGTTTGAACCCAGATAAGATGCCATGTAGCATGGCATCTGATTTGGGTCAAAACTGTTTGCCACATGTCTTTATGTTTCTAACCCTATGGTGTCACTACTCATTAGAATCGTCTTAGTAACATCATAAGATATGGTGCTGAAATGAGTGAGAAAATTGTTGATTTGTTGAAATAACTCTCTCTTATCTGGCACTGTACCGGTATATATATACAGTCGAACTTCGATATCTCGAACTCAGTTAAATCGAACATACCCTTATTTCAAAGTTAAAACGTGGCTGAGCCACGTTTTAACTTTGAAATATGGGTATATTCGACCTAACCGAGCATGAAATAATGCAGTTTATGTGTCGAACTATCGGATAATTCGAGTTAAGCGAGTTCGAGATATCGAAGTTTGACTGTAGTGTCTTTGTCCATGTTGCTGATGCTTGACTGAACTGGTCTCCTGTGTGTTGAGATAGAGGAGGGTAAATGTAAACCAGAGACTGGTTCTGTATATACAAGCCAGCTGATGAGACCCAGGTGTGCCCCGCTGGCCAGTCCTATGTCCACACTAATTGCTGTCCTGAAGTGCTGCATGGAATTATGGTCATTTAATTAAGCCCACTCGGAACATAATAAAAGTTTCTTCTTGGATACATTCAACAATGACTTTACCATTCTAAAGGAGAAGAACTATGAGTCTTTAACCTTTGACTCCATATATACACTTTTTTATGCCTTCAATTTATTCCTCCAGTGAAGAAAATGGTTCCAATTCATGCAACCATTTTTTAATTATGTATCAAAATATGTCCCATATCTTAGAAATAGGCTTAAAGGTTAAAAAAGGTTTGCAGCTTAATGCAAGGGGTAAGTATAGCAATACAGTTTCATGTTTCTTTATAACATAATGAAGTCATGAGACATCTGCTTTACACTCACCAGGCCTGCTTTAAGCAGCCACCTGCCTTAAATACTCACAATGGTGTCAGGGGAGTGGGGTAGCCCTTTTGAATGTGCTAATTGCCAAACCACAGGCTCCTTGTCACATTGTAAAAAACATAATTATCACAAGGCATGAAAGTTGACATGAAAAACACATGGATAAAACCCCCCTAAAAAGTGGCATCCATAGAAATCTGAGACTTGTGAACGTGTGCCTTTAGATCTAAATCTAAACTCATTTAACTCGTTGGCAGATCTCTAATTCATATTACAGGCATGAAACATGTATGACCCCCTGTTGTAGAGAGAAACTTTATATTGGTAATGCATTGTTAACCCATTACCCCTTTTTATACCTTTAATTTATTCCTCCACTAATGAAAATAGTTCTACTTTATTTATAAGGATGAGAATATGGGCAATATAAGAAACATTTTCTATATTCTATCAGTTAGTAGTAGCTTAAGGCAGGTTACAATGAATTCTGCTTTACTTTCTACTTGTTTTGAGTTATCATCTTTCGGTTAAGATACAATGTATAGGAAATATTTATTATGTTACATATTCATGACTGTATAAAGTGGAACTGTTCTCCTCAATGGAGGAAAAAATTAAAGATATAAACATGTGTATTTATGGGGTAAAGGTTTAACACTAACAGTTCAATATAATGAAAACAGTAGTTTTATCAGACATGATGGTTTTACAGTCCATATCACTGCTGTAAGTCTGTATAAGATAATAGGGAGTTTTTCAAAAAATAAAATATTTATTTTTGTATTAAACCCTATGTTGTTACTACTCATTAGAATCGTCTCTTCGAGACGATTCTAATGAGTAGTTACACCATAGGATTTGGTGCTCAAATAAAGATTTTACTCCCTCTTATCAGGAGCCCCGTCAGACATGATGGTTTTACCGTCCATATCACCGCTGTAGGTCTGTATGAGTGTATCCCAGGTCTGGACACTGGGAGACAATGTCCCATGCATAATTAATACTGACCAATTAGGAATACATTGGACAAGGGAATAATTACTTGCGATGACAAAGTTATTTAATTACTGACTTTACAGGGGTTGTCCACGACACTGAGTGGTAGAGTTTTGGTTACAGTAGCATGCGGCGACTATATATTACTATTGATTTTACGCATCAAAACTAATAGAGAACATTATAAATTAATAACGGGACAAAGTGAAGGGTAATTTGTTTACCATGAGACCCTCTGCCACTCCTGGTCTACACGCATATGGAGTTTGTCATGTTGTATGACAGGTCTTTGTCTTTCTGACTAGAATTATTTACTTATGTAGGCTATTTTTTTTATTTTTATTTTTTTTCATTTTTCTCCAAATCCTATGGTGTTACTACTCATTAGAATCGTCTCTTCGAGACGATTCTAATGAGTAGTGACACCGTAGGGTTTAACACAGAAATTAAGATTTTAGTTTTTGAAATGCTCCACTTATCTGGAGTCTTGATATGGAGTTTGTCATGTTGTATGACAGGTCTTTGTCTTCCCGACTAGAATTATTTACTCATCTGGGCTATTTTCTTATGCAGTGTTTTTTTCCCCAGTTGTTTTTCTTTAACATATTATTTGTCATTTATTTTAAGGATGGTTTCTAATTCAGTATCAAAAGCAGGAGTCTACTGAATCCTTTACTCCTCAGATACACCTTTTTATGCATATAAGTCATTCGTTAATGTAAGAAAATAGTTCAATTTTATACTGTAATGAATATGCAACTTAAGAATATAGTTCCAATATCCTTGTAATGTAGATGATACTGCTTCAACCCTTAAAATACTTCACATAGATATGCATTTTTACGCATTTAAGGTATTCATCCACAGATGAAAATAGTTTCACTTTATACAGTCATGAATAATTATATATCATAAGAAATATTTTCTTTTTCTTATAGAATGTAGCTTAAAGCAAACTGTTTTCAGTGGTCACCTGTCTTCAAAACTAGAAACAGGCTGCAGAGTTATAGGTAAAAGCAGGCTGAAAGTAAAACAGAATTGGCAGACTGTTGTACCAGAGATTGAAATTGTAAAGATGGATGAAGAACAGATATGCCTTTATTGTTGTGTATCTTGACCAGTGTCAGTTGAACATGAGGTCCTTGTATATGGAAAATACAGGGTTTTTATGCATTTACTAAGGTGAGCGGTATAGGACCTTTATGGTCCTCTTGTTTAAAATTGTTAGGGCATTTGACATGGCTTACAACACAGACAAAAAATGGTCAAAAAATCAAATATTCTATAAAACTATGCAAGTCTATGTGGTTATATTTTCATTTATTGACAAACTTGTTTAAATAATCCCATTTTATTTATGCTTTTCGGTGGATTACCACGATATAGCAGTGGATGATCACTTGGTAATCCACTGCAGTGGATTATCACCAATCGCTTTTATTATGAATTTTCCCTGTAGGGCTCCCCAACAATCGTAGTCAATCGTGTCTTATCGTTAAATTCCGGCAGTCCGATTTGTCGCGAACTACTCACCGGAAGAGCACGAATCCAAACTCGGGAGCAACGAAGTCATTCGGATGACGTCATTATACCGCCAACTGTCACGCGCATGTGTTCGACATAAAACGTGGGGCTCAACACGGGATAAATAATGTACGTTCGCTTTCAATTTTTAAACAATTTCGTTTAAAAAGTGGCTTAAAAGCATAAATAAATAGAATAACTGTGTTTTTTCAGTGTAAAATCGAATTTAATCCATTTCGTGAACATCAGACTGTTATATTTTCACTCGTGGCTTCGCCACTCGTGAAAATATAACGTCTGATGTTCACTCAATGGATTAAATTTCGATCTTACACTGAAAAAAACAGTTATCCTCTATATATCTGATCTTCTCATTGATAATCAATTGCCCATAAACCTGGTCATGTTCATTAAGTTGACTGTATTTGTTCCTGTTTATCAGAATTTTATTAGGAACTGTTACATTATGCAAATAACAAAATAAGAAAAACTCCCATGAAAAATTGTCCCGTAAATTGGTTTGACCAGACTATTTGTTTGGAGACAAACACTGGATAAACGAAGTGATTGGGACGATTGCAGCTCACTTTATTCCAATACCGTGAGCTTTAACAGTTCCGTTCCAATATCACAGTTGACATCACCAGTGGGACATTCTCAAAGGAACTGAGTTCATAAAAATGTGTTTCCGTATCGGAGGCACGAAACAACAAACATGGTGCAGGGCTCCAGATAAGAGGTAGTTATTTCAACAAATCAAACATTTTCTCACTCATTTCAGCACCAAATCCTATGGTGTTACTACTCATTAGAATCGTCTCTTCGAGACGATTCTAATGAGTAGTGACACCATAGGGTTTAATTCAGAAATAAAGATTTTAGTTTTTGAAAAACTACCCTTTTCTGGAGCTCTGATAATTGGTGCAGTTATGGTCAATGAGAGGGAATAAATTGGTATTTTAACTTAAGCTGTGATGGTGGATATAATACTATGGAGGTAATGAGAGATCAATTTCATGGGACGGTGGCAGGAGGACTTAGATTTAAAGATATGTGATTAAACGAGAGTTTAAGGTGGTTTAGAGACAGTAGAGTGTAGATTTTGAAATACAGTCAGTATTGTATTGAAACGTCAAATCAATAGATACGTCTTTCATGCTTCTACCCTGACTTGATAGAAAGCTATAGAAAACTTGTCCTACATCCATATAATGAAGTGGTATAGTTGATCTGTAGGCAGAGTGTTGGTATAGTTGATCTGTAGGCAGAGGGCTGGTTTATACATGTATGTAGTTGATCTGTAGGCAGAGCGCTGGCATCGTTGATCTTTAGACATAGGGCTGGTAATCAGGTACGGTTGTAGACAGGGTTTATCTGTAAGCAGAGGGCTGGTATAGTTGACCTTTAGGCAGAGAGTTTGTATAGTTGACCTGTAGATAGAGAGGGCTGGAATAGTTTATATGTAGGCAGCAAACTGGTATAGTTGTAGGCAGAGGGATGGTATAGTTGACCTGTAGATAGATTGCTGTAAAGTTTACCTGTAGGCAGAATGCTGATATTGTTGTATGCAGAGGGCTGGTATAGTGGCCATGTAGGCAGAGTGCTGGTATAGTTGTAGGCAGAGGGCTGGTATAGTGGCCATGTAGGCAGAGTGCTGGTATAGTTGTAGGCAGAGTGCTGGTATAGTTGTAGGCAGAGGGTTGGTATAGTGGCCATGTAGGCAGAGTGCTGGTATAGTTGTAGGCAGAGGGCTGGTATAGTTTACTTGTAGATAGAGGGCTGTAAATGTTTACCTGTAGGCAGAATGCTGATATAGTTGTATGCAGAGGGCTGGTATAGTGGCCGTGTAGGCAGAGTGCTGGTATAGTTGTAGGCAGAGTGCTGGTATAGTTGTAGGCAGAGGGCTGGTATAGTTTACTTGTAGATAGAGGGCTGTAAATGTTTACCTGTAGGCAGAATGCTGGTATAGATGTAGGCAGAGGGCTGGTACAGTGGCCATGTAGGCAGAGGGCTGGTATAGTTGACTTGTATCTAGAAGGCTATTATAGTTGACCTGTAGATAGAGGGCTGGAATAGTCTATATGTAGGCAGATCGAATTCGAGTGCTGGTATAGATGTAGGTAGAGGGCTGGTATAGTTGACTTGTAGATACAGGGCTGGAATAGTTGATATGTAGGAAGCAAACGGGGATAGTTGGAGGCAGAGGGCTAGAATAGTTGATATTCAGATAGAGGGCTGGTATAGTTGACCTGTAGATAGAGGGCTGGAATAGTCTATATGTAGGCAGCGAAATGGTACAGTCGAATACCGTTACCTCGATATTGGATACCTCGATACTCCGCTTACGTCGATATTTTTCGCCGGTCCCGGCGAATTCCTTCTTTATCTATATAGTAAATCCCTCATTTGCTCGATATTGTTTCGTCGATATTATCGGTTACGTCGATGTAATTTTTCAGAACCATAGCAATTTTTCTCACCCTTACGTCGATATCTGCTTCACCGTGACCGCATATCGTACATTCGGCAAACATTGAATGGAGGTGCGAAAATGGCTCTCGGCCACCGTGACTGATTGTAGCACCAAATGTGTGAATATGTCCGAAATTGCACCAATCTGCACGAAAGATAATCCCATCTTAATTGCACTGTATCAATATTATTAATGATTTCCCGAATAACTTTGGTTACGAAGTTTGCGTACATATTTTGGATGACGATCCTGTCAAACCTGAGTCAATTATGGCCGCGCTGTTTAAATCAGACTACATAATTATTTGTAGTGCAGACTGAAAGTGCCGTACGGCGAATAAGTGTAGTGAGATCAAACAAAAGTTACATTTCATTTCTGATTTATTTTTTATCTAAGTCAGTTCAAAGACGCCGCTTCTGTTTGAAACGCCGAAATAATTCGCCGGCGTTTCGAAATCGGACACACCCTTTTGAAAATTAAACATGTAAACAACTTACGCTTCCTAAGGTTTAGCGTCACCGGAAGTGTAAACAGTTCACTGTGTTTTGTGCGATGAAATGTGTAGACCTAATTTTATGTTATAAAAATGTGTTAGCACCCATGCGCTGGATGTTAATGTTGATGAAATCAGGTAGATCTACCAAATATTTTCTAAATATTTGCCGTGTATTGTCTCCGTCATCTCTTCTATTATTTTGTGTCGCTGTTTGTGTTTCGATTTACGAAAATTGTTTACTCGCTGCCGCATATCATAAATCTAATTGACGCGTAGATTCTCTACTTTTAAAAATACTGACCACCTTCATCAAGTTATATATATAAAAACTATGTCAGAGAATTGAAGATTATGTCAGATTCTACTTGCCTACGCATTTATTTTCAATTACCAATCATTTAACTGTCGATAAACACTAGGATCGAGTACAACGCATCTTCAATATGACGATACAGATCTCAAATGAGAAACTCTCGTTAGCTCGAACTTCGGATACGTCGATATTTTTTCACGGTCCGTTGAACTTCGAGGTAACGGTATTCGACTGTATAGATGTAGGCAGACGGATGGTATAGTTGACCTGTAGGCAGATGGCTGGTACAGATGTAGGCAGAGGGCTGGTATAGTTGACCTGTAGATAGAGGGCTGGAATAATCTATATGTAGGCAGCGAAATGGTATAGTTGTAGGCAGACGGATGGTATAGTGGTTATATAGGCAAAGGGCTGGTATAGATGTATGCAGAGGGCTGGTATCGTGGTTATATAGGCAGAGTGCTGGTATAGATGTAGGCAGAGTGCTGGTATAGATGTAGACAGAGTGCTGGTATAGATGTAGGCAGAGGGCTGGTATAGTTGATTTGTAGATAGAGGGCTGGAAAAGTTAACCTGTAGGCAGAGGGCTGGTATAGATTCATGCAGAAGGCTAGTATAGTTGACTTGTAGATAGAGGGCTGATATAATTGATATGTAGGCAGAGGGCTGGTATAGATGAAGCCAGAGGGCTGGTATAGATTTATGCAGAGGGCTGGTATAGTTGACTAGTAGATAGAGGGCTGAAATAGTTGATATGTAGGCAGCGAGCAGGTATAGATGTAGGCAGAGCTGGTATGATTGACCTGTAGATAGAGAGCTGTAGGTGTTATAGGTATAGGCAGGTAGAAGTGTAGACAGAGGGCTGATATAGGTGTAGGCAGAAAGCTGGTATCGTTGACTGTACATAGAAGGTATATATAGTTGATATGAAGGCAGAGGGCTGGTATAGGTGTAGGCAGAGGGTTAGTATAGATGAAGGCAGAGGGCTGGTATAGTTGACTTATAGATAGAGGGCAAGTACAGGCAGAGGGCTTGTATAGTTGTAGGCAGAGTGCTGGTAAATAGTGTTTAAGTTTTGACAGATCAGGGAAACATGAATAAGTCAAGGAATAGTCAGGGAATTTTTGTCTACCACATTTGTGGGAACCCTGAAATTTGAAGGTTCTTTAATAAATTTTTTAGCTGAGAAACAACTGCCATTTTAATTGTCATTTTGTAACAAAAGATACTCGTCTTGTTTCATTTTTGCGTCAACAACTGTAAGTGTCCTGTTGCAATATGCTCAAAGTCAATTTTAGCTTCTAACATATGTACAGTGTTTGCTAGATAATGACAATAATTATGACGGAATTGTTAAAAAAAGCCCCACTGATTGGAGAAACATGTTTATTTATTTATTTAGCAGCTAATGAAAAGACATTAAAATCTGGACACAAATGAGCATAGGAAGTTGGTAAGAATTACCTTGTCTGTCTTGGACGACCCACGTTTGGCGTGTTAACTTAATTTTTAGGCCATATAGACTGTGTAAATATGTACTTACAATTATTTAAGCAGACATATTTGAAACTAACGACTTCTTACACATCCTGGATTCCCCTTTTACAAACTTTCCTGCATTTGTGACTAGTTTGGATTTAGATTAGTCACTTGAACAAATTAGCTCTGTCTCTAAATGAAAACCTTTTATGTTAGTAGCGTTAAGTGTAAATAAAAGGATTATGCGATTAGAATAATTTTCAGGATATCAGAAAATAATATTTTTTAAAGAAAGCGGATGATATTTTGTTTTGACTAAAGGGATAGATAATGAACAAAAAGATGGCATGGCCGTCATAGCTTTCACAGGGCAGAAGGTTGAAGACAGGTCCGCAGATAGGCTTCCCAGACTTTGCCGTCCAAAATGACGCTCCACTTAAAAACTAACAATAATTAGTCTCTTTGTCATAAATTTTCGTTTTAACTCTTTGCATGCCAGCGGCGGATATATCTGCCACAGTGATTACCTTGGCAAACAGTTTTGATCCAGATGAGACGCCGCGTAATGCGGCGTCTCATCAGGAACAAAACTGTTCGACACTCTGATCATGTTTTGAAAAGAAATTTAGAAAATTCTATATTTAGAATATCAGCAGACCACAATTGTTGCAGACGAAAAAAATTACCCAGCATGCAAAGAGTTAAAAAAATAGCCTCAGACAAATCAGCAGACTAGAAATATTATCGGGTATTGTTGTTTTTTACTTGACGTGTATATTAGGTAACTCTAGCCTATTGACTACCACTTAGACGAATAATTGTTTTTGCTATCAAATGTTTAACCCTTTACCCCATGGAAGCGCCTTTTAGCACATTTAGTTTATTCCTCCGCTGAAGAAAGGAGTAAACTTTGCTATGGGGTAAAGGGTTAAGCTGTCATCTACAAGGATATTGACAATATTTCTGACAAAATGTATTAATGACTGTAAATTGGAATTATTTTCTTTAATGGAGGATTAACTTAAAGGCATAAAAAGCAAATTTATCGGGTAATGGGTTAATGCAGTGTTGCTGCTAAAACCCTTTGGCTGCTATAGGCAACCTAAATAAAAGTCGACTTTACAACAGTTTGGATCCAGATCAGATGCTGTGTCTGATAAGAATCCATACTATATAATACATATCAATGATTTTTCAGTAAAAACTTCAAAAATTTAAATTTGGCATAAATTTGCAGACAAAAATAGGTTTTTTCAGACCGGCAGCAAGGTGTATTTTCAGAGAGAATAAGCAACGTTTTACTTTTGTTTCAAAAGATTCTGAAAACTTTTTCAACTTGAGGTGTGGTGCTTAAATGAAGAAAAACTTATCCAAATTGCGTTAAAATAAAATAAAAGGACCTCTAATGTTTTACTTTTCCTTCCAATTATTATAGTCTGTGGAATTTTAACTCTTAGAAAATGATTAATTCAGCTAAAAAAGCAAACATTTTAGAGCCAGATCAGATGCAGAATAACTCAACATCTGATCTTGATCTACACTGTTGGTCTGAATGTATATTAGTTTGTAGTTGCAATGTTTATACTAACTGTGGAAATGTACTCTGAATACAATTCAGAGCTCCAGATATGGGGAGTATTTCAAAAACTTAACTCTTTATTTCTGCATTAAACCCTATGGTGTCACTACTCATTAGAATCGTCTCTTCCAGACGATTCCAATGAGTAGTAACACCATAGGATTTTTTATTGAAATGAGTGAGAAAATGCTGGATTTATTCTGTTTTATCTGGAGCCTCACAATGACTTTGGCTTAACCTGCAAATAGTTTAGATTCTGATCAGATAACTCAACATCTGATCTTGATCTACACTGTTTTGTCGGCATGAGTGTATTTATTTCATTTTGATTATCCTCTGGAAATGCAAACTGAATATACAGTAAAACCTCTCTATTACCAACTCTAAATTGTGTGAATTATTAGATGTTCATAACAGGTGACAGTTTAACCCTTTCCCCCATAGAAGCGCCTTTTAGCGCATTCAGTTTATTCTTGCCCTGAAGAAAATAGTTCCAATTTATAAATTCATAAATATGTATAATACAAAATATTTTCTATATTCTAGCAGATGATAGCTTAAAGCAGGCTGAAAGTAAAGCAGAATGCGCTTAAAGCGCATTCTGCTTTACTTTCAACCTGCTTTAAGTGGACACCTATATTCAATACTAGAGATATGCTATGTGGGAAAGGGTTAAAACAAGGTGACAGTAAAACAGAAAGCTCCTTACTGTCACCTTGCTTTAAGCCATCACCTATCTTTTATACAGTCAATTGGCCTTCGTTTACGTGGTCTTAATAGAGAGGTATTACTGTATCTGCGATATTCTGGATTAATTCACTCTCTTCCTCGGGATCTATGCAGCTATTGATTATTGGTTTGGAGCCTGATCAATCACTTGGTACGGCTTGCACAGTAAAATTTGCGTTAACCCTTTCCCAAAAAGTGTGTAGTGTTTAATTTAGACAGGTGGCTGTTTTATGCAGGATGAAATAATTCAGAAATCTGCCTGTATGTACTTTCAACCTGTTTTATTGTCACCCTGCTTGAAGCTACCGCCTGCTAAAATATATAGAAAATATTTCTAAGGCTACATATTCATGACTGTATAATGTGGAACTATTTTCTTCAGTGGAATGATAAATTAAAGGCGTAAAAGGCATATTTATGGGGTAGTGGGTTAAGTGGTTAACAGGCTATGGCGTAATGAGTTAAAGTTCCAGGGGAGAATGGGTTAACCCATTACTCCATAGCCTGTTTCTTGTTTTGAAGGAAGGTGACTAATTAAGCAGACCTGTTGAAAGTAAAGCAGAATGCGCCTTAACTCTTTGAACCCTAGTTCCGCATATAGGCGTGCTGTTCAAAGAGTATACATGTGAATAGTACACTTGTCCTATGCAAACAGTGAAGACCCTGATCAGAGGGCTCCAAAAGGAGCCCTCTGATCAGGTTCTTCACTGTTTGTCACAATGCCAAATATTGACAAAAACAACCCTTAAAAGTCAGAAATGGACTAGACTAAAATGGAAACTGGAATTTTCCATTTAAAGTTTCAGGGAGGAAAGAGTTAAGGCGCATTCTGCTTAACTTTCAGGCTGCTTTAAGCTATTACCTGCTAGGATATAGAAAATACTTCTTATGATACATAGTCATGGCTGTTTAAAAAGAAACTATTTTCTTCAGTGGAGGAATAAATCATAGATGTAAAAAGGCATATTTATAGGGTAATGGGTTAACATGGGTTTTACTGCAGCTATTCAGTTATTGTGGTCATTTATAATGTGTACCAGGTTAACAGTATGTGCGATATTTGAAGCCATACTATATCCCAGAGGCAACTTAATGTCATTGGCACTGAAAAACATATGATGGATTAGTGAACTTCTTATCGGTGAAGAATTCAAAAGCTTGGCAACATACTCAAGTACAGTAAAACCTCCCTGTTACGACCACTAAAGTGAAGGCTAATTGATTGTATAAAAGACAGGTGACAGCTTAAAGCAAAGTGACAGTAAAACAGAAAGCTCCCAAAGGAGCTTTCTATTTTACTGTCACCTTGCTATAAACAGTCACCTTTCTTAAACACCTAATGCTTTACATCACTTTGTGGTGGTACAAGAGAGGTTTAAACCTGCTTTGAATGTCTAAATACAAATATTTCTTGTGTATAAGTGCCAGATTATTATTGGACAATAGTTTTGATCTCCTGATTTGAATATAACCCATTTCATCATTAATATGCCTTTTCACGCCTTTAATTTATTCCTCCACTGTAGACATAATAGCCCCACTTCTTACACTGTAAGAAATATTTTATATATCCTTGCAGAATGTAGCTTAACCCTTTGAGCCCTAGTTCCGCATATTGGCGTCCTTTGCAAACAGTGAACAGGTAAATAATACACTTGTCCTATGCAAACAGTGAAGACCCAGATCAGAGGGCTCCTAAGGAGCCCTCTGATCAGGGTCCTCACTGTTTGTCATAATGCCAAACATTGACAAAAACAACCGTTAAAAGTCAGAAATGGACTAGACTTAAATGGAAACTGGAATTGTAGTTTCAGGGAGGAAAGAGTTAAAGCAGGATAAAAGTATACAGAATGCACATTAAAGCACATTCTTCTTTACTTTCAGCCTGCTTTAAGTAGTCACCTATCTTCAATACTAAGAAACAGACTATGGGGTAATGGGTTAAGACTGCTTGCAAATATCTTCAATATTAATATGGTGACGAGACTAACTAAATAGTTTTGAATCAGAGCAGGCCGCACAAAATGTTATCTAAATTTATTGTTACTCATACTATAAATACAATTTTAGATTTTCAGCATGATATAATATAGCAATATCACATTTAAAAAAAAAAGTACCAAAGTTTCATTTCATTTGGTATTTACTGTCACCAAACAGCCCTGTTGATTTCCTTAATTGAAAACGGGAACCAGGCCTCCAGATCTTATCTATTTCCTGTAGGTACATGATGTGACAAATAACACATGTGGTTATAGGACAATGTGGTGTCACATTTGTTTGCTCTGTGACAAAACCAGGCATCGATACCAATCTATGCAAATAATTAGTAGATGATAATCATAAGCTATGAAACAAATTGAATCCAGATCACACATAATGAAAAAGGATCTTCTATTTGGGGTCCACATTGATTGTCACATTAAATTCTGTGAAAAAGGAGACTAACAAAAGGTCTTTTTTAAAAATTAGTGCATTCAATTGATTCATCCTCTGAAGAAAATAGTTCCCAATTTAAACAGTCATGAATATGTAGAGTAAGAAATATCTTCTATATATCCTAGATGATGGTAGCTTAAAGCAGGCTGAAAGTAGTGCAGTATATTAAATCACACCAAAATTAGATAGCAAACTACTGAGTAGCCAAACTTGAAATTTTGGTGACTCAAAAATAGTGATAAAAGTAATAAATATAATAGTTTAAATATATAAATAATTATTATAATAATATAAAATAATAATTAATGATATTAATAATTATAATTTAATGACAATAATAATATTACTTAATATGATCAAGTAGTAGTAGAAGTAGTGGTAGTAGTAGTAGTAGTAGTAGTAGTAGTACTTAATATGATCAAGTAGTAGTAGAAGTAGTGGTAGTAGTAGTAGTAGTAGTAGTACTTAATATGATCAAGTAGTAGTAGAAGTAGTGGTAGTAGTAGTAGTAGTAGTAGTAGTACTTAATATGATCAAGTAGTAGTAGAAGTAGTGGTAGTAGTAGTAGTAGTAGTAGTACTTAATATGATCAAGTAGTAGTAGAAGTAGTGGTAGTAGTAGTAGTAGTAGTAGTAGTAGTAGTGTGGTAGTGGTAGTAGTAAGCAGCAGCAGTATAAAATATGTGCATGCTCTGAATATTATCATTAAGATATGAATTGATGATAATTACCAATGAGAAGACATAATTGTTACTTCATTAAATTAATTCATTTTGACAGAATATCAGATATGTTAATCAATTAATGCTGTGTTAATTGACTTGTGATCAGTATCAAGACTGGCTGTCACTCACATTCATGTTTCTTCAATAGATGTAGGTGACATATTTGAAGCAGCTGATTTCAAAAACACATGGAAATGGGTTTCTAGACGTTTGCAGTCAGTTTTGAATCAGATCAAATGCAAGGTAACTGTATCTGATTAGAATTCATACTGTCTGTCTTTGAGATAATGTGTTTGAAATGTAGAAAAAAGTCAATATCAGAATAAAAGTTGACAACATTTTTAGAGCTCTGTGGGGTTTTGGTATGCCTTAAACTGTAGCAAAAAAGTATGCATAATTATTTTCAAACAGTATAGATCCAGATCAGAGTGGGTTCCTAATTCATTATTTGCCATATTTTTTAGAAGAAAAATTTGGGTACTAACCCCTTTAAAGTCTATATGCAGAGTCATGATCATTGATTTGTAAATGGAAGAGTCGATTAATTTGGTAAAGTTGAGCAGTGTAAGGGTTATATGCACAGATGACACTGTGGAGCTCTGATACAGTAAAACCTCTCTATTTTGACCGATAAAATATTTTAATTATTTTTCTGCTGAAGGCAGGTGACTGCTTAAAGCAAGGTGAAAGTAAAACAGAAAGCTCCCTTAGGAGCTTTCTGTTTTACTTTCACCTTGCTTTAAGCTGTAACCTGATGTCATTTATACAATCAGTAACTGTTGTCCTTATTTTAAGAGGCTGTAATAGAGAGGTTTAACTGTCATGTATCGGCTGTCTTGGGGGTCCCAGAGATAGGGGTGATGTTAGCAATATCCTATTTCCTGCAATCTTGGGTCCTGCAGGCGTCCTGCGGTGCCAGTAAGCTACTGGACCTTTCTTATTGGACACACTGGGACACTGACACCTAGATAAATAATTAACCATCCCCTCTCAGTCTCCATACTGTGATGCCTTTTGACTTGGTGCCTCAAAGTGCCTGCTCTCTTTCCTCGTCACAGATCCGTGGGACAGTAACTGTCTTGATTGATTAGGGCAGGTTCTAGTGACTTGATTGGCAGACACATGTTGGACAAATTTGTCATGGAATTTTTGCTGCCAGTCCACTGTGGCTGTTAAAGTCTTAGAGTCAAACTTTATGACTCGTTCTGTTACCGGACTATTTACTCCTAAAAGATAGGGAACTTTTGTAAGATTTACAGGATATTTTATGTGTATAGTCTTTGACATCTCAGTGATCAATATTTGTGTTTTTCTTCTAAAAAATATAATTTAGAAGGATCTCAGCAAAAGTTATATGAGCAATAACAAACAAGTGACATAGTGAATGAAAAACGTTGGACTTACAGAACTGTGTTTGCATGTGGGTGAAATGCGAATTGTTTGACACTTTTAATGGGAGATTGACCAACCAGAATTCAACACAAATGCCTGAAAAAAGCATTTCCATGGAGACCATTTCTTGTAAAAAGGTATTTGTTTTTATTCTTGCACAATTTTTTCTACCCAATCTCGTAGCAGTAGTGATGGTTTATGGATTTATGTGAAAAATGTGTGAAAAAATGTCCGAGAAATGCACAACTGATTATTTGGCAATAAATTAATTACTCATGTTTCTCAGCATAAACTGAAGAATTTTAAAGCAAGTGTTTTGTTTATTTGTTGTCAAGACCTTTGACGGTGTTGGAGTTTTCAGAAATCCAGTGAATGCAATAAAAATAGCTACCTTTAAGACGTGAACATTCCGATATAAATTGTACGCAAAACAGTGGAACCTGTTAACAGCTACAAGAAAAGAAAACAAGAAAACCAAAAAGATCTCTGAAGTCAAGAAGCTTTAATGCATAAGAAAAGTAATTCAGAAAGCTGCTGAAGCAGCTTTCTGCATTACTTTTCATATGCATTAAACCGACACCTGTGTTAAAGATTATTCATATATTTTTCTTTGAACTTCTAAAGAACTGGGCATAACTGTTCTAAGAAATAAATGGCCTGAAAAGAAACATACATATATATGCACCAGTCATGTAACAGGCTCTTTGATTGGTAGGTAGTTTTGGTTCATAAATATTGATTGGTCTGTTTAATTTTGTTGTGATCATAAGAATTTATTTCACTGGGTTTTTTCCAAGTCGCTGTTCGTTTTCTTTTTCTTCTTAAATTCTTCTTGATACTTCTCTCATTCATTTGTGTCTCAATCAAGAATGATGATTATGAGATGGCGCTGTATCATAAATTACTATTTTCTTGCATAAATTAAAAAATTCAACATTTACCTTTTTATCAAATTATAAATCAAATTTTGGCAGATGGAAGCAATCAAAAAATATTTGGAAGCAGATTTTCTTCGTTACATAGAATCTTAAGATGATCTCAATCTGAATGCATTTCTTCAAATAACAAAATTATGTCAAAGTCCGACCAAAAACGATTCTGCATTTCAGCACATGAACAGATGGCATTTATTCTGTGATCAAAAGGTTAAATTGCGATGACATAATATGACATGCATGCATGCATGGTAAATTATACCATCCCATAAGGCCAGTTCATTAGATACCAACCTTTATCATGCTGGACATGTTGTTGTCTTTAATCCTTTACTCCATAGATACACATCTTAAGTTTTTTAAAGCCTTTAATTTATTACGGGTATTTATTACTCCACTGAAGAAAAAACTTCCAGTTTATACAGTCATGAGGGTGAAGGAATATGTATCAAAAGAAATAGTTTTGATACTCTTGTAGATTGCAGCTTAAAGCAGGCTGAAAGTAAAGCAGAATGTGCCTTAAGGCACATTCTGTTTTACTTTCATCCTGCTTTAAGTGGTGACAGGGGAGTATTTAAAAAAAACTTAACATCTTTATTTCTGCATTAACCCTATGATGTCACTACTCATTAGAATCGTCACTTTGACACGATTCTAACGAGTAGTAACATCAAAGGATTTGGTGCTAAATGAGCGAGAAATTGTTGGATTTGTTCAGTTTACGCCCTTTTATCTTGATCCCTGCACTATACATGTTTTATATGGCGTGTGCATCAAAGAGAGGAGGAGTGGACATTTGGCGGAGCTGGCGGTGCAGCACGTCTATTAGAAGAAGTACGATGAGAAGCGCCTTTTGTCTACGTACTTATTTAGAAAGCTTTTGATTTCTGTCAGTCATTAGCAACGTCTGCTAGTAATTAACGCCACCCGTTCTTTGAGTCGAAAGTTTTAATATTCAAACTTTTCTGTCTTGCTTAATTTAATTATCGCCATGAAAATATTTCGTACATGTGCGCCCGTGCAGCCAGAAGCATCTTTGTGATAAATTTTTGATGGCAGGGTGCCGTGCGATAACCCGACAATTTAAAACAGGTGACTCCGGTCTCCTGCTTCCTGCATAAACAGATAAATACTAGATAACGGTACAGCTTCATTAAATTTAAAATCCCCTCCATCGATATACAAAGTCACTGCAAAGAGCAGTTAATACACAAAGGCAAGTTTTGATAATTAAAAACAAACGTGATAATTACTTGCATTTATGTTAGGTACCGTATGCCTAAGCTTATTCTTAACTCTAACCATGCTAGAGGCGGATATGTGCCACAGTGATTACCTTTGCAAACAGTTTGGATCCTGATGAGACGCGCAAAACGCGGCGTCTCATCAGGATCCAAACTTTTTGACACCTTGATCCTATTTTGAAAAGAAATTTAGAAAAATCTTTTTTTCAGAACAATAGCAGACAACAATGGTTGCAGACGAAAAAAATTACCCAGCATGCAAAGAGATAAGCTTCTTGTTGGGTGCTTCATTCTGCTAGAGAAGCATTTTACAGGAATCCACTCTGCTACATGTATGAAAACTGTTTGGTTCCTACTCTGACACTATCCCATGATCACATTTTAGGATAAAAGATCACATTGGATAGTAAAAGATATTTTTATAAATTGAAAAGATTTGTTACTTTACAAAAAAGAGTGCCTTGAAATATTTATAAAGTGGTGAATAATTTTGTACAACATTTTAAGGGCTAACAACAGTAAAACTTGTGTTTTAGTTGAAAAACCAGAAGGTGCATTCTGCTTTAATTTCTACAACCTGCTTTAGGTGGTAAGCTATCTTCAAAACTAGAAACAGGCTATGGGGTAATGGTTAAACATAGAAAGGATAGGACACATGTTTGTCAATAAATTTTCACCTCAAATTAATAATACATTTCAATGTATGGGGGCATAATAAGATCAGAATTTTGCCTTCCGCTTTGAGACAGAGTGACATCCATATGGCTTAAATGCTTTTTATTGTGCCAAGTCTGTGTATATACTGTTTGCGTCATTCAGGGCTCCAGATAAGGGGAGCATTTCAAAATCTAAAATCTTTAATTTTGCTTTAAACCCTATGGTGTCACTACTCATTAGAATCGTCTCTTCGAGACGATTCTAATGAGTGGTAACACCATAGGATTTGTAGCTAAAATGAGTGAGAAATTGTTGGATAAGTTCAGTTTACCCCCTCTTATCTGGAGCCCTGGTCATTGCATATGCACATCTCTTCCATACATGGTAGGTTATATACTTATAACCCTTTTGTTCCTGAAATTTTTTCAACTCATAGCGTCCAACAAGACAGTCTGTTATTTACCTGTTCTTAGAGCTCCATGCCTGCTGACATATATTCTAAGTTAGAATCAGTTCAGATCTAGATCAGACACCAAAGTTCTTCGGCATTGATCTTGATCCGAAGTATCCGTGAATATTTTCAGCTCTCAATTCCAGCGAGGAAAGGATGTTCGTCTATCACATGTGTTGCAGTAGATTTTACTTACCATGATAGAAATTTATGTCTCATTCTTAACAAAAGCCTAGACCTGTTATGTCTTTTTGTCATAGATGACAAAATGGTTTAATAATTAATTTCTATGGACGGTGCATGGATGGCACTTATTTTTGCAGTCTGTCTGGTGTTTTTCTGAACACGTGTCCAGGTTCTGTTATTTGTGATAGTCGTTCACTCCTGAAAGTTCAAATAGACAATTCCCATTTCCAATTAAGTCTAGTCCATTTATGTCTAAATATTTAGAGATTTTTTTCTACAAATTATTTCAAAATGGCAAACAGTGCAGATCCTGATCAGTGGACTCCTACACAGTTCAACTGTTGGTCCGTTTGCAGTATATTTCTAAAGTCAACCCAAAATTTTTGAAATTGGACTAAACTTGGTTAGTAACAGGAATGGCCAGTTGAAGTTTCAGGGATGAATGAGTTGCTTTATGACTTGGAAAGGCTGCCTTATACTATATATAGGAAATGATTTGAACTGTTAACAAAAGAAATTAATGTTCCATTTCAAACAATGTAGTATCAGAACTTAAGATTTGAATTATAGTTGTGAATGTTGCACACTATTAAAAGCTTCATTGTTTTAAGATCTGCCTAGGAAATTGCTGCCTGTCTTTTTAGCTCACCTGAGCCAAAGGCTCAAGGTGAGCTATTGTGACCGCTCACCGTCCGTAGTACGTCTGTCCGTCTGTCCGTCTGTCCGTCTGTCCGTCTGTCCGTTCACTTTTACTTCAAACGACATCTCCTCTGAAACCCGCCGATTGTAGGGAGAGTTCAAACTGCTTATGATGTTCCTTGGATGCTTCTCTACAGAAGTTGTTCAAAAAAAAGGAAAAAAAAGCACAAACTCTGCTTGAAAAAGCAAAAAAGCAAAAATCTTTAAAAAATCTTCTTGCCCAAAACTACTAGGCCCTAAGCTTTGATATTTGTACAGTAGAATCTCCTGGTGGATCTATCTATAGTTTGTTAAAATGAAATCCCTAGGGTCACATTTGACACCACCCTGCACAGTTTAAGTGCTGCTCTAGGCAGGTTTTACAGTATTTTTGATTTAGGCAGAACTGTATTTACCTGAGTTACCCTTAATATACTATGGGCAAATAGCCAATATTTGCAAACATTTTGGATCCAGATCAGATGCAACATAATCATAATGCTACATCTAATCTGGATCCAACCTATTTGCCACTCATTTACCAACTTAACATTTTCTAAATTGTTTTTTTGTACACTTTTCACATACAGTAGGTTTTAAGCAGACATCATTTCAGTCTGGTAAGGGTAAGCCCAAGCGTTCTAGCCACTGAGGTCAAATATTATGCAACTCTGAACTGGTAGTGGGTATCACAGAACTGGTCATGATCAGCTGAACATGTTGTCTGCTAAAGTTTAGATATGGTTCAGTCTGATTCATACTTAGAGAAACAGGATCTGGAAGTGATCCACTGACAGTTATGTAATTATGTCTTATGCCATATTTATACATATGTTTAATATTGGTTTTGTCAGAGTTATATGTATGTCTTTTCAATAATTCCACTTTAAACAGTCATGAAAATGTAAGATGCAAAAGTAAAGCAAAGTGTGCATTAACCCTTAGCCCGCCAAATAAATTGTCGTCTGCTATATTTCTCGTCTGCTTCAAGTTTCAAAGTGCTTCAAAGTTGCTCAAAATTGCTGAAAATGTTGTCCGAGTGTCAAACAGCTTGGATCCGGATGAGACGCCGAGTTACTCGGCGTCTAATCCGGATCCAAGCTGTTTGCATATAAAGCTATAGTCGTGAGTGGCAGGCTAAGGGTTAAGACACATTCTGCTTTACTTTCAACCTGCTTTAGGTGGCCACCTATTTTCAAAATTAGAAACATGCTATGGGGTAATGGGTAAAATGAAATTGCCTTTTTGGAAAGAGCCTGATGAGAGGAAGTGCCATTTGCAAAGGCCATAACTCTGACATCATTGTTTTTTGAGTTATTTCCCTTTGTGATATTTTCTTGTCAAGAAGACAACTTCAGTTCTACTGATGCTATTGTAATGAAATTTTATGTATGGAAAGAAACTGATGAGAGAAAATGCCATGCACAAGGGCAGCAATATTTAGTTTTTCCCCTTTGTCATATTTTATTGTCAGGAAAATAATTCCAGTTCTGTTGACGCTAGTGAAATAATTATCATTTATTGGAAATGGAAATAGCTTGATAAGAGGATGTGTCATGGATAAGGGTCATAAGCTTGGCAACAAAATTCACTTTTATCATGTTTTCTTGTCTGGAAGATAACTCCATTTATAGTTATATTAAAATGTTGTCTTGCCCAGTCAACTTAGGTACAAACTTCAATGTCCTCAGGTGAGCGAATTAAGGGCCATGGCCCTCTTGTTCTCCAGGTGTTTTTCATATTTTAAAGCTGGTTCCTTTTTCAGCACATTGCCCCTGGTACCCTGCATACAATGCTGTCAAAATTTGCTTACCGGGTTTTGAGCTTTTAGGAGTAAAGGGGTGGGAGAGAGAAGTTGAAAATCTTGATTCTGATAATTGATAGACAGTTTTTGTGTGAGTGAAATGATTATCATGTTAAGCAAGTCTCAAGTTAAAGGGACTCGCAACCGGATGGTGTACTTGTCAAAATAAAATAAAATACTCAAATAAAAGCAAATTTGTGGCATTATTTGGCTTCTGACAATAAAAAAATATGATCAGTCCAAAAAAAGTCTCAAGAATCGTCACTGAATCTTAGATTTTTAGATATTTTCTATACCGACTAGTAGACGGTATAGTTGTTGTTGTTGCTTCTCTACACGGGCTCAGACATAAACACGAGGCAAATTACGAAGTTGTATGCACTTTCGATCGCTACACATTTAAATACGTTAAATCGATCCGAGATAAACGGATAGTTCCGTGGTCCATTGGTCTAAGCGGTTTCCCCTATTTTGCCTTCTGTCCGCCAATGCCTGGCCCCGGGTTCGAATCCCACCAGAGACCAATATTTTTTTTTATTGAAATACATTTTTTTTAAACAGAATTTCTTATCCTAAACTAATTCTTTACCATTTATATAAGCGTTTGACACATATTTACAAATTACTATTTTTAATGCACCATCTGGTTGCGAGTCGCTTTAAGGGGAGTATTTCAAAAATTAAAATCTTAATTTCTGCATTAAACCCTATGGTGTCACTACTCATTAGAATCGTCTCTTTGAGACGATTCTAATGAGTAGTAACACCATAGGATTTGGTGCTGAAATATGTGAGAAAATGTTGGATTTGTTCAGTGTACTCCCTCTTATCTGGAGCCCTGTAGTTAAGTGTTATGGATTACCTACAAAATTGGTATCTGACTTGGATCCAAACTGTTTGTTGACACTCCTATCAATGTGGTTAACATTGACACGAATGTACTTGAAGAAATCATAATTATAATACAGCAGCATAAAGGTTACAAAGTTTAACCCATGCTCAAGACCTCTCCCATTACACATTTAGCTTGACTTTCAAACTGCTTTAACTCTTTCCTCCCTGAAACTTTAAATGGACAATTCCAGTTTCAATTTTAGTCTAGTCCATTTCTGACTTTTAAGGGTTGTTTTGTCAATGTTTTGCATTATGACAAACTGTGAAGACCCAGATCAGAGGGCTCCTTTTGGAGCCCTCTGATCTGGGTCTTCACTGTTTGCATAGGAAAAGTGTACTGTCCACATGTGCACTGTTTGAAAAGAACGCCTATATGCGGGACTAGGGTTCAAAGGGTTAACCCATGCTCAAGACCTCCCCCATTACTCTTGACTTTCAAACTGCTTTAAAGGGTCACCTGTCTTCAAAACTATGAAGCAAAGGATAAAGACTGGGCAAAGGGGTTTTACACTATTTCAAAGGCTTCTGAGGGAAATTCTTTAATTGAAAGTGTTTAAAAACTATACAGAAATAAAAATCAATGTAATAATGTAATTAGGCCATAATAATTTTAAAGCAGACAGCATTTCCAGTATTTCACTAGATGTTGGACAGCAACTTACGGATGGATGCGGCATTCTATTGGAAACTTCTCTCTGCCTTGGTACGGAGTTCGCCAAGAAACACACACATGATTATATCTTTGAACAACTAAGAGAAAACTTAAAGTTTAACAAATCTAGGTTTAGAAATTCACATTACATTTTTCAGCTTATGACTTTGAATTAGTTTGCTCAATTTTAATTTGCTGATAATTGATATTATCGCATTTCACAATAAGTTAACATATTTTTGAAGACAAAAGAATTCCATAATTAAGGACTGATTTTGATAGAAGTTAGAATCTAATTGAATTCTTTGAAATGTTTATCAATAATTATGTCTTTTAACAATGCAAGATTAAAATGCGATACTGCCATTAGAAATGCCCGGTGCAAGAGGCGGCGGGTCTTTAAAGATTTAATGCCACGGCACGAAAAGAGAGAAAGAGTGTTAATAGATTTTATCAGATTTACAGTATGTCTGTCAAACTTGTGTTAAACAGCAGCTCAAAAGGAGATTAAATATTTAACCATTTACTCCAAAACTTGTTTCTATTTTTGAAGACAGGTGAATACTTAAAGCAGGTTGAAAGTAAAGCAGAATGCGCCTTGAGGCGCATTCTGCTTTACTTTCAGCCTGCTTTAAGCAACATCTGCTCGGATATAATAAATTTCTTATGATTCATATTTAATACTGTATAAAGTGGAACTATTTTCTTCAGTTGAGGGATATATTATAAACTGTGTAAAAAGGTGAATTTTTGGAGTAAAGGGTTAAAATGCTGGCTGGCTAATATAAGGATGACTGTATGGTGGTGTAGATCTATGTTTCCACATGGAGAAACAGCTGATAGATCAAGTGCCAGGGCGTGCGAGGAAACGTGTCTCAGATGCTCAACCAAACTTTTACCTACACTCATACCAGGGATGGATGGCACGCATAATTAGTGAAACTTACTATCAGCTGCTAAAATCTGTCTTTAGCGGAAGCCGTGAAAAACTCTATGGATAACTGTAACGGCTTCAGTCCTGAGAGGATATAAAACCTGACACTCTTGGAAATAAAAATTATGAATTTGGAAATTAAATTTACTTAAATGATGGAATAATAGTTTTAAGATCAGACGTTGGGACATATTGATTATTTTAAGGGTAAAAGTGTGATTTAATTTTAGACTTTGGTTTGCTGAAGGCATGTTGAACAGTGTGGATAGTTTACTGTTAGATATTGGTATGAAAATAAACAACTGACTTGGGGGGAAAAAAGTATTAAATTCTAACAGATATTTGATTTTGGGGAAAAATCTAATAATGGTGGAGGGTCCGGGATCTACTCGACAGTCTTTACTGGACTTGACTAAAAGTGAGCGATATCGTAGGGTACTTCAATATATCTCAGCTTCAACCCCTCACCGCCTCTGTTTTCAGGCAATCCGTTGCACCACACCAAGTTGTCCATGTGAATGTTTCTCTCCTGCCAAAAACTGCCTCCGAACATGTGAAACTTGCAAACATGGCTGGGTAGCCCATGGTGAGTACAGTTTTAATATTTACTAATATTTAAGACTCCAGATAAGAGGTGGTAAATAAAACAAATTCAGCTTTTAGCACCAAATCCTATGGTGTTACTACTCATTAGAATCGTCTCTTTGAGACGATTCTAATGAGTAGTGACACCATAGGGTTTAATGCAATCATAAAGATTTTAGTTTTCGAAATACTCCCCTTATCTGGAGCTCTATCTGTTTACTAAATCTTTTTGTTTTGCTAACTATATGAATCTTTTACATGTTATGTGTAAATTAGAAATAAACCATTTTAACCCTTTACTTCATAGCCTGTTTCTAGTTTTGAAGACAGGTGACCACTAAGTCTTAGAGCAGGTTGAAAGTAAAGCAGCATTAAGGTGCATTCTGCTTTATTTTCAGCCTGCTTAATTTGAGCTATCATCTGATAGGAAATAAGGAATTTGTCTGATGTTGCTAATTAATATTTTATTTCTTACTATATAAAATGGATCTATTTCTTTCAGTGAAGGAATGTATTACATTCTGCTTTATTTTCAACTTGCTTTAAGTGACCACCTGTCTTCAAAACTTAAGAAACAGGTTATGAAGTAAAGGGTTGAGTCTCTGCTTGATGGTGAAAAATTGCACATCTGAATCGGCATTCTTTTATGGTTCCAAATCATTTTAAAGTCACCTGTAAATGGGTTTTTATAGAAATGTTTTAGAAGAGGTGTGTTAGAAATGAAATATTAAAAATACTAACAATTGTTGACATTGATACTAAAGTTTACAATGAAATAGCTGAATATTCTGTTGGTTTTGTTGTCAAGGTTTGTTAGCCATAATAAAGGCCCAGTTATGAAAGCATTTGCAGGGTAACAATCTGATGAAAAGAAGAAGCTGAACATTTCAAACATTTCTTTCAACCAAATGTTATGCTATGACTAATTATTTTGAGTTGTCTCAAAAGTTACAAAATAAGGGTTAAAACCATAGCCTATTTCTGATTTTGGAGACAGGTGGTCATTAAAGCAGGTTGAAAGTAAAGAAGAATGCGCCTTAAGGCGCATTCTTCTTTACTTTCAACCTGCTTTAAACTACCATCTACTTAAGAATGAAGAAAATATTTCTCATGATACATATTGATAAATGTATAGATTGGAACTATTTTCTTCTGTGGAAGAACAAATTAAAGTCGTAAAAAGGCATATCTATGGGGTAATGGGTTAAACTTTAGTAGAGACATAGTGATTTCAGTATTTGAATTATTCCGTAAATTCTAAAAATCAGTATTTCGTTATCAGTGGCATATTCTCAATTTGATACTTGATTTATATTTTATTTATATAATATTTTATAGACATTTGATGATTGTTTATTCTGTAAGTTATCAGAGTGGAGTGGAATTTTTCGTTTAACTGGAACTGTAATAAAAGACATAAAGTTTCTATATGTTGAGCAGCTGAAATAAAACTCAAATCATAAGCTCCTATGTAACTGTATATGTGTCCTCACCACCAAGAAGTTTAAATATGGTTAAGAAAATTTATTGAATGCATTATGTTAATATGAGAAAAACATTTACAGAGGTTCAGAGTGAATGTGCAAAACATTTCCGGAATTAAAAATACAATTTCTAAATCTGAAATATTTTATGTGTAAAATGTATTAAAGCATGAAAATGCTTACACATTTGTATTTTGGATTTAATAACATATTCCCTTTCAAAATCATTTCTTGTTTAAACATTTATCTTTTCAAACTAATGATAACATGCTTATAGGCACCCAACATCTATTTACAAATATGTTGAGTGCCAAATATGGTATTCATACTATAACTCATGCAACTTTAAAATTGAAAAGTAAATTTTTGTTAGTTTCCTTTACATATGAAATTAAATGTGAAGAAGGTATATGACATTGTAGTGAGTATCAAATTAATAATTGTCCATTTTTTCCTAGGAATCATAAAACACTTTAAGTCATAACATCCTTTAAATATTGCAAACAGTGTAGACACAGATTGGAGGGCTCCTAAAGGAGCTACATGTACTCTGATTGAGTTTGCATTTTTGCTAGATTTCTGAATATATTTTGGACAAACCCCTCCAAAGTAAATCTGAAATAGTTAATTTTGCAGAAAATGGCAATTCAGACATGAGAGATTTTTTTTATCCAAGCAGATGAAAGCTTTAAGCAGGCTGAAAGTAAAGCAGAATGTGCCTGAAGGCATTTCTGCTTTAATTTCAGCCTGTTTTAAGTTACCACCTGTCTTCAAAACTAGGAACCGCTAGGCTATAGGGTAATGGATTAGAAAGAAAGGACAAAATCATGCATCTCCATTTAGTCACAAACACAGGTTCCACTGTACATAAAGAGAAATAAGGCTATTGGAAATGACTCTCCCTGATTGGATGGTATTGGAAAGTAGGCGGAGCTGAATTGATTTATTCACCATTGAAAAGGTCACCTGCTGAATGTGCATTGGTGGCTAGATACCTGATAATGGATGACAGCAAAAGGTGTCAAACTTTCTAATTACTTGAGCAGACCAAATAATGCACATCATATGGTGTCTAATACTCAAACCATATGCCAGCTTCTGGCTATGCTTATACAATAAAACTCAGTATACCAACACATCAGTGAAATAGAGGTGCACCAGCAAATATATCATGCAGTGTAATGCAGAAGAAAGCTAATGCAGAAAGTTTCTGTAGGAAATTTATGCATTGAATTTATTCTGGGTTACATTTATTCTCCTTAAATTAGGCCACACTATAGGTAAAGCAGAAAGCAGTTTACAGGATTCCAGTTAAGAGGGAGTAACTGAACGAATGCGACATTTTCGCACTAATTTTAGTATCAAATCCTATGGTGTTACTACTCATTAGAATCGTCTCTTTGAGACGATTCTAATGAGAAGTGACACAGGTTTAATGCAGAATTAAAGTTTTTAGGTTTAGAAACTCTCCCCTTAGAACCCAGAGTTTAGCAGCAATGCTTTTCTTACTATTGTTATGTTTTATACAGTCTGTATTTAGCTGCCACCAGTGTTAGAGATTTTACTGAAGTATTGCTCTATGGGGGTTTTGCTGTCTATAGTTATATATATTTGTTAGGGTAATAGATCTGGGAAGCATTTTGAAAACTGAAATCCATATTATGCCTGCTGAAAACCCTATGGTGTGACTTAGTACTGACTGCTCATTAGAATCAACTCTTGAGGCATCTTACATCAGTTGCCTATCCTGTGTCATCTGTTTGTCAGCTGATCCTGTTTTGGTTGGGGGTGGGGAAAGAGGACCACATTTGTTAATTGTCAGGAGTGTATTATTTTTTCCGCATAACAATGTACAATTTCTGGTATTTAAATGTTTTTGTCAAGACACTCAGCTTGATGTAGATAACGTCTGTGCAAAGTTTTAGAGTTTATTTTCAACATATTTTGTCCTAATTTATGTTAAAGATTGAAGTATGAGTTAGTTCAACTAAACAGAGTTCCAACATTCGTATTTACTTTAGAAAAAACATAACAAAAGGTACTCAAGCCAATGTATGATGTGAATCAAACCTATTTTCTTAACCCATTACCCCATAATCTGTTTCTAGTATTGAAGATAGTTAACCACTTAAAGTAGGTTGAAAGTAAAGCAGAATGCGCCTTAAGGCGCATTCTGCTTTTCTTTCAGCCTGCTTTAAGCTACAATTTGCAAGGATATAGAAAACATTTCTTATGGTATATATTTGTGACTCATAAATTGAAGCTATTTTCTTCAGTGGAGGAATCAACTAAAGGCATATTTATGGGGTAATGGGTTAAAGAAGAAACAAGTTTTAGCCACATTTTAACTTTGAACTACAAATAAGTTCAACTATAAAGAGTTGAAATATGAATAAGTTCATCTAAAAAGAGTTTCAATTTTCATATTGTCTTTTGAAAAAAGATAACAAAAGTTACTCAAGCTACCATGTAACTTATAATGTTTCTTATAGCCCAGGGTAGATCCCGAAGTGGACAAGATTAATTTTATGCAATTACTGATTTGTCATTAGTCACAGTGGCCTTGTCAGTGCTGACAGCGCCCCCTGTAGGGCCAAGTAGTAGCTGATGGGTTTTCAGTTTGATTATCTGAGTGGAAGTGGTCATCTCAGGAGTTAATCTGTTGTGCAAACAAAGTGTAAGTGACCGCAAGAGTTATGGACAAATACAAGCCGGTCATTTGTCACATAGCTGGTGAGATGTCACTGATTCTTGTGTGCCCAGTATTTCCTAGAAATAACAGTATGGCTTAGTCCCTTAGATCCCCGGCTGAAATATTGTCGCTGCTTCATGCTGATGTCTGCCAAAATGTTTGAAAAATTGTTTTCTTTGGTCAGTTTATAATTAAATCCTTTATTCTGGTATCTGCATAACATTTGTTCTTTTCTTCAAATTTAGATATTGTGTTAACCCATTACCCCATAAATATGCCCTTTTACACTGTTTATGTATCCTCCATTGAAGAAAATCATTCCATTTTACACAGTCATGTATAATAAATTATGTACTATGAAAATATTTTCTTTATCCTAGCAAATTATAGTGTAAAGCAGGTTGAAACAGAATGTGCCTAAAGCAGGGCTCCAGATAAGGGGAGTATTTCAAAAATTAAAATCTTTATTTCTGCTTTAAAACCCTATGGTGTCACTACTCATTAGAACCGTCTCTTCGAGACGATTCTAATGAGTAGCAACACCATACGATTTGGTGTTGAAATGAAAGAGAAAATATTGTATTTGTTCAGTTTTCTCCCTCTTATCTGGAGCCCTGTAAAGAATAGCTTTTATCGGTCATCTGTCTTCAAAACTAGAAATCGGGCTATGGGATAAAGGGCTAAATACTGGTGACTTATGAAGACTTAAATCATAATGAAAGTAAAATAGAAATCTCCTTTTTATCATGTTTTAAGCAATTAATGTCCTAAAACAACAAAAACCTAAATGTCACTAAGTGGTCTAAAATAGGGGGTTGACTGTATTCAAAGGGACTGGTGTTTGTACTGATGGTGGAACCAGACCAGATCTGTAATCATAGGAAGCTGGTTCCCCTCTCTTCCTGCCTGATCAGCTTGTTGATCTGAGACATGTGCTCATCAGATTTCTATCTGCTAGGGTACAACTGTCATTCCTGGTGCAAACCTTGTAAGTGCTGAGCAACCTTAAACCTTTAAATACTGCCAGGATTAAACTTTGTACGCTCGCGGCAGAATCGTGATCATCTGTGCAAACAGTTATGATCCTGATGAGACACAGCATGAAGCGGAGTCTCATCAGGACCAAAACTGTTTGATAATCTGACCCTATTTTGGAAAGAAAATTTAAAAATTCTATTTTTAGAACAGTAGCAGACGACAATTGTTTCAGACCAAAAAAATACACAGCATGCAGTAAGTTAAACAACTTAGAACAAAATCAGACATAGAATATTTTGCATCTGATTTGGATTAAAACTGTTACTGATAACTCGTATTTATAGTAATAAATATTTTTAATCAGTTTAATTAAGAATTTCATTAGATTTTCAGAAGACGACATTATTGTTCAAGCACATTTGATAATACCACATCACTTTGCATGCTGGGAAATTAATTTGTATGCTACAAAAATTATTGTCATCTGGTATTGTCCTAAAAATAGAATTTTTATGACATTGCTTTTTTCCACCACTGAAGAAAATAGTTCCAATTAATTTATACATTCCAGAATATGTATAGAGGAATATTTCTATATTTTAGCAGATGATGTACCATAAAGCAGGCTGAAAGTAAAGCAGAATGCCTTAACCCTTTACCTAATAACCTATTTCTAGTATTGAAGATAGGTGACTACTTAAAACAGGTTGAAAGTAAAGCAGAATGCGCCTTAAGGCGCATTCTGCTTTACTTTCAACCTGCTTTAAGCTGTTATGTGCTAGAACAAAGAAAATATTCCCTATAATATATATTCATGACTGAATAAATTTGAACTATTTTCTTCAGCGGAGGAATAAATCATAATCGCTAAAAGGCGCTTCTATGGGGGAAAGAGTTAAGGCACATTCTGCTTTACTTTCAACCATGCTTTAAGTATTTGCATTCTGCTTTACTTTAAGCCTGCTTTAAATGGTCACCTTAATAATCTTCAATACTTAGAAACAGGATATGGGGTAATGGGTTAAGTGGTCACCAGCTTCATTACTTAGAAACAGGATATTAGGTAATGGGTTTAAGTTCTTAGCAGGAGTAAGGTTTTTATCTGCAAGGTAAATAGTGGCAGCTAGGGTGACCTGCCAAACAGATGCTAATCTTGTTATTTAAGACCCCTTCTGTAAACATGTACATCTAGCCTGATCTACAGCTTGTCACAAGCCTCCCAGGGCTTATCAGCACACCCATCCACCGGTATCCCTAATCCAAATATGGCCAGCTTGTCAAAATGCATTTTCCTCTCTGTGACAATAGTTGGTATTTGCTTCAAGTCAGGAGTGCCCAACACCTGTGAAAGTGTTCAAGAATTTTAGAATATTCCTAAATGTTAAATGGATGTTTCTAGAATTAATCTAGAGCTTCAAAAATTTATTTACACATTCTACAAAAGGAGTTCAAGAACTTTTGTAATTCTAGAACAATGGTTCTAAAACGATCACATTCTTAGCTTTTTTGCAGAATATTCATGAATGTTAAATGGTGATTCTAGAATTGTTCATGAATATTCAAGAAATTAATCTGGAATAGTTCTAGAATAATTCAATATCTTCCTTTCTGTCTTTAAGCTGTGACAATGTAACACACACAGTATTTGGGCCTTTAATTATTCAGTAAGTAGAGATTTCCTTGTAATGTTTCTTTGGAGAAAAGGGTTATATCAGGGCTCCAGATAAGGGGAGTATTTCATAAAATCAAATCTTTATTTCTGCACTAAACCCTATGGTGTCACTACTCATTAGAATCGTCTCGAAGAGACGATTCTAATGAGTAGTAACACCATAGGATTTGGTACTAAAATGAGTGAGAAAATGCTGGATTTGTTCAGTTTACTCCCTCTTATCTGGAACCCTGGTTATATGTATAAGCTGGATAATTATGAGAATTAACTGTTAAACTGAGAATTATATTTCCAGAGTCTGATCTGAACTTTCAGCAAATATGAAATTTTGAAAATTCAAAACTCATGTGATTGAGTGTGTGAGGTAACTGATTACCATGGAAACCAAACACTTAAAAAAGCTGTGAAACATGGTTTTGTTGTTTGAGTGATACCTGGAAGAATATGGAATAACAATAAACGTGAAACAACTTTGGATGAAAGTTATTGAAACTTAAACAGCTTGAAAGAATTATTCTGTAATTTTTCAGCGATTAAATTTTGTTCGGGACTCGTTTCACCATATGTGAAATCGTTAAACAGGCCATAATTCTGTAAAATCACTTGGAATTGCTCCAGATGGGGGTATTTGAGCCATGTGTTTCATTGTAAATTATTAATTCTCAAGTTAATACACTTTCATGACAATTGTATCATCAATGTACCTGGATTGTCAGTCTTTATCCCCTTAACCCTTTACCACATCAATAATACATTTTAACACCTTTAATTTTTACCTCCACTTAGGAAATAGTTCCAGTTTATACAGTTCCCGTTTATACAGTTATACTATAACTTATAGATAAATACCATAAGAAATATTTTCTTTATATCTTAGCAGATGGTAGTTTGAAGCAGACTGAAAGTAAAGCAGAATGCACCTTTACCCCTTAGTCTGTTTCTAGTTTTGGAGACAGGTGACCACTTAAAGCAGGTTTAAAGTAAAGCAGAATGTGCCATAAGGCACATTATGCTTTACTTTCAGCCTGCTTTAAGCTACCATCTGCTAGTGTAAAGAAAAATATTTTTATGTTTAATTTTCATTTATATAATAGAACTTTTAACTCAAGTGTAGGGATAAATCAAAGGCGTAATTATGGGGTAATGGGTTAACCCATATCCACAGATTATTATGCCTTCTAACACCTTTAGTTTAATTATTCCTTCACTGAAAAACATTGATCCAACTTTATATAATATAGTTAAAATACTCTAAGAAACATTTTCTATATCTTAGCAGATGATAGCTTAAAGAATACTGAAAGTAAAGCAGAATGCTCCTTAAACACAAACATAACATACAACATTACCTTTATTTTGTTTGCAAAATACATGTAACAGTAAAATATTAAGTGTGGGTTTTGTTAAACATGTGTTGTTTTGTTATCTCATCAGTTAAAGTGTTATCAGTTTTATGATCATATTGTTGTTCCTTAATGCTACTATAAAATCTGTCCTTTCTTAGGGGGAAAACACTGCCGGTACCCTGTTCAATATTTCAGCAAATCCGTCCTTCATGCATGGGTAGAGAAAATTTTCAGTTAATATTATAATTATTGTAATAAATAATATAACTGATAATGATAATACCAATAATTTTCAGTTATAAATATTGCAATTAATAATAATACTGATAATAACAATAATATTTTTCCCCCCCATTTGTGTCATTTAACTAAAAAATTCAAACACATGAATTAATTAGCAACGTTACATCATGAAGACCCTGGTGAAATGCCACATTTTGCAGCATTTCCTGAGGGTGAAATCTGGTCGCATAAAATGTTTAACTGGTCCCCGGCATTACTCCAAAGATGATCATTTTTACACATTTAATTTATTCCTCCACTGAAGAAAATAATTCCAATTTACATTATGATTCATATTTATCATAATAAAAGAATTGTCATTTTTCTAGCAAATTGTAGCCTCAAGCAGGTTGCCTAAGTAAGCTTTAATAGTGATTAGGTTGGGGAGGAATGGGGGGGGGGGGATTTAAATCTAGACACATAACTGTGCAGTAATTAAGAACAGAAAATGATGATTGTTTAAATTGTGAAGCCCTGATTACTGCAGTGTAGTTAATTTAGTATTTAAATCATTAGGAAGAAAAGTTAATTTCATGAAATATTGTAAGCATTATGTAATTAGTTAACCAGTACTCTGAATGCGAAAAGCAAATCTTCTTCACATGCATCCAGATCACAGGCAGAATTACTCTGATCAGTATCCAAACTATTTTACGCTGGCATTATATATATATCTTAAGGTTCAAACTGTTAATAAATGTAAGCCAAGTCATGCTATGACAGCTCCCTGTGGGTATTACTCTTCCCTCCCTATAACAACTTCCTCCAAACAACTCACATTTATATAATCTTTATCTTTATTTCAAATAATAAAGTAACAAATATGTATGATTAAATATATTTTCTATATTTTAGCAGATGTTGGCTTAAAGCAGGCTGAATAAAAGCAGAATGCGCCTTGGGGCGCATTCTGCTTTACTTTCAACCTGCTTTAAGTGGCCATCTATCTTCAATACTAGAAACAGGCTATGGGGTTATGCGTTAACTATTACTCCATTTTGTGTTTAACCAATTACCCCATAGCCTGTTTCTAGTTTTAAAGACAGGTGACCACTTAAAGCATGTTGAAAGTAAAGCAGAATGCGCCCTAAGGCGCATTCTGCTTTATTTTCAACCTGCTTTAAGCCACAGCTGCTTGAAAACAGAAAATATTTCTAATGTTAAATATTCACAGCTGTATAAATTGGAACTATTTTCTTCAGTGGAGGGATAAATTAGAGGCTTAAAAATGTGTATTTATTGGGTAATGGGTTAAGAAATGTTCATAGTACTGGGGTCCCTGGTTGGTTACAGATGACTTGGGAAATTAACCGTTGACCTGAATGCGTTACTTTCAGGGAGTCCAACAGCAATTACCTCGCTAATCTGTACAGTCTTCCAGCAGGGTAGATAATGGTCAGTGTCCGGCCAATAATCACCCCTTGCTGGACAGAGACGGTGTGGTCATCTGTCTTCTATAGGACACCCAGGCTGACAAGGACTTTTATCATAGAAATCAAGGGGAGGTATCGGAGATGACTGTGATCACTTTTCCCCTTCTTCCAAATGCTGATCTCGCCAAACTCATAGAGCAGTGAATGTATAATCATCTGCTTTAACCCTTTACTCCATCAATATGCCTTTTTAGGCAGTTAATTTATGCTTTCACTTAAGAAAATAGTTCCTCCAATCAAGGGGAGGTATCGGAGATTACTGTGATCACTTTTCCCCTTCTCTTCCTAATGCTGATCCAGGGCTCCAGATAAGAGGGAGTACACTGAAGAAATCCAACATTTTCTCACTCATTTTAGCACCGAATCCTATGGTGTTACTACTCATTAGAATCGTCTCTTCGAGACGATTCTAATGAGTAGTGACACTATAGGGTTTAATTGAGAAATAAAGATTTTAGTTTTTAAAATACTCCTATCAATATGCCTGTTTACTTTTTACAGTTAATTTATGCTTCCACTGAAGAAAATGGTTCCATTCACTTATACAGTCATGATTACTGACTGTAAGAAAAAAAATCTTTATCTTTAAGAAAAACTTTACTTTATCTTAGCAGAACTGATGGTAGCTTAAAGAAGGTTGAAGGTAAAGCAGAATGTGCCTTGAAGGTAAAGCAGAATGTGCCTTGAAGCATATTCTGCTTTACCTTCAACATCCTTTAAGTGGTCACCTATCTTTACAACTAGAAACAGACCATTGGGTAATCGGTTTAAATTTTTGTCTGCAAACGTTTGGAATAATACAATCTTTGATTTAGCTTAATAAATTGTGTCTGCAGAAGTTCAAAGTTTTAAACTCATTGAATAGCTCAACATGTGATTTCTGCTTCAAAATATTTTATTTTGTTTCTTTATTGTTAACCCTTTACCTCATAGCCTGTTTTTAGTTTTGAAGACAGGTGACCACTTAACCCTTTACCTGATAGCCTATTTCTAGTACTTAAGCTAGGTGACTACTTAAAGCAGGTTGAAAGTAAAGCAGAATGCGCCTTAGGGCGCATTCTGCTTTACTTTCAGCCTGCTTTAAGCTATCATGTTCTATAATATAGAAAATATTCCCTATAATACATATTCATGACTGATTAAATTGGAACTATTTTCTTCAGCCGATGAATAAATCATATCCGCTAAAAGGTGCTTCTATTGGGGAAAGGGTTAAAGCAGGTTGAAAGTAAAGCAGAATGTGCCTTAAGGCACATTCTGCTTTACTTTCAGCCTGCTTTAAGCTAAAATATGCTAGGATTTATAAAATATTTGTAATGGTTATTGTTCATGAGGGTAAAAACTGGGACTATTTTCTTCAGCGGAGGAATAAATTAAATACGCCAAAAGTCGCTTCTATGGGGGAAAGGGTTAAGCAGAAATGCAGCAGCCTTGAATTTCATGCTCTTCAAGCAACAGCTATTACAAGAAGTTCAAGTCTGATTAAAATCTCGACAAATTTTGTAACAAAAACTCTAGTTTTTCACACAGTTGCAAAAACATGTCTTTCAACATATGTAAAATGTGTTTACAGTGCAATCTGATGGGTGACTCGAGTTTCTTGATGACAAGGTATAATAAGCATAGTGTAATTAAATTTACGCTAATTTCTTTATCTTGGCCCTCCAGTCATTTATACAAACACTCAGCCTCAAAGAAACACTAGCACCCATTCTTAGTCTTTGCATGCTGGGTAATTTTTTCGGCTGCAATATTTTGTTGTCTGCTGCTGTTCTAAAAGTAGAATTTCTTTTCAGAACAGGGTCACGATGTCAAATAGTTTTGAACTTGATGAGAAGCCATGTAACGCGGCGTCTTATAAGGATCCAAATGATATTCATGATTTAACGGCTCTTATGCTAAGAGTTACGATACAGATTCTTGTGAACATTTCTTAACAGTTTCACTCCAGATCACATCTCACATTATGTGGGGCCTGATCTGAGAATCCAAGCTGAATCATTTGAATCATATTGTTGAAAATTTAAATAAAATGTTTTTCGCTTAAAAGTGAAGCAGACAACTGTTCGAGCAGACAACGTGTCCTGGAAAGTAAAAGGGTAAAAATGCAGGGGAAAAAATAACTGTACAGTTTTAAATCACAATAAATGGGCACTTTGTTAAATACTATCAAAGTATGAATAATAGGGCCGTTCATGCCACATATCTTTCTACAAAAACAACTATTAAACACATTTAGTGTTGCGTTGCATGCTAAGAAAGCGAGGGTTTTATCATAATTGTCATCTTGGAAACACGTCCATAAAGCACAATAAAAACCAGCCCCACCCCTCTTGACAGTCACGACTTTTAGACAGGTCTCGTAAAATGGAATTGTGGGAGATTTCTGAGAATCTTGGGTAAATTTGTATATAACAGAGGACAACACGTCAATAGAAAATGTTTATTTATAAAGGCCATCGCCACTTAAATGCTTAAGCCCCATTTGTGTCTCTATATTTATTTGACGGAAACCGTACATATACGGAACGCAGGGATGTAATTTGGCAGATTTGCTTGGCCCAGTCTATAATCTAAGTCAGACGAATGACGCTCAATGACAGTCCTCTAAAATACACAGATCAATATGAAAAACATAGCGGACATTTTTGAGGAGAAGTTTGCCATAATTTGTAGTTTTACAGCAGTTTTATGGCATCACCTCTAAGTGAATGGAATACTGAATTCATAAAGGACGTTTTAGGACGTTATGTTGTCGCAAAATGTCATAAATTTCCGCCACACACTCCGTTTGTGCCGGTAAAATGTCAAGATTGGGGGATCCATCATGTTTCATTACTAGCTCAATATTTGTATGATGGTCTGATGGGAAAATGTCATAAAAGTTTTCCAACAGCAAAAAGGACAATTTCTCAGAGCCATTATAATAAAGAAGATAAAATGGCATCTATGGTACAGGGACGATACAAGGGATCGCATATCATGGTCAATTGGTCTTAAGACGAAAATGAAATCATTGGTAATGGCTCATCTTAATGGTGGCAGAGTTGACAGGCTTTTCATTAGAATGCGTTCTCTGCATTAGAGAGCGTCATAAGCTTTATTTATTGGCCACTTTGGTGTGTTTTTCATATACAGTTAAACCTCCGTACAGCAATCTCCCCAAATATCAATTTACAGTCCTATATAAAGGCTGCAGCTTAAGAAAGGCCAAAATTAATACATCAAAAAGCTTTAATAGAAAATTTCTGCATTACTTTCATCGTTGATTATGTATTTATCTGCTTTAGAGATTGCAATATGTCTTTACTGAGTGATGTATTTTACAGAAGTTTGATTGGATGAACCACATTAATACTTGACCCTGATTGGTTAGTCTGGCTTAAGATGACATCACAATGACAAATTGGCAGAACAAAATGTTATCTTCTTTGATGAAGTAATACCATCTACCGTAAAAATCCTAAAAGTCAGGACACTGTTTAAACGCTTTATTGTCATAAAATTTTAACTACTTAAAAATACTTTTATTTCACAGTAGTTTGTCAAAAAGGTGCAAACAGAATTGCTTTTAAGCTGCCTTCTGTGAGAATATAGTTCTATTTTGTATTCTTATATTCATGTGTACAAATCTTCACTTGAGGAATAAATTAAATGCGTAAAAATGTTATCTATGTAATAAAGGGTTTATACAGGACAAAAGTAATTCTCGAAATAGTGTTCTGCATTAATTTTATCCTGTATTAAGTAGTTTCATGTCTTTAAAGATTATAACATGATTGTAACATATTTCAGTGACCAATGTACACATGTTTAATTGTATTTAAATAATGATGAAAATATGATTCATTGTATGAGTGTCATTAAGAATCCCAAAGAATAAACACCAGTTCGTTTTTGCTTTTGTCACAAGACACTCAACAGGCCATGTTAGAGAAGACTCTTTATTTGAGCTAATGAAACGCCAATGGATTTGTTCCCTTGTCTAAAAGCGACCCTGAAGAACTGAAAGAGACACTTCTTCTCTATAAAAACTTGCCCAAGTGACATTCCCTTGGCTCAGCAATGGCCTGTAGTCTCTTGATAAATATAAAAGATAAAAGACACAATCACAATAGACAAACAATTGATTCTGTAAATGGATTCCCAACTCACTTGGGACAAAAGACATCGTCCAGAAAATAGATTTTCCAGCGAGCTGCACAAAGACAAAATCAAAATCAAAGTTCGCATTTATTGTCATCAAGAAATGTGTGTGCACAGTATCTGAGTGACATTTGCTACTTTCGCTCCGCTTTGCCATGGAGAAATCAATTTTTGAAGTGTCTACTAGAATTAATCATTTGTCCTTCACTATAATTTCTGTCCATATATGGCAGAATACAATTAAAATTGTCAATACTTATGTGAGGGAATCATATTTGTGTCTTGAGATTCTGCGACAGTTGAATTACTGGCCGGCGCTTGTGTTCCAGGGTAATTTCCTTTCACAAATTGTGGCCAATCAATAGAAAAGATTATTTATCATAGCCGGGTGACACATATTATTTTTGTTCATTCCAAAGATAGAAGACAATACTGTCAACCCTCCCTACAGCAGTCTTTAAAATAACAAGAGGCCCATTAAGGCCCTGAATAGCTCACCTGGTGATATTGAACCTTGTGGTTTTACCTTTGGGTTTCACCCTTAATCAAATTCATCAAAAACGTTATCTTGTATATATATAATTGATCAAAATTTGATTTATTTTGATCAATTATATACATGATTTAGTATTACATACATGATTTAGAATTATATAATATGATTTAACGACACAGAAATGAATGTTAAGAACAGGGCTTTGAAGGCCCTGATTTCACTCTCCTGAGGATATCAAACCTGCTATCTTTTTGTTTTAACTAAAATAATATCTTATCCAAGAACTTCTTATAATTATACATTGTCTTCAAAATTAAAATAAAAATCTATCAAAAACTGAAGTAGTTAATAGCAGTTTGCAAGAAAAAGTTTGCCAAAATAATGCAGAAAGCAGAAATAAAATAGAAACCATTGCCTTCATGCAACATTAAGCAGCAACCTGCCTTTAAAGAACCCAGATAGAAATGGGACAGTGTGAGAATAGCAGACTTGAGAAAAAAAATGTTTGTTTCTTTATATTTCATTGGTGTGTAATGGGTGAAGGGAGATAACTGTGATATTTTTATATGAGGAGTTAAAATTATAATTCAATACTTGAGTTCAAATGTTGAAAGAGGAATAGTTAATGAATTATAGTTTGGAATAGTAGATGAAGGGAGGCAACTGTATATAAAAAGTTAAGTCATATCATTTTAGGTTGGAGTCTTTGCCAGTTTAGGTATATTAAATAGTGTCAAGGGGGACAACTCATTGCAAATATACTTTACAACTTTTGTTGTCTTATTTTGTCTCATAATTTCAGTTACTTGAAAAAAGACAATGATTTAAACAAGAAATATCTTTAAAAAAGATATTCGGCTGAATGAGTGGTTGAACTAAGGCTATATAGATGAAATTGGGTGTGCAAAATTAAATGAAATTGAGGTTTTCAAAGAATTGTAATATCTTGGATTGAAAAGCAAAAAAAATTGAAACAGCAACTTTTATTTAAAATGCAAAACTATCATGTACAGAAATGCAAACCAGAACAATAATTTAACTCAGATCCTAGCTACTGGTAGGAGATCCTCACATTAATCTATTGTTCTATATATCAAACTTCATTCATAGAATTTCTTGAAACAAACTATAGCATACACAAATGTACAGATACAACAGTCTGCTGAACTTCGACTGCCACTCTTGTAATTAATGATGAAGCAACACGATTGTGTTTAACTCACTTGAGGCCATTAATTTTATATATAATATTGCTTTAAATGTATGGTAAATGTGTACAAATAGTTAACAATTCAAACAAATTGGTAGTAAAGAATTACAAAACACCTAGCTTCCTCTGTATATCTATAAAAAGATTTCAGATGTCATATCTTAAAATAGAAGTATATTTGCATCATTCCAGGATGAGTGGTAGTAAACAGTGCAGTCTGTATCTCTAAATTTTACACTCACAGTCCACATCATGTAAAACTGTAATTGGACATAGACCAGCCTACAGGGCTCCAGATAAAAGGGAGTAAACTAAACAAATCACATTTTTTCACTCCTTTCAGCACCAAACCCTATGGTGTTACCACTCATTTTTTTTGTCTCGAAGAGACAATTCAAATGTATAGTGACACCACAGGGTTTAATGCACAAATAAAGATTTTAAGTTTTGAAATAATTCCCTTATCTGGAGCCCTGGCTACTATCCAATCAGACTATTCAGTTTCAACAGGTGCTCTTACAATTCAAACAAATTGGTAGTAAAGAATTACAAAACACCTAGCTTCCTCTGTATATCTATAAAAAGATTTCAGATGTCATATCTTAAAATAGAAGTATATTTGCATCATTCCAGGATGAGTGGTAGTAAACAGTGCAGTCTGTATCTCTAAATTTTACACTCACAGTCCACATCATGTAAAACTGTAATTGGACATAGACCAGCCTACAGGGCTCCAGATAAAAGGGAGTAAACTAAACAAATCACATTTTTTCACTCCTTTCAGCACCAAACCCTATGGTGTTACCACTCATTTTTTTTGTCTCGAAGAGACAATTCAAATGTATAGTGACACCACAGGGTTTAATGCACAAATAAAGATTTTAAGTTTTGAAATAATTCCCTATCTGGAGCCCTGGCTACTATCCAATCAGACTATTCAGTTTCAACAGGTGCTCTTAATTCTAAATTTCTGATCAAATATAATTGGTTGAAATGTGTGGCCAAATAGAAAGTGTGACTAAATAGAAACCAGTCAGCTCCGCCGAAAAATTATAATAAAGATAACAATTGAATTAACCCTATTTTATTAAGCAGTTGAAAAACCCATGTTATATTGGTTACATTTGCGACATGTCAAATAATTATTTTAAACATATCACAAATTTTGTCATATGAGCCGATCAAATTGCAGTAAATTTAGAGATTGCATTAAAACACTTATGTAGGCTAGCTTTAAAAGGGGACAATCTACAATACTCTAAAACCCTTTTTTGTGACTTTGAATTTGACTGTTGCATTGAGATGATTCTATTGAGAAGTCACTCAAAAGGGCTGGATGGAGACAAGTAGGTGGAAAATGTTGATAATTGTTAGTTCGCTGTCTTTAACCCATTACCCCATAGCCTGTTTCTTGCTTTGAAAATATGTTACCAATTAAAGCATGTTGTAAGTCAAGCAGAATGTGCCTTAGGGCACATTCTGCTTTACTTACAGCCTGCTTTAAGCTACCATCTACTTTGCTATTGAAAATATTTCTTACATCGCACTTTCCTTACTGCATAAAATGGAACTATTTTTCTAAAGTGGAGGAATATATTAAATAGGTTAAAAGTTATATCTATGGAGAAATGGGTTAATGGGGGCTCAGATATAGAACGCTTTATAGATCAGACATATAGTAAGGAAGTTTTACGTAAAAGAGGTTGAGATGATGGATGGGTACTCATTAATTTTGTATGTTTTATCTGTTTGACATGTTGACGGAATATTGCAGAGTGGCTTTACTGGTAATATTAAGATGGAGAATTCGCAAGCAGTGACAAATATAAATTGCTAATCTAGTAATATCACCTAAAAACATCACTGTCAATTTGTTCACACAATTTTAGATATTTACCTCATGTTCAGCTATTGGCGTTCTGGGGTCCGTGATAAATGCGTTGACCAAACGCTGACGGCTGCCCCATCAATTTCTCCAAGTTTCCGTCCAATTATATTTGTCTTGTACGCTGACGCTCATCAACAGTATCATAAGCAGATCCGTCATCGTGTTATGGAGTAAAAAGACTGACCCAATCGTCATTTTTGTTTGCACTTGAGCGATCACTCTGCGACATATTGCTATCTGGCTATCAAACATGGCTTCAAATAGTGGCAAGAATTACAGACGGTTTGACAGTCTCATTAGGGACTGTGGGGGGCTGGCCATACTTGTGTTTTATTTGATCACTTTGTGGGCGATTTGATCAATATTTCTGAAGAGTTTTGAGTGTCATTTACGGCAAATATGAGACCGATGCCTTTTTATCTTTCATCCTCGTGTCATTTTATAGATAGTAAGTAATGGTGTTTTCCTATCCGTGAATCACAGTACTGTAAAATCTCTTCAATACGACCACTAAATTGTGTTAATTATTAGGTGTTTAAGACAGGTGATTGCTTAAAGCAAGGGGACAGTAAAACAGAAAGCTCCTAGGAGCTTTCTGTTCCACTGTCAATTTGCTTTAAGCTGTCACCTATATTTTACATAATATTTTGTCATTTGTTTTAGTTGTCGTAATAGAGAGGATTTACAGTAATACTATCAATCCATAGTAAACGAATCAGTGATAAACAACATGCATAGTTTTAAAAACAGATTGCAGCTTTAAAACCTAGACAAAAGAGAGCTTTCTGCATTAATTTTGATCTGCATTACTATAAGCAGCTACTTGTTTTAAGGTATCTCCTAGTTTCTGTGTAGAATATAGTCGATAGGCGCAGGTTTCATTGTAATTGCCTATTGTGAATCAAAAAGATGTGTTCTGTCCCACTTAAAAGTCAATTTTCCCCGAAAAAAACTCTGTTCACATTAACTGTATTATTGGTAAAAGGTGTAATAAAACAGATATATTCAGATATTTATAAGCATCAACATTTCCTAGACTGACTCTTGACTTATCAGATTAGCATGTATAAGTTGGCCGCTTAAGACAGGTTGTTTGTAAGTGAAAGAACACATAGTGACTAGATATCTACGAAAACCAATTTTCTTTTTTATTATTTTGCATTAATTAAAATCTGGTGAATAAAAGTAGAACATGTATTAAGCAGTCATTCAAAAGAAAATGACTTCATAACAACAAATTGAAGGACAAATGAATTGCAGAAAGCTCCAAGAGGAGGTTTTGGGCATTTTTGCATTTCTTTAATCATTAAATCTTGCATTTCTGCTTATATCAGTCTGGATTTCTTAGGGGTAACAGCTAGCACAGGTTTAACCCATTACCCCATAGCAGGTTTCTAGTTTTGAAGACATGTGCCTACTTAAAGCAGGTTGAATGTAAAGCAGAATGCGCACTCGCATTCTGCTTTATGTTCAGCTTGCTTTAAGCTACCAGCTGCTAGAATATTAAAATTATTTCTAATGTTAAATATTCACAACTCTATAAATTAGAACTATTTTCTTCAGTAGAGGGATATATTAGAGGCGTAAAAAGCGTACTTATGGGGTAATGGTTTGTCGTATGTTAAACAACTTCCGGAATAGCAATATTGCCACAGTTATAACATATGACTGCCTAATAGCTTTTGAAAAGAGTGCAGAATGTGCATTTAGGACCAGTCTGCTTAATTTTCACTATTCATTATTTATGTTTATTAATTAAAGACTAATACTCCTAAAGCATGGATTGACATTACTATTATAGAATATCATTACAGAAATGAATTTCTTGGTAATCCAATGCATTTTTACTTTCCACCAGTTTATCTTCACAAACTTAATTTACCTTCAGTGTAGACAGAAGCATTAGCTATATTTATCTTAATGACAGGAGAGTGGCCATTAATGTATCTCCATGACAGGAGAGTCATTAAAATATTGGCTACCTGTTCCTGTCCATCTTCTGGCTCCCAGCTCAGCACTGTGGACCTTTCCCTTTCAACTGAAGTGTGCAGAATTTAGCAGGAAGTTGTAATTATGTTTACATTCTGCTAGAATCTCCGAAGTCGACCCTTGGCACTTTGCCGGAACGTGCCAGGTAAACAGAAGCCACAGTTGTCCTAGCACATGGGCGGCCTTTCTGATATCATAGAGATGTGTCATCTGCTTTAAATTGTACCAAGGCAAAGTCTTGAAGATTTACAAAAGAGCTGTAAATTTTTTCTCAGAAATATACTATAATTATACTGTTATTGATCTCTATAGTTCTGAGATACACCTTCAATGAAGTGTTTGTACAACCTGACATGATACACTATAATATACAAAGGACAAAACCAGTTTTAACCCATTACCCCATAAGTTTGCCTTTTTACGCCTTTAATTTATTCTTCCACTGAATTTATGGCTATGCACTATCAGAAATATTTTCTAAATCCTTGCAGATGGTATCTTAAAGCAGGCTGAAAGTAAAGCAGAATGCGCCTTTCGGCGCATTCTGCTTTACGTTCAACCTGCAATAAGTGTTTACCTGTCTTCAAATTTAGAATAGGGATATGAGGTAATAGTTAATTCAGGATCAGGTCACCTCTGAGGACACATACAGGCAATATGCCTCTGATGACAAGTTACATTTAGTTGCAACGTCGCATGGTTCTACACTGTGTAACTATGCTGACACATACAGCAATGATACATGCTTCTGAAAACACAGACCTATGAAATATGCTAAGACACCAGCTCTTGATGTGGGTGAACCTAAGTAAGGAGTCACCATATCTGATCTTATTCTTTGCAGTTCAGTTTTAACTCTCTTAACTCTTCCCTTGCTGAATATTGATATATAAAGATTCACACGTTCTTGTCATCTTTCATATGAATAATTACAAAAATAATCTGGAAAGCTCTCTTCAATTAAGCTGCTGCCTGTCTTAATAACTTGTGTATCATATTTTATAGGATCGCTTAACCCATTACCCCTTAAAAACGCCTTTTTACGCCTCTATTTATTCCTCCACTGAAGAAAATAGTTCCAATTTATACAGCCAAGAATATGTACCAGAAGAAATATTTTCTATATCCTAGCAGATGGTAGCTTAAAGCAGGCTGAAAGTAAAGCAGAATGTGCCTTAAGGCACATTCTGCTTTACTTTCAACCTGCTTTAAGTGGTCACCTGTATTCAAAGCTAGAAATAGGATAAGAGGTAATGGGTTAACACAGGTTTGACTGTATCGGATCTTACCGTTAATTTTGGTGCCAAATTCTCGTGGCTTGGGGACTCGGGGCCTTGAGGCACACGCATTTAGCCAACTAAGCTCACATTCAGCAGCTATGCATGTCTATTAAAATATACAGATCTTGTCTTCTTCTCGATTCTTATCTTGCTCCCCATGAAATATGATAATTCTGAAGAGGTAAACTGCCACTGTATCTCCTAGAGTCCTAGAGAACTGAGCAAGCTCGTCAGTTAGTGCTAGACTATTCTGGCGTGCAATATATTTATTTATCCCTTGTCTTCATAGCCTGTTTCTAGCTTTGAAGATAGGTGACCACTTAATCCATTACCCGATAGCCCGTCTATAGTTTTGAAAACAGGTGACCACTCTTAAAGAAGGTTGAAAGTAAAGTAGAATGCGAATTCTACTTTACTTTCAGCCTGCTTAAAGCTTCTATCTGCTAGGATACAGGAAATATTTCTTATAGAACATCTGTATAAATAGAAACTGTTTTCTTCAGTGGAGGAATAAATCAAAGATTTATTTATGGGGTTATGGGTTAAAGTAGGTTGTAAGTAAATTAGAATGTGCCTTAAGGTGCATTCTGCTTTACTTTCAACCTGCTTTAAACTACTATCTGCTCGGATATGGAAACAATATGTTACATATTCATGACTGAATAAAGTGGAACTATTTTATTAATCAAATGCATAAAGAGGCACATCAATTGAGTAAAGGGTTAATCAGCAATCAGAGAGAAGAAAAATGATGTCGGTTTCAAATTTTAAAGCAGACATCATTTTGAAGAGGGCCAATATTTATGCAGCATTCGAAGTTGTTTGAGTAGGGTTATATGACAGATATGGACGCAGTAATAAGCCAAGATTTATTTGCTCATTACAGTGATTAATCTTTTGTCAGCATTTGAAATTGTTTCTCTGACATTTTCGTGCATTTGACAAATTAATAATTGCATAAAGTCAGCATTGGATCTCTGCTATACTTCTAATATGACGAGTTACGGTTTTTAACATCCCGGGCCATTTGCATGTACAGTAAAACCTCTCTATAACGGCCACTAAAGTGTGCTAATTTATTAGTTGTTTTTGACAGGTGACTGCTTAAAGCATGGTGACAGTAAAACAGAAAGCTCCTGTAGGAGCTTTCTGTTTTACTGTCACCTTGCTTTAAGCTGTCACCTGTCATTTAAATAACCAATTAGTCCTCGTTTTAGTGGCCGTTATAGAGAGGTTTTACTGTAGTCCAGATCTGCGTTGTCATGTCGTAAATTTTCTTGTGGCATTTTCCGTAACCCCTACACCTCAATATTTTACCAAATTTCCATAATTCTGTCAGCTTAATTTCTCATCAATATCATAACATATATTTGTCCCGATAATGTCTCATTCACTGGGATACAACTTAAGCGATGCCGCGCGAGTTTGCAGCGAAAACTGTCAATTTTTCCTAACGACCTTCGATTCATAGCCTAGGGTTTAGCCTTATTTCGGAGGATCATCCTCAATTATGACAATTTTTCATATGATCTTGATGATGCGTTTGCTGCGTGTTCTATTCTATGATTGGCGTCCGCTTCTGTATAATACAAAACTATGAAGATGTCTAATTTGATGAAGGATCATACTAAATTAGATAAATGTGTATCATCCTAAACAGTAAGCTCAAACTTTCCTCAAAGGTCCCATTACGCTAAGGACCCGAATCAATTGTCATACTCATGTCTATAACAACCAAACCATCATTCATCTTTCTCTCAAACCATAACATTGTAATTCTTTATCACTGCAAACAGCTTCTGCATGACAAAAGTAATGCAGAAAGCTCCCTTTGGGAGCTTTCTGCATTACTTTTAGTCATGCAGTAAGCTGGCATGCGTATACAGAGTTGTGCACGCTTGTTATTGTATGGCGACGGACGAAAGGTTTCCGCGGTTGTTGTCTAGTACAACTCATTGAGCTTCTGCCATGGAATGCCTGTGGGGTTAGTCGTATGTCGAATTACCATTAGCATCGCTTGTTTGCCATTGTCCTTTAATATCATTGAATTCATTTGAGATGGTGACACATTATCCCCTAGACAAATTGCCCTGCTCAACATTGTCACTATAAGTCGTTATTGGCAAAACTTTGTCCTCTTATACACTCAACTGTTTTGTCATCGCTACAAATTCAACGGTGGGAAAAAACGTGACAGAATTTTCTAGGCAAACATGGGATTGTAGTGTCCTTAAGTCTTAGTTTGTGAATGACCAACTCGCACGGTTGAGAATTTATGCCAGATATTTACATGAAGCATTAAAAATTTTATTCACTTTAAAAGGATGTTGAAATCGATCTAATCTGTTTGTAAATGTTTTTCATATTTGTTAATAATGTTAATCTAGTTAAAAAAAATAATCAATTTGTTTGATAATGTAATTCAAATACTATAGTACTAAAATCTAACAAAATTTATGTTTGTCTCAAAAAAATACTATGATTGTATCTAATCAATAATCATTAGAATTGTCTGAAAGTCTCAACATAGTTTGGTTGAGACGATAAAGAAAACATAGCTTGGACAATTTTAGTTAACCCATTTGCATGTTTCTAGTTTTACAGACAGGTAACCACTAAAATCAGGTTGAATGTAAAGCAAATTATTATTTTTGTGCATATTCATGACTGTATAAATTGGAATTATTTTCTTCAGTGAAGGAATAAATTACGGGTGTAAAGAAGCGTATTATAGGGTAATGGGTTAACTTATTTTAAGAACACAATACAACGAATTGGTATTTACCTAAAATAACTTGAGCGCTATCACTTGACGTCAATACGACATGTCTTAACTGGTTTGATTACGTAGATTGTGTGTGTCTGGTATGGATGGCTATATAGGCTACCCTGCTTGGCAAAAAAGGGTTTCTGGCGAAATTGGAAATGCCGTTGTCGTGATATATCAGGCTGACAGTGGAAGAGCGACCTTCTGTCTTCCTGGAGTGGTTCCAGATCACAGGCACCGTGGTGGTTTGGTGCAGTCAGGCAAATCTTGTCCCCCGTAAACTTTAGAATACAACAGACATGTAATCTTGGGTTCATCTTCCTTAAAACACTGATTACTTAACCCATTACCTCATAGCCTGTTTCTAGTTTTGAAGACTGGTGACCACTTAAAGTAAGTTGAAAGAAAAGCAGAATGTGCCTTAAGGCACATTCTACTTTACCTTTAGCTTGCTTTATATAAGCTACCATCTGCTAGAATATAGAAAATATTCTTTTGGAAAATACTTATGACTGAATAAAGTCTTTAGTGGAGGAATAAATTAACCCATTACCCCATAAAAACGCCTTTTTACGCCTCTATTTTATTTCTCCCCTGATGAAAATAGTTCTAGCAGATGATGGCTTAAAATAGGCTGAAAGTAAAGCAGAATGCGCCTTAAGGCGCATTCTGCTTTACTTTCAACCTGTTTTAAGTGGTAACAAATCTTCAAAACTAGAAGCAGGCTATGGGGTAATGGGTTAAAGATGAAGAAATGTATATTCATTGAATAATTGGTTATCGTACATGTTGAACTATTGGAGTCATGATAAGAAGCGAGAGTTTTCTGAAACCAAATAGCAAAAATAATTGAACGAAGTTTGCATTTCTGTGAACTAATGTCAAGAAAGCAAATGAAACAAGATTTAAAGTCTGATTTTTGAAAAATCTCTTTTTGGCTAACAGTCCAATGAACATAAGGCCAGTGATCATTGGTGAGGTATGTTTCCCAGGTTCTGGCTACATCTTTAACAGCTTTTCTTTACTTAACTTATATTTACAAACAATTTGGATCAAGATCTTATACTGGGTATCTAAATATCTGATCGAGATTCAAACCAATGACATCTATTTATTTGTTTCATCAGTAAAAATAACAAATTTGAGCCTGACAAAAATTTGAAAAAATGACAATTTTGGAGAGAGTATTTTAAGCATGGGTAAAGGGTTGAAATGGCACATTTTTGCAGGTGTCTTTTGACTTTGCCAATGGTGCCGTGTGCCAGGGAGATGATCAATGATTGACAGCCGCACCGAGCCTACGAAATTTGTCAATTTCCATCCTTCCTGCCAGAGATAATGTCTCCTGAACCTTGGCTAATCTATCCGGCAGACCTTCTAACCTTGCTCATAAAACACCGCAGGACCAAAACACATGGAATAACCTTTTACTTTCTCCAACTAATTATACACACAATTTCACTTTCATCATGTTTACCTTCCTTCCACTGGTTTGCCTTCGGTAAAATTGTCAAACAAAAAAAACTCGGGGCTTCCATCCACGCTCCCAGGATTGGTCTTGGCAGTCATAGCACTGAAACAAATGTGATAGCAGTTACCACAGCCGGTACCCCCCTTTACCAAACACAGGGCTTCAGATAAGAAGGAATCAAATATTGTCTTGCTTATTTCAACACCAAATCCTATGATGTTACTACTCATTAGAATCGTCTCGAAGAGACGATTCTAATGAGTAGTGACACCATGGGGTTTAATGCAAAAATAAAGATTTTAGTTTTTGAAATATCCCCCTTTATCTGCAGCTCTGCAAGCATACATATAACCTTTAGCATACTGAGCTTCAGGCAGGTGTCTGCTGAAAACAAGATAAAAGTAAATCAGAAAACTCTCTGATTTACTTTCTACCTGCTGTCAACTGCCGCCTATATTTATAAGTCAATGATTATTTGTTTATGGTACTTTATGTTGAGGAGCAGTTAGTGGCATCTAAACATTACCATGCTAGCAATGAAACCATTAAAACCTTTGCAAGCAGTTTGGATCCTGATAAGACGCCGCGTAAAGCCGCGTCTCATCAGGATCCAAACTGCTTGACACTCTGACCTTGTTTTGAAAAGAAAATGTTATAAATTCTATTTTTAGAACAGCAGCAGAGGACATTTATAAAATTACCCAGCATGCAAATTACTGGTACAGAGGAAGTGGTTACCTGAGAAAAGTATTGTTGGCTGGTGCCCGGCATTTGTTCACACCTGAGGTGAAAAGTCATGTTGAAAATTGTTCAAAGAGTAGATAACCTTCTTGAAATCGCTGAAATTCCCATCAAATGTCTGTGTCAAACTGTAGAGTATGATTGGCTGTCAAAGATATTTATTTTGACATTTTATTTTAGGAATTTTAAGTTAACAACAAGTACTGGTAATCCATTTTGGACTTTGAAAAGGCCTTTTCATGCCTGTCCTTGTTTCTAATTGAAATGCCTTTCATGTTTTAATCCTTTCCTCAAGGAAGCGTCTTCGTCTTTTAGCGCATTTGATTTATTCTTCTACTACATAAAATAGTTCCAATTTATATATAATACAGTAATAAATAATGTATCATTCGAAAAAGTTTCTTTCATACAGTAATGAAATATGTATCATAAAAAAAGTTTTTATTTTCTAACAGATTGTAGATTAAAGCAGGCTGAAAGTAAAGCAGAATGCACCTTAAGGTGCATTCTGCTTTACTTTCAGCCTGCTTAAAGAGGTTTTCTGTCTTCAAAACTACAAACAGGCTATGGGGTAATGGGGGCTTTCCTCACAGAATTGCCTAAGATTTCTTGCTTCTAATCTGTCCTGAGGGAGAGCTATAGGAGACTTACTCCACAGTCTGACATGTAGAATATAATGTGTGTAAAGCAGACTGAAAGTAAAGCAGAAAGCAAGTTCTTGCACTTTCTGCTTTACTTTCAACTTGCTTGTATTGACCTGAGCTGCCAGTAACTCTAAATATGCCGTGTAAAGGCATTGAAGAAGTATTGCAGGAAAGGGCTAGGAGCATTATTCTGATCTTGATCCAAATTGTTTTGAAATGAGTTTTAAAAACGGTGAAAGTTTCCTCGTTGTTTGCCTGGCTTTTGTATCACATGAATGACAGGTCTGTGATTCTTGGCACAGGTAAGCGGTAATAGATTAGGAAGGAAAGTGTAAGGCCTAAATAGTGTTAGCTCAAAGTTTACCAACATTGACAGGGCTCCAGATGATGAGAGTATTTCAAAAAGGAAAATCTTTATGTCTGCATTAAATCTAATCTATATGGTGACTTCATATAGTGGAATTATTTTCTTCAGCTGGAGAATAAATCAAAGGCTGTAAAAAGGCATATTTATGGAGTAATGGGTTAATACTGGTTTCTTGATTGAACATTTGAAGTTTGTGAGGTTTATCAGTACATGTCTTCTTCACTGTAAGTGGTTGAGCGTTTGGCTATCTCCACATCTTTATTGACTGTTTAAAATGCCGACTTTACAACCCTCGGAGCTATGACGACTTTCTTCCAAGTCAGTATCACACAGAATCTGCCATCCTGATTGAAGAAGATGAGTTCCGACTTGAGAGCTTCTTCCTATTTTCAGAGTCAATCACAAAAAAATCTTAGGGCTGTCCTTTTATCTTGGGTTGTGATAAATCGTGGCAATGGCTCAGTGTGCTTGAGATGGCGAGGCATTTACCCTCAATGGCTGGACAGGTGCAAAACCCAGCACGTTCCCCCTTCAAGTAATCATTTAACGCTGGTGTTACACTCTAGCTGTGAAGTACCTCTAAACCAAAGTGACATTAAACTGCTTCTTACAAAAATCATATCTATCTAGTAAATCATTCCGCTTACCGTTTCTTGTTTCATCCCTTTCCCCCCAATCGCTTGTTATCAGTTTTGAAGACAGGTGGTTGTTTAAAGCAGTCTGAAAGTGGAACAGAAGTCTCCTTTAGGAGCTTACTGGATTTTATTTTCAGCTTCCATTTGCTAGAATAGTTTATATTTATGACTGTATAAATTGAAACTTTTTTCTTCAGAAGATCAATGATTTAAATGCGTAAAAAGGAGTAAAGGTTCAAGTATTTTAAACAGTGAGGTCCTTGATCAAAGGTCTAGAAATCATCTGATCTGGGTTAACATGGTTTTCATATTCTGTATAATTGGTTTCTAGCATGTTTCAAGTTTTGAAGAGTTCAAGACAGATGATCACAGAAACCCAATTGAAAGTAAAGCGGAACACTTCTACTTTAATCTGGATAAAGTCACTGATCAGGATTAAAAACTACTTAAAATACTTTTCAGAAGAAAGCAAAAGTAAGTTTCAGCAAACAATTTTACCCTTTACCTCATTGTCCTCATAGCCTCTTTCTAGTTCTGAAGACAGGTGACCACCTAAAGCAGGTTGAAAGGCACATTCTGCTTTACTTTCAGCCTGCTTTAAGCTACCATTTGCTAGAATATTAAACAAAAATCTAATGATATAATTATACATTTATGAATTGGAACTATTTTCTTCAGTGGAGGAATAAATTAAATGAGCTAAAAGGCAATTCTATGGGAGGGAAGGCTTAATTTGAGTAGACAACAACTGTTCATCTTCAAAGAGTTGAAACAATATGGGTCCAAGCACTAGCTTAGTTATTTTGGTAAATGTTTACATTGAGTTTAGTTAAGGATATTTATCTAAAGTTTGAGGTATGTCTATTTTGGTAATTAAGGAAGAGCCATTATAGTTAGAGACAATTTGGATGTAATTTCATGCACACAGTGCTGTTAATGCACACGGATTTCGCTTGGATAGAAAAAAGTTTGAAGACAGACGGCCATTTGTAATGAGGCATGATGGGAAGGAGGTTGGGAGACTCCTGGTACCTGACTCTAGATCATACTTAGCAGGGGTCCAGATATGAGCGAGTACATTTAACAAATCCAACATTTTCTCACTTATTTCAGCACTAAATCCTATGGTGTAACTACTCATTAGAATCGTCTCGAAGAGACGATTCAAATGAGTAGTCACACCATAGGGTTTTATTCAGAAATAAAGATTTTAGTTTTAGAAATACTCCCTTTAACTTGAGCCCTTTAGAATTGGTAGGTATAACAACCCTTTGAAGTACAGGAAACAAGTATTGTAGATCTTTGCAAAAAGCTTTGATCAAGATCAGATGCCAAGTAACTTAGATTTTCAAGATCAAAACTGAGGAGGCAGCAACTTCAGCAGCAAAAGTTCTCCTGAGAATTTTTGAAAGACAAAATCTATTCAGAGTTCAAAGGTTAATTGATTTTATTTTGCAGTCTATTTGTTGGAGACAAGAAAATTAAACCAGCAAAATCCTAGATACAGTTCAACCTCTCTATTACGACCACTTAAACGACAGTTAATTGATTGTATAAAAGACAGGTGACAGCTTAAAGCAAGGTGAACATCAAACAGAATGCTCCTACAGGAGCTTAATTCTGTTTAACGTTTGCCTTGCTAAAAGCATTAACCTGCCTTAAATAACTGATAATGAACACAATTAAGTGGTTTTAATAGAGAGGTTTTACTGTAACTGTTTCTAACTGACAAAGTTACAGTATGAACATTCCGATAGATTTAACAAATTTGTGCCTGATAGTAAGGTAGCTGTGTTTAACCAATTACCCAATAGCCTGTTTATAGTTTTGACGAAAGATGACTACTTTAAGCAGGCTGAAAGTAAAGCAGGATGTGCCTAAAGGCACATTCTGTTTTACTTTCAGCCTGCTTTAAGCTTCATTCTGCTAGGATATAGAAAAAAGTTCTTATGATACATATTCATGACTTTAAATTGAGTGATGATAAATTAGAGACATACCAAAGCATATTTATGGCATATTTTTGGAGTTATGGGTTATATAGGCAGGATATAATTTAACCATGATCGCCCCATAGCCAATTTCTAGAATTGAAAATAGGTGATCACTTAAAGCTGTTTGGAAGTTAAGCAGAATACGCCTTAAGGCAAATTCTGCTTTACTTTCAACCTGCTTTAAGCTACAATCTGCTAGGTTATAGAAATTATTTCAAATGCTGCATTTTCATCACTGTATAAAATGGAACTATTTTCTTCTTTGGAGGAATAAATTAAAAGGCGTAAAAAGGCATATTTATGGGGTAATGGGTTAAGTGAAGTAGGTATTTTAAGTACTGGCTTATGATGTTTTTAGAACATTGACTCTTAGAAATTGAAATGTCACAAACTCTGGCCCAAGGACAATTAACTATGAGAACGCCTTGTCCCGGGAGGGTAGTATAAAGGTCGAAGTATGCTGTCTACAAAGGTTAGTAAAGAAACTATTGCATGATGTATGACAATGGCCTTCAGTTATAATAGTTCATCATTAATGAAACATTTGCCCCCAGAAAGCTGCCGTTCTTGGAGACACTAATTTTGTCATTTCTGATATCAAATTTCCTGTCAAGAGATTATACAGGCTGGTTCTCAATGAAGGCCTACAGATTCTGTCAGGGCTCGAGATAAGGAGAATACACATATTTTAAAAATATAAAACATTTATTTCTGCATTGAACCCTATGGTGTCACCACTCATTAGAATCGTCTCTTTGAGACTATTCTAATGAGTAGTTACACCATAGGATTTGGTGCTGAAAGGAGTGAGAAAATGTTGAATTTGTATCTGTAACCATAGAAAGTTCATTCTGTGTCTACCATAATGACCCTAAGTACTGAGATGATGGAGTAAGTCAGATTAGGGTCTAAACTTTCAGCCTGCTTTAAGTGATTACCTATTTTCTGAACTAGAAACAAGCTATGGGTTAAACATGAGACTGTTTAAGGTGCATGTGCAGGTGACACTGGGTCGAGAAGAACCTCTGCTTATCTTCCATGCTACTGCCAAAATTGACATTACCTATGACCTGTGAAAACAATTAATTGAGCAGAATGGTTGTCATGGTAACAGCAGATGAGATAGGGAGTTTTTCAGACAAGGTTCCATTTTAGGGGTTTACATTTAGAATACTGAATAAAAGTTCACAAGATACTATCTGCAGAATTTCTTAAATTGAAATGACTTTTTCTGTCCTTTCTGTTTGCTGATAATTTTGAAGTAGAAGGATCTGAATCAGATCCAATATTTTTAGATGACAATAATCTTCACTCAGGTGTTGACAAAAAATTGTTAAAAACTGTCATAAACATCAGTTAATATAGATGAAATAAGTTAGGGCAGGGAAGAGCTTAAAGTAGGATGAAAGTAAAGCAAAACATTCTTTACCATGAATTATCTAAACCATGCATTATTTCTAGCTGATTGTGATATAGAGAGTGAAGTATAGTTTTAAGGGATGAACCATACGGATTCTAAGTATTGGGACAGAAAGTTCTGAGCAAACAGTGTTGACCATGATCAGACTGCTCCCTACGGAGCAGTCTGATCATGGTCTACACTGTTTGCCGTTCACTTTGCAACTTTCTGTCAAATTTCTGTGATAAAAGCAATGAGTTCAAATTTTATGATAATAACAGCAGTAACAAAAGGTGTGCCAATTTTTTAAGTGTTTTTCGGATGACGGAGTTTCACTGTAGCCGAATGTACTGTTTGCAAACTTCAGGGACAACCAACAGAGGTCATAAGTGTCGCAAAAAATGGTGATCCCGGTAAATGGCATTTGATTGCTCCGATGCCATGCTGTTATCGTTTTGTTGAGCCCCAGAGGGGCAGCATGCCTCTATCCGGTAACATGGTTAGTGTATTGGGTCTCTTGATAGTCATCGAACCTCGTTTGAAGTCACCGGCAAATGATATTGTCACCCAGTGTGCCCCAGTAATTTACATTATACAGCTTTGCAAGATAGGCAGTGTGTTTTATGATATTGTTGGTTTAGATGGAATTTTAACCTAATCATGTTCCAGTATGTCTGCTTCATATTGTCGTCTGGAATAAAAATTTTGAATTCGATTAATTTTTGATTGATTGTAGAAAGTGGACGAATAGTTTGGGATCTGGGTAAGAGGACAGATGACTTGAATTGAGATCTGGAGACCATCTGTTTGGAAATGACAACGTTATTGTGTTAAAAAGCAGAATTAGGGTTCACTCTTTGCATGCTAGCGACGGAATTGTGATCATGGGTGCAAACAGTTTGGATCAAGATGAGACGCCGCGTAACGCGGCGATCATCAGGATCCGAACTATTTGACACTCTGACACTTTTTCGAAAAAGAAAATTTTAAAATTCTATTTTTAGAACAGTAGCAGATGACATTGTTGCAGATGGAAAAATTACCCAGCATGCAAAGAGTTAATGACAACAAATTGTTCTATGAAGTACTCCTACTAGATTAACCTGCAGCGTGCTGTTAATAGAATTTGCGATAACTGTTTGAAATAGTTTAGATCCAGACAATACACTGAATTGCTCGGAGTCTCAGTTAATCTAAAAAGTTTGACATTCTGATGATTTTGTATGATATAAAATGCAGATTAATTTATTTTAAGAATCATTGAAGTTTGATAAGTTTTGTCGGTAGACTGTGTGTGACATGTTAAACGTATAACATACAGGACATGTGGGGAGTTATGATGTTCCCCTGTTAATACCAATAATGTAATAATGCCTATACTGGGTCTTCTCAGGCCGACCTGTAGTATAGTACAATAAAACCTCTGTTACGACCACAAAAATTTTGTTAAATATTAGGTGTTTTACAACAGGTAACTGCTTAAAGCAAGGAGCTTGTTGGAGCTTTCTGTTTTACTGTCACCTTGCTTTGAGCTGTCACCTGTCTTAAGTCTATGTTTAAGTGGTAATGATAGATAGGTTTTACTGTATAACATGGCAAAGTTATAACACAAGGGACACCCCTAAAACACTCGGCTCTTCTATATAGTCCATCCTGTGCATTATCTTTTTTATACATCTGTCTTCAAACAGGACGTATTTTGGTATTGCAACCTCCCTCTTCCCCACATGCTTGGTTTTCCGCAATTTTCTCGAACATGCTTTGGCATAATTATGAAGCTGAAATTTGGTATATGTCTATCATGATTTTGATGAACAACATACCAAGTTTTTCATGAGTTATGCCCCTTTTTGAACTGAAAATGACCAAAATACATTGTTTTCCACACTTGGTTCCCACATGCTTTGACATACTGATCTCAAATTTGATAAATGACATTGTTTTTGATGACCTGCGTATTATACAGTTTAAATTTGTAAAGTTTTCCATGAGTTATTCCCCCTGAAGGGTGTATTTTAGACAGTTTATAGTATTGTTTGATCATTATACAATAGTGTCACTTATGTTAAAAGGAAGAAAAGGTGAAATTCTTTCTTGTTCAATACCCCATTTAAAAAGTTTCCATGATTTATTGTCGGATTAAAATAATTATACTGTTTATGTCAATTGTAATGAATCAATAAAATTAGAGATATAAAAAGAGTTTGAATTGATTGGATTCACACCTGATTTATTTACTACATGTATAATCACATAAGTCTTTGGGTTGTTTCTTTTGCTTTTGTTCAATTCAACCTGTTTCCAGCAGCCATTTTATAAAAAGTCATTAAGACTGCAGCTTGATGCTGAACAAAATTCATGCAGAAATTTCCCTTTGGAGCTTTTCTGCCGTGCATTTCAGCATTAATCCTTTTAAGCTTAGTCAGGGCTCCAGATCTGAACAAATTCAATGTTTTCTCAATCATTTCAGCTCCAATTCTATGGTGCTACTATTCATTAGAATCATCTGGACACTTTTATTTTACCCAGAATGCAAAAGGTTTAACCCATTACCCCATAAATACGCCTTTTAACGCCTTTACTTTATCCCTCCACTGAAGAAAATAGTTCCAATTTTGAAAGTTGTGAATATTCAACATTGGAAATAGTTTTGATATTCTAGCAGATTATAGCTTAAAGCAGGCTGAAAGTAAAGCAGAATGCGCCATAATGCGCATTCTGCTTTACTTTTAACCTGCTTTAAGTGGTGACCTTTCTTCAAAACTAGAAACAGTCTATGGGGTAATGGGTTAAACAGACACTACTTGCTCTTGAATGGTTTCTGAAAGCAGGTTAAACAAATGTTTTATATTTTATATTGTCATTTTATTCAATCATGGTCACATGTGATATATATAATATTGGTTACAGTTTTTTCACCATGCTTCTGTGTGTACTTGTTTTTTCTAATGAATCGTTTTCTTTTTATTAGCAATTCAATCTGATGCTTATGGTAAGTGACCTGTAGCCAACAGTGAAAAATGTCGTCTTATCAAAATATTGTTTGCTGTTATTTGCGAATTTAATTTTTCTTCAATATATCTCACATACAGTCGAACTTCGATATCTCGAACTCGCTTTACTCGAACTATGCGATAGTTCGACACATGAACTGCATTATTTCATGCTCTGTTAAGTCGAACATACCCATATTTCAAAGTTAAAACGTGGCTAAGCCACATTTTAACTTTGAAATATGGGTATATTCGAGTTAACCGAGTTCGAGATATCGAAGTTCGACTGTATATATCTCTCTACGCATTTGTTTTATTTTGAAAAAAATAGTTTAAAAGTCTTATTTCATAATTAGAATTATTCAATTATATACATTCGAAAACTCAATACTTTTAACTCTTAAGCCAAATTTAATCATTTCTTAATTCAATTTCAATAATTTGATTTTGCTTAAGTATAACATTACTGTATTTCTAATACTTCTTAATTATTTAATTTGAGGTTTGTCTATATCTCTATGTATAGAAGCTGAACTATAATGGTTTGAATTTTAAATATTATGGATCCTGATTTAACACTGTAATAGCCCTCGATCGATCAGCATATAGGGTTTTGATCCATAAAGCAGAAAATTGTAATAATTTTTGTATGTAATCTATCGGTGAAAGGGAAGTAAAGAATAGTAAATTTGTGTCTTATATTGTTAATTGTCTGTTAGTTTAGTGTTCTTATGTTGGTAAAAGGTTTAAGTTTAGAGTCACTGTTGTGTAGAATTATGTTTCCACATTTTTACAGTCACTGTCTGAAATGACATGTCTGTGTATTTGTTTATTTAATGTTGTTTTGTTATTATATTCCATATTTTTCTCACTGTCTGTGTATTTGTTTATTTAATGTTGTTTTGTTATTATATTCCATATTTTTCTCACTGTTTTGTAACTTCTACAAATCATATACATTGTACTAGTAACTGAGTAACTTCCAAAATGAATTTGTGCAACATATTTGAAGCGGACAAGGATTTAGTAGCCCTAATAAAAGTGCCTTTTAATGCCTTTTCTTATTCCTCATAAACACAATCATATGACCCCAAGATCAAAGTTTTCATGGCATATTGTTTTCAATTTGTTTTTCTGGCTGTCTGTCTGTCTGCATGCCTGCCCGCCTGGCTGACTGTCCACAACTTTAACCCTAGTCAAAAATTAAGAACTACACTGTGATGCAGATATTGCTAGTCAAAGGGCCAGATAAGGATAAAGAAAGATAACAGAAAGTAAAGTTTTCCAATTTTATCTCCTTCATTTCTGCACTGAACCATATGGAGGCGAATCTAATGAGTAGTCACACCATAGGGTTTGGTGCAGACCTTAAGATTTTGAAAATACTCCCCTTTATCTGGAGCCCTGATATATGTTTATCATGACATAAGCTGCAAAGATTTGATTAGTTAGTGGCTCAATCACATGTGGGCCAGCGAATATGGAGACAAAGCGATGCAGTGAAATGAACTTGATTTAGCTAATAAGGTGCAGGCGACTCTTCTCCTTTATCCTGGAACGTGCCAGTTGATATACGTGTACAAATAGTTTGGATCTAGATACGGTGCTGTGAAACACTGGATCCAAACTGAATCATTCTGATAGCATTTTACATTCTTCCATGTAATGTCTTCTAAAATGGAACTTTGTATAATAAATTGCAGACATGAGGTTTGGTAGCAGACAGTCTTGGTAAAGGTTTAACTGTTTTAGTAATGTAAAGTCATAAGAAGATCCAACACAAGGATAAACTTGAATCATTAAATGCTTAACTCTTAACATGCTAGCGCCGGAATAATGATAACCTTTGCAAACAGTTTGGATTCTGATGAGACGCCGCGTAACACGGCGTCTCATCAGGATCCAAACTGTTTGACACTCTGACCCTCTTTTGATAAATAAATATGAAAGTTCTATTTTTAGATCAGTAAAAGACGATAATTGTTGGAGACGAAAAAAATTACCCAGCATGCAAAGAGTTAATAGATAAGCTACCCCATAGTTTGAAATCTTCAATATCATTTTATCATAACAGACAGTGATAATCCCCCATGCCCAAATGCCCTTGAAAGCATGTTAGTCAAAAATTAACATGGCACCAAACGTTATAGAAACTTCTTTCGATTCTTCCTGTGTTTAATGAATGTTAATTTTTCAAGCATCAAGGTAATCTACATCGTAGTCTATGATACCTGAACAAATGGCCATAAAAAAAATCACCAAATATTTTAAAGGTACCCCAAGGCAAAAAAAATTAATACCTTCGTTACATGACTGTGTGCCGTAATCATTATCAAAATAATTCAAATTGCTGCAAGTTGATCAAAGTCAAAGCATGTTGCTGTTTATCTTCTAAAGACCTGCGTTCAAACTGGGAGCTTTTGATTTCCACAATTTACTTTCCTGGCTTCACCTTGTTTTCAAAGGAAATCGGAAAATCAAACTCTGGCAAAAGTTCCAATGGGCTTTTGTCAAAGTAGTTAAAACTGTGAGCTTCTTGTGTTGTATAACGCTGACATTGCTCAGTACATTTTGTCTGCTCTAACTTGTCAGCTACTGATATCGTAAAAATTACAAGTTCATCTCTCAGATCATAATAAAACAATACAATTGGTAACAGTTATAGATCTCATTCAAACAGGAACGACTCGGAAGGTGATCAGTATCTTAACTGTTTAAAAGAATATTTATTCGTGTATACATGCACAGGAAAGGTTAATAGTGCCTTTAAAATAGTGCCGTGGGCTTTAGCTATAAACTTCCAAAACATCTCTCATCTAATGCCGCTGTCTTTATGCCAGTCTTTTCACAGGTAAACATGATAGTTTTGAACTTGAATGCACAGAGGTCAGAAATTAAGAATTGCCACCTCCAAGTTTTCTAATATTCAGGGAAATGTAAAATTTCCAATTCGGTTTCATTATTAGTTACAGTGCTACAATAAAAATAAGATTTTCAAATGCAACTTTAGGAGACCCTTTTGCTGACAGGCTCTTAAGGTAGCTTTATAGTTTCGATACTGCAAGCGGATTTTTCTTATTTATCATCATGATTTATAATTTATTCCCCCATTTTATAGCTGAATGGTTTAAGTGGTACACATGTCACCACAAAATGTCTTTTTTAAAAAAATATTTTATTTTTTTACGATTTTATAAGACAAATTTAAAAAAAATTCAAACAGCGATTTCAAAGCCGTCTTAATTTGTAACGCCTTTAAAATTGCCCATAATACACTTCAGTAACATATCTAGGGATCCGTGTCTCAGATTTTTAAAATTCCCCTTCCAACTATTATTATGTAACATCAAAGTTATTTTACAGTTTAAAGTCGATTTCTATTACGAAATGCTTTGCTGTAAACAGCTGGAGAACCTCATCAACATTCTGAGACAAGGTTCACTAGAGAAGATAATACCCTTTCTTCTGCTTTAAACCGCATGAAAATCGGACCCCTACCGCGAACACAATCGTTGTCCAAAGATGCGGCGTGTTTGAAAATAAGGAGGTGCCGAAAACGTCAATTAACTGATAAGCGTGTCATTTTGACTGTCTGACACAGTGCGAATACACCCGGGGTTCAACAATGTCCTTTTTGTTTCAACCAATAAGAAGTCACACATTTCATAAGCGATTTTCCTTAGCTCCACCCTTAATAAAATATACCAATCATAATTCAATAATGATTTTAACATGCGAAACCCCTAAATCACGCAACAGCAGCTGGAGAACGCCTCTAGCTGGTCACGTGGCTGGACTACGGAGTGCTTAATGAGGTGTGATTTATTGATCAGATAGCCGTGTAATGCGTTTGGTTTGGTTTTTGAGATTTTGGTAAAATGTAGAACAGAATGTCGGCTATCAAAATCGGAAAAAAGGTTAAAAACACAATTTTTGCAGTTTTAAAGCTATAAAGACACCTTAAGAACACTTACAAAGTTGCTGTGTAAGGCAGTGTCTTGATCTGGATCAACATTATTTGACACCCATATCAATGTTTTCTAGGTAAAAAAGAACCCATAAAATTCCAAATTTCAAGTAATAGCAGCAATTGGAAGATTTCGGAAAAATCTTTGAGACAATTCTAATAAATAGTCACACCACAGGGTTTGGTGCAGACATACAGATTTTAGTTTTTGAAATGCTCTCCTTAACTGGAGCCCTGGTCATTAAAAAAAAATAGCATCATTGTGTCAAACAGTTTGCATCTTTAGGCCATGCTCAATTCTTTGGCATATGATCTAGGTCCTAACCGTCCTCAACGACGACCATTAAAAAAAAAGCTTAACCTCTAGCGTGCTCAAGATTAAACAGCCACGGCCTACAGACAGGCATGGCATCGTTACCAAAAATAGGACCAGGCGTAGCACTAAGAACGAAAGAGACTTGCTTGGACTAATGTCACGGCTGGCAGCTGTGAACTATGGTGATCTAGGTTGAACCTATTCATTAAATGTTTTGGCTGTACCCAAGTGACCTTGCCATTGGACACTGGGAACACTCTATAGATAACCGGAGTGTCCCCAGAGGTCTAGTGCCAGGTCTAGACGCACTAAGGTTACAGTACAACATCTCTGCTTCAAACATTACAGACCAACGTGGTGCTTTATGAAAGAACAGGGTTTAAATAATTATCTATCTTGATCAATCATTAGTTCATAAGATTCAGGATCAGGATCTTCAAGCAGGACAATTAATATAATTGTCTAGTAGGAGAATAATTATGTACTCTGTCATCAGTGTTAAAGATTTATTCACTTCAACTATATGGATATCGCCTTCTATTTCACAATTTATCTAATTCATGAAATCAAATTGTTTCTCATATCCTAAAAAAGTGTCCTTCAAAAAGAGAATTACTATGCAGATATTGCAAAAAGTAATATATACATTTTATTTTACCCATTACACCATAACCTGTTTAGTTTTGAAGACATGTGACAACTTAAAACAGGAAAAAAGAGGTAATTTTTCCAATAACTGGATAAATTGGAACTATTAAAAAAACAATTAGTGAGTATTTTAATGGTATGAAAAGTCTTATCAATGGGCTATAGATGACATGAATCCTGTTTATGAACACATACAGAAGACAAAGCCAATTTTAGAATTTCAGCCGATGACAATTTTCAGCAGACTGTTGGGGTTGATAGGGTTAAGTTGGGAGCATGTTTCATCACAGTAAGAGCCAGTGCCAATTAAAGTGTCCTTGTCTCTAGTTTTACACAAGGTAGTGTCTGTTAAACATCAAAGTGAGGCTCCCTGACACTGTCTACAAGCCTCCACTGAGTAAACCCCCCAAATTATAGGTAACTTTTGTTTCAATACTGTATTTTACTGAAATATATAAAGTTTAAAATCACATTTACTTGCAAACAGCATTGGAAGAGAATACTCACTAGATGCATCACAGAAAATCATATTTAATCATTTGCCCCATAGCCTGTTTCTAGTTTTGAAAAGAGGTGACAACTTAAAGAAGGTTGAAAGTAAAGCAGAATGTTTTACTTTCAGCCTGCTTAATGTCACCATCTGTTAGAATATAGAGAATATTTCTTATGATTGATTTTCATTACTGTATAAATTGGAATTATTTCCTTCAGTGGAGGAATAAACTGAATTGGCTACAAGACGCTTCTATTGGGGAATGCTGAACTTTCTTCTCTATAAATCCCAGGTTTGAAGATTTTTTCAAACAGAAGGCTACTTAAAATAGCTAAAATTAGAATGAAAGTAAAAAAGCCTATCAGAGATTTCTAAAGCTAATGAGATTTCCGCTTTATTTTTCCGTACTTTGTCATTTCATGCCATTGGAATAAGAAGGAAACTTGTTGGCACTGGACAGGTAGTTTGTTATCATTCCGACTTCATTTGATACAATGATACATATCACCTGGCTGAGATACAGTAACCCTGTCTATGCTGCCTTAAGTGTATAATATATTTTGCAAACAGTGTAGAACCTGATCAAAGGGCTCCTAAGGAGCCCTTTGATCAGGGTCTGCACTGTTTGTTTTATTTTGGGGTTTTTTTCTTGGATATTTTCTGAAAACAGACCATTAGAAGAGGAACCCTCCGTATGAGAAAAATAGCATTGAAAAGGATTAATTGTTATTTCTACATGTGGAAGTCATAGAGACTGAAGACAGATAAATACATGTAAAGGAAGCTGGATAATCAGAATGGACTTTTCCAACTCATGAAATCTGTTGAAACCTAGGCTCCGACGAAAATTCTTTAAACCCCAAAATATTCAACTTGAAATTTTATTGGCAGCATTGACGCAAATGACCTCCAAAATGACTGCTAACACATGGCGTAGAGGAAGACGGACTCAAAACCGATCAAGTTGTTGAAGTATCTCTTCACACAGGGCTCCAGGTAATGGGAGTTTTTCAAAAACTAAAATCTTTATTTCTGTTTTAAACCCTATGGTGTCACTACTTGTTAGAATCGTCTCGAAGAGACGATTCTAATGAGTAGTAACACCATAGGATTTGGTGCTAAAATGAGTAAAAATATTTTTTGATTTTCTCAAGTTTACTCCCTCTTATCTTGAGCCCTGGTTCAATGGATTAAGCTAGTTGAAGTATCTCTTCAATTGCAGAGTCCTATAGGTCTGGCCCATCTGTGGGCCATTAGTCAAAGTTTGTTATTTTAATTTCAGGCAAAACTCGTCAATTAGCAATTACTTACCATGAAGTGGTATAAGAGCCTATAATTATGGATCAGTGTCTCAGAGGAAGTGATTGACTGGCTTTTATGTATTCACTGAAGTTTAACCCTTCAAATTAAAACTCAACAACAAAAACTTTTAATGTCGTCTGCTCAGAATATCATCTGAAAATCTTAAATTATTAGTTTCTTGTCATTATTTACAGTAGGTAGTCTTACATGCAGATGGTTTGGATCCATATGCAAATGGTTTGGATCCAGATAAAGCCCTACAAAATTATTTGCAAATATTTCAAAAAACCTAAATTGCCCATATATATTTGAAGATTTAACCCTTTCTATGCTAGAAACCAGTGTATATATAATTTGGAAACAATTAAGGACCCTCATCAAGGAGCCCTCAGATCAGGATCTGCACTGTTTCTTTTCTTTAATTTTCTGAAATAATTTCTTGAACCAGCCCTAAATTCAACATGAGCTGGTCATTATTGAAGAGGAAAAGTCCATATGAAAATTTCTGCATAAGAAAAAAGGTATCAATCTTTGCATGCTAGTGGCTGATTTTATGTCCCATAGTGATTACCTTTGCAAACAGTTTTGATCCGCATATGGGTGGCGTCTCATCAGGATACCAGCTCTCTGACACTCTGAAGTTTTTACAAAAAGAAATTTGGAAAATTTTATTTTTAGAACAGTTGCAGAAGACAATTGTTTGCAGACGAAAAAATTACCCAGCATGCAAAGCGTTAATGAGTGATAAATGCCTCTGCTCATTTTAACAGCCTTTGCAGCAATTTGACAGTTGCTTCCAATATCCTCACTTTTTTTTACCTAAGAGATTCACAGTGATCAGTGATCGTTTCCATGGATATTTGAAGAGAAATTGCTGGCGCAATTTGAGTCACATAAACATTAAAACTTTTAAGACGTACCGGAACAGTGATATGTAGTTATGCCACATGTTCAATACTTACTGTTATTGAAGTATCAACTGCTTGCTTCCAACAAATCAACCCCTTCATTCGTTGCCATGACGTCATCAATTTTAAAACAATTGTCATCTGCTTTTATTTCTCAAATTTAAATTTTAGGTATTTTGACTAAAGAAAAATTGAAATCAGTGTCAAACAGTTTGGATCCTGATCAGACGCCGCGTGATCAGAATCCAAACTGTTTGCAAATAATTTTTGCACTCGGAGTAATGCAGCAAAGGGATCAAAATATAGAGTAGGGGGTTGAAACATGCAGAAATCATATTCAAGTGGCTTCAAAAACAATAACTCTTCACTGTAAGTATGTAATATGAATTTTAATGCGTCGTAAACAGTGCATACTGCACATTTTCATATTTTGTTTGTCATTGGTGAAAGGAACGATTGTTTGATCAGTTGAAAGTCCTTGAAACAAAATAGGTAATTGTAGAAATGAGTTGGCAAGTAAATTGTGTTCTATGCTGCTTATACAATTTAGCCATTCTTTAACCCTTCTCCTCCCCCATAGAATCTCCTTTTAACACATTTAATTTATTCCTCCACTGAGGAAAATAGTTCTAAATAATACAGTCATGAACATGTACCAATAGAAATATTTTCTATATCTGAGCAGATGGTAGCTTAAAGCAAACTGAAAGTAAAGCAGAATATTCTAGTGTCTATATATTTGATAAAACTATAATATTGCTGTAAGTTTTTGAATGATTATGGTTAAATAATATAGCAAATTGGTCAATAGTTATCTGTCCATGATAATATTATGTTGCAAATGCCATATTTAACAGTGTTAAACTTGCTTTGATTTTGAGTGAACTTTCAAAGTTAAACTATCACAACTATCACAACTATCACTATTACCACAGGTGAGCCATACCAGTCCTCAATGCTCTCTTGTTTACACATTTTTCCAAAATGGTTGCTAATGGAGGACTGGTATAAGACACGGGCACAGTGTCGATCATGTTAAAGAGTTCAGTAGCCTTTCTGTGATGGGAGCAAATGGTTTATCAACTTCAGTAATGACCATGAGCCGAGACTGCTTTATCTGTGGCTTATCAGCTAAACAGACACCCAGCCCTATCAGATAGATCACATGACTAAACCTTGGGATTGGTCACATGACATGTCTCATGCTGATAGATAGAAGATGTATGAATCCTGGCCAGGTTTTAGACTGTGCCCACAGTCTGATGTACAGATTAGTGTATAACTTATAAGTCATATCCCGTTACACATGCAGAGCCACTCAGCTTCATTACGGGTTACTGCACATGAGTGTCTCACTATGTCTTTACCCAGTGTCTTTACCTATTCTTGCCAATAAACTACTTTAGAAACTGCTCTGATACAGGCAGTCAAATGGGGATTCTTTAATGGTCCTTACCCATTACTCCATAGATACACATTTTATAATTTATTCCTTCACTGAAGAAAATAGTTATTTATACACCTGTGTATATGTAGCATGAGAAATATTATCTATACATGTATTAGCTTAAAGCAGGCTGATAGTAAAGCAGAATGCACCTGAAGGCGGATTCTGCTTTTCTTTCAACCTGCTATAAGTTGTCACATATCTTGCAAGTTGTCACATATCTTGTAAGTTAATTGTCACATATCTTGAAAACTAAAAGTAATGGATTAAAATAAAGGTAACTTGAAGCTGGATGAAAAATAAAGAAATGCTTAAATATCTAAATTGTCTGACGACCATCAATATCAATGTAGTACAATGTATGAACAATGTTGGTTTTTTTTCAACCTCATAAGAAATAGAATATTTTTTGTTGTTTCTTCAATAGTTTAAAATAGATTTGATAATAGAATAAAGTCTGAGATAAATGACGCATTACAGTTTTGAAGCAGATGTAGATAAAAACCGATATTCATAAAAAGAAGTGAATTCCAATTATTGTGTTGCAGATGTCCAGATAAGGGTAGTATTTCAAAAACTAAAATCTTTATTCTTGATATAAACCCTATGGTGTCACTACTCATTAGAATCGTCTCTTAGAGACGATTCTAATGAGTAGTAACATCATAGGATTTGGTGGTGAAATGAGTGAAAAAATGTTGGATTTGTTCAATTTACTCCCCATTATCAGGAGCCCTTGAGTTGTATTTACAACAAGGTAGAGAAATAAGGGACCAATTTCCAGCCATTTTACCACCTCAATTTTTGTTGATGGATCAAACAGGACCGGTCTCACGTCAAATCCTATAAGTACATACATAATTTGTCCATTAAGTCTTTGAAAAGCTTGGTAGCCCCTTAACTCAGGCACCTCATTAAACAGTCTTAGAACTGGGCAAAGTTTCAAATGCACAATCTCAAAATCTGTCCTTAACCCGTGCTTTTAATTAGGTCTGTCAGTTGTATCGCCATTAGAAACAATAAATTCAGAAGAAACAAACCGTGAGTATAATTGCGAGTGGCGAGGTGTGTGGATGCTAAAGTGGGGTTGGCATCATTAGTAGAGCCCTGTATCCACAGAATGTATACATCCAATGATGTCAGGGTCTGTACCAGTTAAGAAACCCATCCACTCTTCCTTGTCTTCCTTGTTATATTGAAAAAAAAGAGAAGAAAAAATGAACAAAGAATTGGCAGGATTTGCCCTATGTGCAGTCACACATATGTTACAATAAAAATCCTAAAAATAGGGACTCTCTGTATAATTATCATAAAAGTTTAACAATTTGATTTTATCAAGTAGTAAATTAGCTCCAAAAGTTGTGAACTGAATTGCAAACAGTGTAGACCCTGATCAGACTGCTCCCTTAGGAGCAGTCTGATCAGGGTCTCCACTGTTTGCTCAGGTCTGTCTGTCCCATCACTAAGGACCATTACAGAACATACATGCATGACTGTAGTTAACCAAATATCACAGAACTTGTTAAAGACGTTATGTAACTCACATTCATGTATACTGTCAGACTCCTGATAATGATCAATTTCAAAATGTTACATGTGGCTGCTGAAGACAAGTTAAAACTCAAAAGTAAAGCAAAAGGCTCTTATAGAAAATATTGTTAGAAAGGATTATATAGTCTTGAGATCTTAACCCAGGACTCCAGATAATTGAAGTAAAAACCAAAATCTTTATTTCTGCTTTAAATCCTATGGTGTCACTACTCATTAGAATTGTCTCGGAGAGACAATTCTAATGAGTTGTAACACCATAGGATTTGGTGCTAAAATGAATGAGAAAAAGGTTGAATTTGTGCAGTTTACTCACCTTTATTTGGAGCACTGCTTAACAAGTGAATGTTAAATACTTCTATATTACCTCTTCATTTAGCAATTTCTCAAGATAAGTTTGACTGTATAAAAAAGTACTTACATCTTGAGTTACATGCCCCATTTTGCAATCATATCGCAATAGAAAGTTGATGAGGTAGAGACACCTTTTACATTCCGTTGATGAGCACAAGAGCCTATAAACATCTCGTGCATTTATACTGATAATCTCACTTTACCGTACAGCCAAACTTCTACTACACAACAATTTCCATAAAGAATTACAAATATTTTTAACTCTTTGCTTGCAAGGTTATTTATTCGTCTGCATCAGTAATTGTTGTCTGCTATCATTTTAAGATAGAGTTTTCTTTTCAAAAGTTGGTATGAGTGTCAAATAGTTTGGATCATATGAGACGCTGCATTACCTGGCCTCTTAGTAGTTACGCCATAGGATTTGCTGCTGAAATATGGAGTTCTGGTTTTGGATAGGCATACATGAAAAGAAATGTTGGGAAAGTTCATTCCAGTCAGGGCTCCAGATAAGAGGGAGTTATTTGAACAAATTTAATATTTTCTCACTCATTTCAGCACCAAATCCAATGGTGAGACTACTCATTAGAATCGTCTCGAAGAGACGATTCTAATGAGTAGTCACACCATAGGGTTTAAATCAGTAATAAAGATTTTAGTTTTTGAAAAACTCCCCTTATCTGGAGCTCTGAAATTTCCACTCCCTGGATCCCAGTGTTAGTATCATGTGGAAACATGCTACCAAAGCAATTAACAATCATTTAATTGTTCAATTGGTCTAGGCATACTGTTACAAAACAATATTGTACGACAAAATTCCCCGGAAAGGACTTAACCCACTGCATGCCACGGCCAAATTTGTGATACTTTCAGATGACTGGATGAATATGTCCGTGTCTCTCGTGTTAATCCAAGCTGTTTGACACCCGGATAAAAAAAAAATTCGAAAGAAGGGCCTAGGTAGATAAATTTGAAGAATTGTCGCATATTTGAAAATTTTACAGAAGGCAATTGCATGTACATAACTTGCTTAAGGTTTAACTCTTTGCACGATAGCAGCGGATTCATGATTATCTGTGCAAACAATTTTGATCTTGATGAGACGCCGCGTAACGCGGCGTCTCATCAGGATCAAAACTGTTTGACACTCTGACCCTGTTTTGAAAATAAATTTAGAAAATTATATTTTTAGAACAGTTGCAGATGACAATTTTGGCAGACTAAAAAAATTACCCAGCATGCTAAGAGTTAAGGTTTAAGCTACAAAGAGCAATTTATTAAGTTGTCCCATCAAACTTTAAACATGAGAGGTTCAAGAATTAATCACGTGAGCTCCACAGCTCATGTTTAGGCAAATTAGAGCTTAGTTAATTATTGCAGTAGTTTTTAATAAACCATCAGCTAGTGCACAAGTAATTTTAGGAATATGATAGGTTTCATGTTGCTGCCGTTTTTGCTGTGATTTCTCTCGTTTTCCATGCCCAGTTGATATTTATCATGGCAAACAATAACCAGAACATTAATTTTCTGTAAATTGGAGACAAAACATGCGCTGTGTTACTATGGCTACAGTAAACTTAGAAAAGAACAAAAATTTCAAAATGAATTTCTTTGTATCACGACAAACCTTTTGAATGTAAGCTGTATATTCATAGAAAGACTATTAAGGTGACAAACAGATCGGAAACTGATCAGATGCCAAGTTCATTCAAGCTAAATATATTGTGGAACTTGCTTGTGCTGACCTATTACCCTATAGCGCATTTCAAGTTCTTGAGACAGGTGACCTCTTAACTCTTTACCCCATACATACAAATTTTTGTGCCTCTAATTATTTTTTTTCTACACACTGGAAACAGTCAGCACCTAGAAATTATATTTTCGGGTGGAAGCTTAAAGGAGCATTCTGCTTTTCTTTCAGATTGCTTTTAGAGGCCATCTTTTGTCAAAACTAGAAACATGGTATGGGGTATTGGGTTAAAGCAGGTTGAAAGAAAAGCATAATGTGCCTTAAGTAAAACCATTTGTTTTAATGGAAGAATAAATTAGATTTGTAAAATGGCATATTTATGGAGTAATGGGTTAAGGCAATATCCTGCACCATCAAGTGCAAATAGTTAGCCTCAATACAGTATCCATTCATTGAAGAAATATGGAGATATCCCGAGAAAAGTGATTGCTAAATGCAGGACAAAAGTAATGCAAAAAGTTACTACTGTAAAAGCATTACTTTTGCCCTGCATTAAGCTAACACCAGGTTTAACCCATTACCTGTTTCTAGTATTGAAGATACGTGACCACTTCAAGCAGGTTGAAAATAAAGCAGAATGCACCCTAAGGCGCATTCTGCTTTACTTTCAGCCTGCTTTAAGCTGTAATGTGCTAGAATATAGATAAGTTATCTTACAATACTTATTCATGACTGAATAACTTGAAACTATATTTCTGTATGCAGCAATAAATTAAAGGTGTAAAAGGTGTGTTTATGGGGTTATGGCCTCTTTCTAGTTTTGAAAATAGGTGACAATTTAAAGCAGGTTGAAAGTAAAGCAGAATGTGCCTTGAGTCTGCTTTACTTTCAGCCTGCTTTAAGCTAACATCTTCTAAAATACAACAAATATTTTTTATCGTAAATATTTATGACTGTATAAATAGGAACTATTTTCTTCAGTGGAGCAATAAATTAAAGGCGTAAAAAGGCGTATTTATGGGTAAATGGGTTTAAGTTCAACCAGGTTTAAAGACCAATAGTGCAGTTTTTGAGATGTTGGTGAACAATGGTTTGGCTGTATCTAATTTCTCCAAAGATATGAAGTGTAGATTTCCCACAGGCCTTTCTAACTTTATACTGCAATCACTGCGAGTATATATCAAGCATCCTATTTTCAAATTTGAAATGGCATTTCGATGAATAGATTTCATCAAATAGACCCCCGTCTTCAATACCACAGATAGAGCACTTGACAATAAACTATGCAATAGAAACTTTCTGAGAAAACAAAACCATGGGAAAGTGGAGGCTTGCTAAAACGGAAACAATTAACGAATGAAAAAACTGTCACCATCATTAACGGTTAAGCATTTAAAACCAGCATTAAACTGTTTCATCTCATCGAAATACATCATCAATCAATTTTTATTTCTTGAAATTCCTGGGACATTTCGATATTGTGACAGTTAGTGCACGTTTTCCGGTGCTACTAATGACATCAAAAACGGATATTGAAAATTCTGTCACAGCAAACGAGAACGTTGTTCTAAAATAAACACGAAAACTGCAAATATCGGCCGTAGATCTGAAGCTTAATTGCCGAATTTAAATCTTTTCTTTCACGTTTTGCGGTATAAGATTGAGAAAAAAATACTTCGCCTATTTCAATCTTGTTCCATTTACAGCATGTTTTGTGCTTAATGTGTTGTATCAAATGGCTATGTAGTTTTCTGGTTAGTAAAACCGTAAGAGTATTTGCCTCGTTGAAGTATTTTATGTTTTAAACCTTTTACCCATTACTCCATAGCCTGTTTCTAATTTTGAAGATGCATTACTACTTAAAGCAGGTTGAAAGTAAAGCAGAATGTGCCTTAAGGCACATTCTGCTTTACTTTCAGCCTGCTTTAAGTTATCATCTGCTTGGATTTAAGAAATGCTTCTTATGTTGTACATTTTGAAATATTTTGTTCAGTGGCGAAATAAACTAAATGAGTTGAAATTGGTATCTATGTAGTAAAGAGTTAAATTTCAAAGCACCAAGTAAAAAGCATTTGTAGACCATGACTACAAATTGCAAAATACATTATCTTATCTGGGCATTGACTGTTTGATAGATAATTTGGCCATTTTTGTCCCAAAAGGCATTGTCTATATTATAATTTATATCCTCTTAACTCTTTCAACACTAAGTAATTCTTGTGAGTTATTATGTTCCCTTGTGGATAATTTTAGTTTAAAAAGAATTGGAACTTGGAACTCTGGGTAGCTTAATAAATACTGGTCTTAATTAGCAAACAGTGTAGACCCTGATCAGAGGGCTCCTATAGGAAACCTCAAATCAGGGTCTAATTTATACCACTATTTATTAAACTACCGGTACCCAGAATTCCAATTTCATGGTTTGGGAACTAAAAAGAACCACAAGGGAACCTAACAACACACAAGAGTTACTTAGTGTTGAAATAGTTAACTAAGATTTGAAACTAATTTTGTTTTTCTCTACAAATGTTCTTCTTCTGTCTGTATAGTACTGTTTATATTCAGTCTGTTCTGATGTTTTGCTCACTTGACGCTGGGTCTTTTTTGTACCCCGTGCTTTGGCTTAGTCAAATAACCTCCGCCATCTAATAAACCATGTTTGTAGAAATTATTATTTTCCTCCATTTCCTTCAATTGACACAAGTTGCATTTAGAAGAGAAAGCGTAATTGTATCAATACGGGGAAACTCCGAGATTAATTGGCCCTCAACATGCGACAGTCCAATTCTTTTCTTGTGTCATTGGAGTAGAATTGAATTATGCAGAAACTCCGCCATCTGGATAGCGGAGTAAACCGTCTCTTCTGTCTATCTTGTGACAAATTAGGTAGGTTTAAATCTTATTTCAATGGTGACATTGTCAACATTATGTGCTTAGCTCTTTGCATGCTGGGTAATTTTCTACGTCTGCAACAATTGTCGTCTGCTACTGTTCTAAAAATAGAATTTTCACAAATTTCTTTTTAAAACAGGATCAGATTGTCAAACTGTTTTGATCCTGATGAGACGCCGCTTAACGCGGCGTCTCATCAGGATCAAAACTGTTTGCACGGATATTCACGATTCCAACGCTAGCTAGAGAAAAGTTAGACAACTCTAGAGAAACAATCAGTTGTTTTCTTCTGAGCCGCGCCGTCATAGACCCGTAAAAAATGTACAGTCAGCCGTGTATTATGCGATTAAATATTTGGGTCTAGTGAAAAAATGTCGGTTTAATGCAGGATTAAAGTAATGCAGTGAGATTTAAGGAGCTGTCTGCATTACTTTTGCCAGTCACTGAGTAAAAAGTTACTCGCAGAAATCTCGACATTTCTGTTTTATCTGTACATAATGGTTACGTAATGTTGGTTTTTTGCTGTATTTTAAATATGTGCTCGTGAAAACTTGTAAATAAGAGGAAAGTTAATTGTGTCAAAACCCTTCAGTGAGATCTAATAGTGTTAGAGTGTGCTGTTTTGCCACCAAGTTAGTTTTAATTATCAGTTTCCGACGAGACGTAGACGGTTTTGACGTGAGAGCTGACTTGAGCCCAGCGCCAGTATGAACTAGGTGACAATTTCAGTCTATTATTAAATGTAATTACTGAGAGAAGGTCTCTTTTGAGTGGAAGATACCCTATGTGAATAGCTTCTGCAAGATTGAGAATCTGGTTGATCCAGATCAGCTCAATACATCTGATATTTTCAAAGTCTAATTGGATTGGCATTTGGATCTGAAAGTAATGAATAAATACTGAATCTTGAATCAAGTTGAGGACAAGTTTTCTAGATCTTTGAAAATAGAAGAAAGCTACTAAATTAACCCTTAGCCTGCCACTCACGACTATAGCTCCATATGCAAACAGCTTGGATCCGGATGAGACGCCGAGTAACTCGGCGTCTCATCCGGATCCAAGCTGTTTGACACTGGGACAACATTTTCAGCAATTTTGAGCAACTTTGAAGCACTTTGAAACTTGAAGCAGATGAGAAATATAGCAGACGACAATTTATTTGGCGGGCTAAGGGTTAAGCTTTCTTCATTACTTTCTACCTATATAAAGCTGTCACATGTCACAAATCGGTTTAAATTATTTGATATTTTAAAGATCTTATTATTATATAATAAAAGCCATTACTGTTTTCCCAATCCATTTCATAATATGAATGAAATAGTGTTTAAAAACAAAAAGAAAATATTGTCAAAGCGAACCCATTTCCCCATGGACCTTGGAAATATGTCTTATAGCGCATGACTGTTTAAAGTGCAACTATTTTCTTCCGTGAAGAAATTTGTTAAATGCATAAAAACTTAAAAAGCATATCTATGGAGCAACGGGCAAAGACAATGATAGGAGAGGCTTGTTTGAGAGTTGTTGAAAACTTTTACAGTAAAACGTCTCTATTACGACCACTAAAACAAATACTAATTGGTTGTAAAAAAAAAAAAGACAGGTGACAGCTAAAAGCAAGGTTACAGTTAAACTGAAAGCTCCCGTCTTTAACACCTATAATTATGTACAAAATTTTGTGGTTGTAATAGAGAGGTTGTTACTGTATATATGCAGAAAACTGCCTCGGGTGTCAAAGGTTAAAACAGGTGAATATGCTATAAAAACATTGAGGTGTTATCACCTAGCATAAAACAATAATACAGTCCCACCCGTCTTCACATACCAGCCATGATTGTTACACGGCAGGTCTCAAAACAGGCCCAACTGCTTCCACCAGCATTGGGAAACCATTTGTACTCACCCATTACCCCATAGCATGTTTCAAGTTTTGAAAACAGGTGACTACTTAAATCAGGTTGAAAGTAAAGCAGAATGCACCTTAGGATGCATTCTGCTTTACTGTCAGCCTGCTTTAACTCATTCCCCAATAACTACACCTTTTTACACTTTTAATTTATACATAGACTGAAGAAAATAATTCAAATTTATATAGTTGTGAATTTGCACCATAAGAAATATTTTCTATATTCTAATAGCTAATAACTTAAAGCAAGCTGAAAGTAAAGCAGAATGCACCTTAAGGTGCATTCTGCTTTACTTTCAACCTGCTTTAAACGGTCACATATCTTCAAAACTAGAAACAGGCTATGGTGTACGGTAATTAGTTAAAATGAGGCTGAAAATATAGCAGAATGTATCTTTTGTAGAAAATATTTCTTATGATATATATTCATGACTGTATAAAATGGAACTATTTTTCTTCGTGTAGGAATAAATTGAATGTGCTAAAAGGTGCTTCATTGGCGGAAAAGGTTAAAGACAGGCTGCATGCTTTTAATTTCTAAGTCACTGCTCTCAGTCGCTACCTGCAAGTTTGATTTTAATCAGAAATTTAATCTCTTGATTTGTTCGAAGTGGCATTACATTTTCCGTTCCCAAGACGTTTATTTTTAGAAATGTATTCGAACATAAATGTCTTCATTTTAGAATAAAATCATAGAGAAACTACGACAAACATGCCGGTTTTGTGCCAGAAATTGTTTTGCCCCGGTGCTCGTTTTCATGTGAAACTGTTTGCACAGCAGAACCAATCACAAAGCCCTGTAGACTGATGGCTTTTAATCTTGATATTTCACTGATTCTGTACTACAGGAAAACGCTCCGAAAACAACTCACAATAACGCCCCTTTTGGATGTTTTTTACAGGTGATGCTATATAGCATGATAAGGTAAATTTACCAACTTTACTTTCATCATGGTTTTAGCTGTCACCTGTTTTTAACATGTGATTGTAATGACAGTTTAAATTTGATTGATGGAAATAACTGGGTTTTACAGAAACTGTTCGAAGCCCTGTGAAACTGCAGTATCATGTTGAGTTGATATTTTCTGACACTTCTTCGATGCCTCATGAAGTATATATTTAACCCTTTACACCATAATCTGTTTCTCATTTTGACGACATGTGGTTACTTAAAGCAAGTTGAAAGTAAAGCAGAATGGGCCTTTAGGCCCATTCTGCTTTACTTCCAGCCTGCTTGAAGCTAGGATTTAGATTGATTGAGTTGGGTTTTACGGCACCACGACACATGAAATGGTCATATGGCGCTGAGAGGATTTAGAAGATACATGTTTTTTGACTGTATATATAAATAAGAATGTATTTTCTTCAGTGGAGGAATAAATTAAATGCTGTAAAAGGTGCTTCTGTTGGCGGAAAGGTTAATAAAAGACGATTGGTTCTGCAAGAGAAGGGTAAAAAAATTAAATTGGAAGCAATCAGATATAGGAAGTTTACAACTCTATACATCATAAGAGTATGCCAGTGTTTGTCTGACAAAAGGTTTCAGTTTTCCTGATAGCCTGGCATAAAGAAACACTTATCAGGGATGGCCCGTTACAATCATCAGAAGCCGTAGATGTCAAACCCCTCCCGTTTTACAACAATAAATCGTGCCTGTGCAAACAGCTACGTTGTCATAATCACACTTCCCAGGCTCAAACATGCCCTATAATGCCAGCAAAAAAAAACATGCTTAGACTTTTGACATCCATCTAGCAAATTAATATGTACCATGGTTCTCTTTGTGGAGAATTTAAAAAAAAAACAACTTATTGTTAAGTGATCACTCGTTGAAGTAATGTGGAGATCTATGGACATGTTGCTTAATGAAGGAGAACAATAATGTACTCCATTTAGCTACAATGATTCTGTAAAAATGCCTTTTCACCTTATGATTGGACCATTAACAAAGATTTTAGTGTTAAGACACTCAGTCACTGATTTGTTAACTCTTTGAACCCTAGTCCCGCATATAGGCGTGGTTTTCAAACAGTGTATATGTGAATAGAACACATGTCCTATGCAAACAGTGAAGACCCAGATCAGAGGGCTCCGAAAGGAGCCCTCTGATTAGGTTCTTCACTGTTTGTCACAATGCCAAACATTGACAAAAACAATCCTTAAAAAGTCAGAAATGGACTAGACTAAAATGGAAACTGGAATTTTCCATTTAAAGTTACAGGGAGGAAAGAGTTAAGGTACCATCTGCTAGGATATATAACAAAATTAATATTTCTTATGGTCCATATTCAAGACTGTATAATTATATTCTTTAGTGAAGGAATGAATTGAAAGCATATCTTTGGGTTTATAATTTAATAAGACACTGAGCAAATATTTGGTTCTACATAGTCTTTTGATGCAGATATGTTAGGTATAAAGAAGAAATTCTATAATATCACAGATGTATTTCTTGATACGCTATCTTTAATATCTGAAACCAATTTCTAATATTGGTAACATACAATAACAAATTCTGTATTATGTCAAAATAACAAAGGTGGTTTATAATGTTGTCAAAGACACTATCTATTTTGTATAGGCAATCTTTTTTTATTCTGAAACTGTTGAATATTAAACCCATTGACATTCTTATTTTCTATATCCTAGTGCATTATAGCTTAAAGCAGGCTGAAAGCTGAAAAACTTTCAGCCTGCTTTAAGTGGTCACCTGTCTCAAAAATTAGAAACAGGCTATGGGATAATGGGTGAGTACGAGATCGACTGTGTTTAATAATTTGCCAACTTTCTGTGTTATTAAAATGTGAAATCTGATAAAGCTAACCAATTAGCAATACTGCATATCCAAGATTTTATTACTGTTAAGGCGAATCTATGGAAGGGTATAAGAGACAAAAATTATATTTATCTCATGACTGATATAATAATGTATATCTTTAGAAGGGAACTGTTTGAGATATTGCATGGTACAGAACAGTAAACCATCTCAATTGACATGTCCCTAACTAGTATGAAACAAGTAAAATACAATTACTGTGTTTTCCCCGTGTCCCAATGTGACGATTATTCCATTTCTGAGATAATTGCTGTGATAACAAGACCTGTTCTGAGGGCAGCTATACATAAATTCTTCTCATTGGAACCCAGGGTCACACTAAAGAAACAAAAATCTAACGTCCAAATCAAGTTATTCGCCTGTCTTGCATGAATAAAGAAACAAGCTACGGTCCGCAAGGAATTGTCAATTATATTAGAAACATATTGTGGTGGCCATTATTTTTCTTATACTTCAGAATTATTTCAAACAGTCTCTGTTTGATGTCAATAGGGACTCAAGGGAAGTCACTCTAAAATAATTATGGTCTCAGGGGAGGTTACAAAACATACTTATTAGTGCTCTACTCTGACTAGATCTAACTGACATGCCAAGTATACATTATGATGTAGATGTCCGCAAACGATGATTTGTGTCTTCGTCTGTCCACAACATGAGGGGAATTTGCTTCCTCAAAAGATTTAGTCATAAAGGTCCATGTCTTGTTTGAAAGCTCTTTTGAACATAAACATTTCATTATGAAACATGACTCAAATGACTTGTCTACATTATGAAAGGTCTGCATGCACCCTTTGTACTACAAAAAAGACATTTTAAATGAACAGATATATAGTCTTGATTAATGTCCTGAAAGCAGTTACTTATTAATGATATCTTACAATGAAAGCAAAGCAGCTTTATTCTGTACATTTTAACAGGTGTTCTTGATTTACATTCAGCCTGCTTTCAAACCCTGAAGTAAGCATTTATTGGCCTAAAGCAGCAACCTGTCTTAAATACTTAATAGGTTTTACTATCAGCCTTCTTGAACCCTTTACTCCATAAATGCCATTTTTATGCCTTTTTATTCCTCCTCTAAAGAAAACTGTTCCACTCAATACTGTCATGAATATGTACCATAAGAAATATTTTCTTTATCTTAGCAGATATTGGTTTTAGCTTAAAGCAGACTGAAAGTAAAGCAGAATGCACCATAAGGTGCATTCTGCTTTACTTTCAACCTGCTTTAAGTGGTCTTCTGTCTTCAAAACTAGAAACAGGATAATTATGGGATATATAAAGGGTTAAAAGGGAAACAAAATGATAAAAGTGTAATATTTATTTTACAATGCCTTATACAGACTGGGCTCAATTGAGTAAATTAGCTAAATTAAATTATTTGACAAAATGGTGCAGATAACAAACACAGGATAGGGATGATTTCCCAACTGTGCTCAGAGAAATAAGGGTGGGGGGAGTGTGCCATCAATTTGAAATAATCACTCCCACAGGTCAGCCAGTTGTTACATGTGTCACCATGGCAGCCATAATAATTTAAAGCAGATGGAAAGTAAAGCAGAATGCCCCATAAGGCGCATTCTCAATTTCTGCTTTACTTTCAACTTGCAATAAGTAGTCCCTGTCTTCAAAACTAGAGACAGGCTATGGGGTAATAGGTTAACCGAGGCACTTGTATATAGTACTGTTTTTATGCGGCATTATGCATTTATTTATGAGTATCATTAATATAGCTCATGTGTTTCTCAGTAATGTACTTGAGTTTTATTCTGTCGTCGGGAGGCTCTGTGTCTTTGTGGCATATTGTGACAACTACTACAGATTATTATTAATAACTTCCTTGCTATTCTCATTGCCATAGATACGAATCTTTATGCAATTAATTCATTCCTCCACCTATGGAAACAGTACATTTCATATTTATACAGTATAGAATGATATGGGGCAAAATAATTATTTTCTATATCCTAGCAGATTGTAGCTTGAGACAGGCTGAAAGTAAAGCAGAATCATGCACATTCTGCTTTACTTTCAGTCTGCTTTAAGTCACCTGACAGGCTATGTGGTAACAGGGTTAACTACAGTAAAACCTTGCTATTACGACCTCTTAAAAGAAGGCTAATTGATTTTATAAAGGACAGGTGACAGCTCAAAGCAGAGTGACAGTAAAACAGAAAGCTCCTTAAGGAACTCTCTAATTTACTGTGGCCTTGCTTTAAGCAGTCACCTGCCTTAAACACCCGCTAATTAATACAATTTAGTTGGCATAATAGAGAGGTTTTACTGTAGTCTTTTATTTGAGTAGTCACAGTGATAGCGGGGACTTTATTGTATACCCCTTAGTGAAAACAAGTTTACCAGCACAAGTATCACCTTGATAGCATGTTGTCATGGTAACATTCTGGTAGTTATGAATGTGACATTGTATGAATTGGCTGGGCTTATCAGCTAAACAGTGGCTCGTCCCAGAAGTTCACAGAATGCGGGGAGGAAGTTCTGGCTGTGACTAATCCGTGTGTCTCTCTGATGTTGTAAAACCTCAAACATCTTGTGGAGGTTCCTTTAGGGATCAAAGACTGCAGATATCAACTGTTTGAGATGTTGCCTTTAACCATTACTCCAAAGATACACTTTTTTACACAGTCAACTTATTCCTCCCCTCAAGAAAATAGTTCCAGTTTATGCAATCATTAATATATTAATTGTATCATAAGAAATATTTCTATAACTATTCTAGTAGATAAGAGCTTAAAGCAGGCTGAAAGTAAAGCAGGATGTGCCTTAAGGCACATTCTGCTTTACTTTCAACCTGCTTTAAGTGTCTTCGAATACAGAAACAGGGTACAGGGCTAAAGGGAAACAGGGATGTAAATGTGATAGGCATTCCTTAGAAGAGGTCTGTCTTATCTTTAACCTTGTTTTTAGTTGCTAACCTGTTTTACCCCAATAGCACATTTCTATTGTTGAAGTTATGTCACCGCTTAAAGCAGGTTTAAAGTAAAGCAGAATGCTTGCTTTAAGCTACCATGGCTAGAATATAGTTCTTTTCATACATAAAAGAAATATTCATAACCCTATAAATTGAAACTATTTTCTATTGTGGAGGTATAAATCAGAGGCGTAAAAATGTGTATTTATGGGGTAATGGGTTAAAACCAGTAATGAGTGTTCCTAGAAGCAGGGTTTGACTGTAGCAGCCGTGTCAGACCATAGTCCCTGTAATTAGCCAATTAATGAAGAGTGTGTACTTGTCCTTTGTTTTGGTAGCATCTCATTCAGACCAGATGTCAAAGATAATGAGAGAAAAACTGGCATCTTCTTTTGACCAGGGAAAAACCGATACCTGCTTTATTGTTCTTTTTGGTTGAAAAGAATTATTAGTACTATGTTATTGTCAGAGCTGTCAAGCATTGGTATACCTCATTACGCAGTAGATAGGCACTTCTCAGGGTTCCAGGTAAGGGGAGTATTCCAAAAACTAAAACCCTATGGATTTGGTTTTTAAATGAGTGAACAAATTAAGTTTAAGTTTTTAAATGAGTGAACAAATTAAGTTTAAACAAAAATCCCCCGACTTCTATGCTTTTAATTTATTCCACTGAACAAAAATTATTCCAATTTATATAGTCATAGTCATGAATATGTATCATAAGAAATATTTCTATGTATTAGCAAATCAAAACTAAAAGCAGGCTGAAAGTAAAGTCATTCAGTTTGCACCTTTTGGACAAATTACTTTGTGATGAAAGCAATTTGTTCAAATTTTACACTAATCACAGCAGCTATACAATGTCCTAAAATTTAGGATTTTTACGGTAGAAGTTTGCACTCATGACTAAGAAAGTGTTGATAATGCTTGTAAATGCAGGGTTGACTGTAAATGAAAACAAATAATGGCACCTTCTAAAGAAAAAAGACTCAAGTTTAGAGGAAGAAATTTAAACTGAACAAATCCAACATTTCACACCATAGGGTTTAATGCTGAAATAAAATTTTTAGTTTTTGAAATAATTCATCAATCTGGAGCCCATGCTTGTAAATGCAGGGTTGACTGTATATGAAAACAAATGATGGCACAAGACTCAAGTTTAGAGGAAGAAAACTGAACAAACCCAACATTTTCTCACTCATATCAGCACCAAATCCTATGTTGTGACTACTCATTAGAATCGTCTCTTCGAGACGATTCTAATGAGTAGTCACACCATAGGGTTTAATGCTGAAATAAAAATTTTAGTTTTTGAAATAATTCATCAATCTGGAGCCCATGCTTGTAAATGCAGGGTTGACTGTAAATGAAAACAAATGATGGCACCTTCTAAAGAAACAAGAGACCGTGTGGTAAATGAATACAGAGTGTGATTGTAGAAATTGGTATGTTTCCAATTAACATCCACTCAGTACTTGGAGTAACACATACTTACGGCCCACTAATAAAAATTAATTTCTCGTTAATAACAAGTGCTATTACCAGAGTCATCATGTCATATAATGTCAAATCATCTCCATTTTACACACCTTTGATAACTACATCATAACATGTATGTTGAATCAGATCTACAGCACTTTTTGTCATACAGTGCTCCCACTCTACAGCGACCCTCCGAACAACGACTCCCTCCTTACAAGGACCCTTACGGCAATTCCCTAAACATGACAATTTTGTCCAACCGTTCACTGCTGCCATATTGTCGGCTTAAAATTGATGTCTGCTGTTTTCCTCAAAGTAACATATTAGTGGAAATTTTGACAGAAGAAATATAATTACAATGACAAACAGCTTGAATCCAGATCAGACGCCGCGTTAGGTGGCATCTGATCTGGATTTAAGCTGTTTGCAAATGTAAGCCAATTTCCCTCCCTATAACGACTCCCTCCGAACAACATACATACTATTTGTCTCCCATTGGATGTTGTTGAAGAGAGGGAGTGCTGTTATATGAAATAGTTTGATTAACCCATTACCCCTCAGCCTGTTTCTAGTCTTGAAGACAGGTGATCACTTAAAGCAGGTTGAAGGTGCATTCTGCTTTACGTTCAGCCTGCTTTACTAGCTACCATCTGCTAGGATATAGAAGACTCTACTCAGTTTGATCTCAGTTTAGACCCAGATAGGATGCGTTACTAATTGGATGATATTAGGATCCATTCTTATTCAGCCCTTTATCCCCTAGCCTGCCTCTAGCATTAAACGAAGTTAGGTAATGACTTAAAGCTTTTTGAAGAAAAAAAGCAAAATGTGCTTTAAACACATTCTGCTTTACTTCCAAACTACTTTAAGCTTCTATATGCTTGAATATCAGAAATATTTGCTATACTGCATATTCATGACTGTATAAATTAATCTAATGGAGTAAAGGGTTAAGAGAGCACAGACATTTTTGCTTCTGAAGGAGCTGAATATTATTTTGTTTTCACCTGTTTTCAAACGTCAGTTATATGTAGCTGACTTTTCTAAGAGCTGAGCACAAGAGATGGTAGGGTGATGTCATAAGCCAGACACCGTTTATGTCACATTATGTAGTTTCTAAGATGGCATCTCAAAACATGTATCATTTTTTTCATGCAGCATATCCCATTCACTCGAGGGCATTTTTTATATGACTCCTACTATACAACCAAGCCATTATGAACAAACCATACATAATGAACATAGAATTATGTGTCTTAATAACATGAAATACTCATTTGCTTAATGCAAAAACAATGTTATGCAGAAAGCTCCTTTGGGAGCTTTCTGCATTACATTGGTTCTGCATTTAGCTGCCACCTGTTGTTAAGATATCCTCATACTAATTTCTAGAGATGTTGTTGAAGAGAGGGAAGGTTGTATTTGATGCTTACTTTCATGGCGAAGCCTCGAGTATGAGATTAGGATTGTTGTCATTGCTTAGTTAATTAACCCTTGTACTGCATTGAACCAAGTCACCTAAAACCCGCACACAGTGTAGAACTAGATCATCAGCTGAGTCCACCCTGCATCTGGTCAGAATCCAAACTGTCTGATACTCAGTATTATATTTATATGCAATTTTAAAGTGGAAAAATTGAAGTGTAGATTTTGGTGAGACAGCATGAGATGTATGATATATGTATGGCGTTTGAAGGAGTAATTTGCCAAGAGGTAACTAAATAGACTCTTAGATGTATGAAACAATTCTGTTCATATGTCTCCTGTTTTGATACACCTGGGCAATGATTTGACTCACTTATGAACAGTGACAGTCAACCCTATGTTTCACCCCAGAAATACGCCTTTTTACACCTAATTAATTCCTTCCTGAAGAAAATAACGTAGTTTCACTTTATGCAGTCATGATTATGTATTGTAAGAAATAGTCTCGAAATTCTAGTAGATGGTTGCTTAAAGCAGGCTGAAAGAAGAGCAGAATGCGCCTAAAGGATGCGCCCATATCCCTATTCTAAATTTGAAGACAGGTAAACACTTATTGCAGGTTGAACGTAAAGCAGAATGCGCCAAAAGGCGCATTCTGCATTACTTTCAGCCTGCTTTAAGCTGTCATCTTCAAGGATATATAGAAACTTTTCCTTATGACACATATTTAAGACTGTTTTAAGTGGAACTATTTTCTTCTGTGGAGGAATAAATGAAATGCGTAAATATGCATATCTATTATAGATTCTATAGAGTTATGTGTTGTCTACCTTCAGTTGACAAGTTTGAGCAGAAGGATGGCAACCATAACAGCTGATGAACCAGATTATTGCAATATTACATAGTAATTATTATATTTCTTTTTCAGCCCTGGACAAGCTTGGCTACCGCCACATTTTCAACATGGGCTTGCAGGTAGAGATTGTGCAGCCCAACATCGTATTTGACATTGCATCTCTCATGTTGTATGGCGCTCAAGCCACGCCCATACGACTCAAGATTCTGCTCGATCGACTCTTCAGTGTTCTCCAGCACGAGGAGGTGCTACAGGTGTTGCACGGGTTTGGTTGGTCGTACGAGGACTATGCACGCGGGTATATATTACAGGTACGAACTGAAACTTAAAATTAAAAAAAAAACTGCAGCACAGCCAATGGGTGGTGTTTGTAATATTTTAAATCACTGAATCTTTTAACTCATTACCCTGTAACTTATTTCTAGTTTTGAAAACAGACTATCGCTTAAAGCAGGTTGAAAGTAAAACAGAATGTGCCTTAAGGCACATTCTGCTTTACTTTTAGCCTGCTTTAAGCTAACAGCTACTAGGATATAGAAAATTTGGTTCATTATATTTATGACTGTATAAAGTGGAACTGTTTTCTTCATTGGAGGAATAAATTTAAGGATTAAAATGCATATCTATGGGGGAATGGGTTAAGAGGTCTATATAAATGAGGTGTTCTCAATGTAAGCAGTCAGCTGTGGGTCTGTTTGCATGTTTTGTTGTATCAAGCTGGTGACATGTTATTTCCTAGCACATGTACCTCTTTAACTCTTTGAATAAGGCCCAATGGTTTCAAGCATTTGATTGGTCAGATTTGAGCTTTTGCTAAAGAAAAGCTCAAATCTGACCAATTAAATGCTTGAGAACAATCTCAGACTCAACTCAAAAGCTTCATATCTAATTGGGACCTGACCTATCACAAATCTTGTCTGACTACTTATATGTAGTCTTTACCTCTACATCTGGTTATCTCAAAACTGATTATCTTAACCCATTACTCCATATTTACACATTTTTACGCCTTTAATTTATTTCTCCTCTAAAGAGAATAGTTCCAATTTATACAGCCATAAATATGCAGCATAAAAAATATTTTCTGTGTCCCAGTAGATAGTGGTTTAAAGCAGTCTGAAAGTAAAGCAGAATGCACATTAAGGTGCATTCTGGTTTACTTTCACCCTGCTTTAAATGCCCACTTATTATCAAATCTAGAAACAGGCTATGGCCATGGGGTATTGGGTTAATTGGTTATCTGTCTTTAAAACTTAGAAACAGGCTATGGGGTAAAGGGTTAATGAAGAACAGGTTTGATCCTAATCAGATGGCAAGGTATTGCCGACTCTGATCAGCAGGGCTCCAGATAAGAGGGAGTAAACTGAACAAATCCAACATTTTCTCACTTATTTCAGCACCAAATCTATGGTGTAACTACTCATTAGAATCGTCTCTTCGAGACGATTCTAATGAGTAGTGACACCATAGGATTTTAAGTAGAATTTTTTTTTTAGTTTTTGAAATACCCCCCTTATCTGGAGCTGGATCAGTGTCCAAACTGTTTTCTTTCAAATGCCAGGCAGATAGGCTCAAAGAGTTAAATGTGTATATTCAAGGAATAATTTATTAAAGCATTCATTGCTATCTAATGCTGCTACAATATTGGTAGTTTTAGATTTCTTGTATTCAGTTTATGGAAGTATTTATGATTTTATTAGCACATATCTTGGTGCATTGTGCAAATTATGGAAACATTATTATATAACTGAAAGTATTACTAGCCATCTTTGACAACAACTGTTGGACCTTGTGTCCAGTTGGACCTTGGATAAAGGGCAAGTAGACAGGTGGCAGTTTAATGCAGGACAAAAATATAGTCAATTAGGTGGCACCTTAACCCTTTCCCCCATAGAAGCGACTTTTAGCGTATTTAATTTATTCCTCCGCTGAAGAAATTAGTTCCAGTTTATACCTTCATGAACAATTACCATTACAAATATTTTATATAGCCTAGCAGATTTTAGCTTAAAGCAGGCTGAAAGTAAAGCAGAATGTGCCTTAAGGCACATTCTGCTTTACTTTCAACCTGCTTTAAGTGGTCACATGTCTTCAAAACTAGAAACAGACTATGAGGTAATGGGTTAATGAAGCACAGTCAAACAGGAGCTTTCTGCATTACTTTCATCCTTAATCAAACTGTTACCTTTCCCTAACCCATAGCCTACGTCTAGTTTTGAAGACATGTGAATACTTAAAGCAGGTTGAAAGTAAAGCATAATGCGCCTAATGGCGCATTCTGCTTTACTTTCAGCCTGCTTTAAGCTACAATCTGCTAGAAAATAAGAAATATTTCTTGTGGTACATATTCATGACAGTATAAATTTTGAACCATTTTCTTAGTGGAGGGATAAATTAAAGGCGTAAAAAGGCGTATTTATGGGGGTAATGGGTTTAAGACTATGCTGTGTCTGTTGAGAGCGTCGCTAAACTTAAGGTTTGTCTATAATGACTACTTGTAATCTCAAAATTTAGTTACGCTTATAAATGCTTTAAAAATTATTGATCACCTCAAAAAGGGTTTAAGATAACATTTTGTAAGCAACAATTATATGGAGAAACATACTTGTTTGACAGTTCAAGTCAATCACCGGATTCCATTATCTTAAATTTGTCCAGTATCAGTTATCCTTACACCGCTAAAACCATGCCTGCTTTATAATCGTTGTCACAATTATACATCAAATTTAGACGCTCGGATCTTTGATTAAAGTAAAAAAAACATTTAAAATATTATCAAACTGTTTGATTGCACAATAGATTGAAGTTTGTCCGTGTTTTATCCTGATCCAAACTGTTTGCAGTTGTTGTAGTTAATGTTGCGATTAGCTTGCTAAAGTTTAAAGTGTCAATTATGTATGATAAATGAAGAATAGCATTAGTTTTGAAAATCTTTCTCTTACCGTAATGATAGCTTTGAATTTTGAAGATGTTACATTAGGTAAATTTTATGGATATGTCATATCCCCAACGCAAATCGAAATTCATGCCGCACTGAATTAATTCTCAACCATTTATACAGAAATGTGTGTTGTTGAGCCAGTATTCAGTAAACAAGCATAGACATCCCTAAAAAGACTATTACCCTTTACTCCACAGAAGCACCTTTTAGCACATTAAATCTATTCCTCCACTGAAGAAAATAGTTCAAATTTGTACAGTCTTGAATATGTATTATAAGAAATATTTTCTTTATTCTAGCAGCTTTTAGCTTAAAGTAGGCCGAAAGTAAAGCAGAATGTGCCTTGAGGTCCATTCTGCTTTACTTTCAACTTGCTTTAAGATGTTCACTTATCTTCAAATCTAGAAACAGGTTATGGGGTAAAGGGTTAATGCAAGATAAAACATTCTGCAGTTAGCTGCCACCTGTCTTAAAAGATTTACATGAAGCATCTTTAAAATAATGAAGTATTTGCTTAATAGGTATGTTAAATTTTTTAATCTTACATTGTTAGGCTTAACACATTTTGCTTTACATTTAGCCTGCTTTAATCTACCATCTGCTATGATACAGAAAATATTTCTTTTACAAAATCATGACTGTATAAAATGCAACTATTTCTCATAAGAGGAGGAATAAATTAAAGACGTAAAGAGGCATATTTACAGGGTAATGGGTTTCCCCTCTAACTTTTTGAAACTGTGAGAATAAAACGTATGTGGCAGTAGTCTGGTGTAGCACATGGCTGTGTATAGGGGTGCACGGGTCGCTGGTGCTCACACATGACTGATGACACGATGAACAACAGACATCATGTCAATCAGTGTCTACCGCGTCTGCTCCAAACAGAGTTTGTGCTTTTATTCAAGTTTTATTACTAAAGAATCTTCTAGTCTCTTAACCCTGTCCCAAAAAGACTATTTCATTCTTCGTAGCGAGGTTTGAGTCAAGTACTGTAAAAATACTAATAATTGGGACGCCCTGTGTAACTGCTGTAATTATCACAAAATTCGAACAAATTGAACAATTTGCTTTTATCACACAGTTATTTGACCAAAGCTGCAAAGTGAATGACAAACAGTGTAGATCCTGATCAGAATGTTCCCTTGGGAGCAGTCTGGTCAGGGTCTACACTGCTAGCATTGCAGAAGTCTGGTTTTTTGGTATAACACAGCTATATTATATGACAAAGTTTCATCAAGAGGAAGAAAAGGCTTGCTATACAATGCAGCAAATTAAATTAGATGAATATGCAGATTTCAAATTAAATTATATATTGATATATTTAGAAATAGATCTAAATGTATTTAATTTAGAACAGAAGCAAAGTAGAAAGCTGTGATAGGCTGTGTCTAATTTACTTTTGGCCTACACATAGTTGCCAACTGTCTTTAACTTACTCACTAGCCCATAGCCTGTTTCTAGTTTTGAAGACATGTGACCACTAACAGCAGGTAGAAAGTAAAGCAGAATGTGCCTTAAAGAGGCTCGCAACCGGATTTGGCATTAAAAATGGTAATTTGTAAATATATGTCAAATGATTATATAAATGGGTAAGATTTAGTTTAGGATAATAAATTCTGTTAAAAAATGCATTTCCAAAAAAAAAAGAAGAAGAAGCTCTGGTGGGATTCGAACCCGTGACCCTCCATTGCGGAGACAAACAAGAAAAATGAGGACACGCCTTTACCGCCTCGACCACGGACGCTCTCTATATATATGGTAGCGAATTAACGTACTTCACTGGTAGCGATTAATACTACATTATTCGGCTCCGGTTTATGTCAGAGCCCGTGTAGAGAAGCAACAACAACAACAAAACCGTCAGCTGACGCTATTGAAAAACGATGGAATATATCTAAAAAAACTAAGATTCGGTGACGATTCTTGAGACTTTTTTTGGACTGATCATATTTTTTTAATGTCAGAAGCCAAATAATGCCACAAATTTGCTTTTATTTGAGTATTTTATTTATTTTGACAAGTACACCATCCGGTTGCGAGTCCCTTTAAGGTGTATTTGCTTTTCTTTCAACCTTCTTTAAGTGGTCACCTGTCTTGAAAACTAGAAACAGGCTATGAAGCAATGGGTTAAGACAAGGTGTAACTGTACAGCAGTTTCTCTCCCAGTGCAGCATGGGAGGTGCGGTTTGTAGATGTGTGTCCTAAACGATGTGACAAGTCGCCTGTAATTACGCACCTTCGTGATCTATGATATGACAGCCACAGAGTCAATTGACCAGTATAATAAGCCGTGTTTGGACCGATATGCGACAGGCTGGGACAATACACTATAATTGAATAAACACGTTAGTGTGCGGTAAAAATTGACTGGGGAGTTCGGGGAATGGAGGGAAAGGGGAGGCAGCAGCATGATTAAATTCCTGTAAATAAGAAAACAATCCTCCACTGAGACACTTGAACAACTGTCAGCATTAACATCACCTTATCAGTAGTTTCAAAAGTAAAAAGCAAGTGAAAAAATGTATATTGCAAGGGAAGCAACTCTTGACTTGTTAGTGGATGTTAACTGGCAGAGTTATCTGTATTGGTTCTGGTTGAAACTGCTACCTGTCTTTGTAATATATTGCCCATGCACATTCAACTGAATTGTCACTAAACTTAAGTTTTATTGTGAATTTAAAATACAGACAAACCTTCATACAAGACCAATCATCAACAGGCTTATCATCCAGTTGCAGCGGTGTTTAAATGCAAAGCAAATGCATCACACTTAGATGTAGAAAATTACGATATTTTGTTTGACAATTTTGAAAATTTATTTAAAAGTGAGTCGCAAACTGTTGAGAGCCTGATCAGACAACGGGTTACCCCGCATCTGAGCTGGCTCCAGACTGTTTGCAATAAAAATAATGACTTTGGTGTCAGTTTCGCGCAGAATGAAAGTCAAACAAAATTATGCACATAAGGGGCTTTCTGCTTCACTCTTTTTTCCTTTGAATAGTAAACTGTTTTGAAATATCAGAACAAGCCTCATATGATCGGGTCATAATAGATGGTTTATACTGTCTGTTGAATTAATTTTGTTTTAATTTTTCTGTATCTATTTACAGTATAACCTCTCTTTAAAGAGCCATAATTGTGAGAACTTTGCTTAACTCATTACGCCATAAATAGGCCTTGGGTTTATTCTTCCTCTGAAGAAGAAAACAGTTCTACTGTATGCGGTTATTAATATGTACCATTGGAAATATTTTCTATATCCTAGCAGGTGGTAGTTTAAAGCAGATTGGAACCTAAAGGCACATGCTTTACTTTCAGTCTGCTAATGCTGCCACCTATCTTCAATACTAGAAATGAGCTATGGGGTAATGGGTTAAGTTCCTAATCTTATGTATATAATGTATAATGTATAATAATAATCAATAATCAATAATCAACTTATATCATGAAAAATTTGGTATTAAAGGCAGGTGAGGTTTCCTCAGCACATTTTTCCTACATTAACCCTTAGCCTGCCGCTCACAACTATAGCTCCATATGCAAACAGCTTGGATCCGGATGAGACGCCGAGTAACTCGGCGTCTCATCTGGATCCAAGCTGTTTGACACTCGGACAACATTTTCAGCAATTTTGAGCAACTTTGAAGCACTTAGAAACTTAAAGCAGACGAGAAATATAGCAGACGACAATTTATTTGGCGGGCTAAGGGTTAAACTGTTAACTCTTTCAACACCATGTACCTGTTTTAAAATATACTCATTACATTTTGCAATCAGTGTAGACCCAGATCAGGGGGCTCCTACACTGTTTGCTAATTAAGAGCAGTGTTTATTAAACTACACAAAATTCCCAGTAGACTGGTTCATGTTTCGGTTATACTTAAAAGATCCACAAGGGAACCAATAAACCCACAAGGGTTACTTAGTGTTGAAAGAGTTAACAGATTTAGTGAAAGACAATGAGACATATATGAATGTCTATGAAGAGAGGGTTTACTGTATATTATGTATTTAGTTGCGCACCAACTCAATGTTGTATGTAGTAATGCATGTTGGTGTCCTGTATGTTGTAGAATGAGGACCACATTGCTACCACTGAAACAGGGGACCAGGTAAATATCCATCTCTGTTCCCACAGACCTCAAGATAAGGGGAGTATTTCAAAAACTAAAAATCTTCATTTTTGCATTTAACCCTATGGTGTGACTACTCATTAGAATCGTCTCTTCGAGACGATTCTTATGAGTAGTCACACCATAGGATTTGGTGCTGAAATGGGTTAGAAAATATTGGATTTGTTCAGTTTACTCCCTCTTATCTGGAGCCCTGTGTTTGTCTCTCTCCATCCTTATATTTGTCCATCTCTAAATCTTAACATTTCAAGAAATTTTTGTTGTTTTTATGCCTCGATTATGAGAAAGGACCCAACTCTTTTCATAGCATGCTTTTTAATCAGGAACAAAAGCATGCCACACGGGAAAAACATGTGAAAGACGTTTGCTGATCAGAGATTTTGCAGTTTTTTATCAGGCTCCTCAAAATTTTAGGTCTGACCGCAGGATCAAAATTGTTTGTTTCTCTTATCGTTTATCACAAGATATAATGAATTTTACCACCTCTGCCTAATATGACATATTTCCCAGTATCTGCATGACTGGTAATATAAAGCATTGTATAACTTGTGTAACTCTTTAATACTTCATCTTTGATGTTCATTTTTCATCTGCATGCATCCTTAGCCTTTCTCCATAGAAACTTTTAGCATATTTACTTTCCTTCATAGATGCCCTGGGTCATACAAAAATTTTCAGACATCAGGATGCTTAAAGAAGCCTAAAAGTAAAGCAGCCTGAAAGTAAAGCAGAAATCTCAAGCTGTCTTAACCCTTTACTCCATTGCGTATTTCTAGTTTTGAAGACAGGAGACCACTTAAAGCAGGTTGAATGTAAAGCAGAATGTGCCTTAAGGCACATTCTGCTTTACTTTCAGCCTGCTTTAATCTACCATCTGCTAGGATGTAGAAAAAAGGTTAAATAGTGCCATAGGGCTGGGTACAAAGCACAATGTTGAAACACATGAAATGGTAGCAAAACGAGGGTTGAACACAGAGCATGATTGTTGTTTGCTAGTTTATCATCCCTTTGGAAAACATTGTAGACCCGTATCAGATCGGTCAGGAGCCCTCTGACCAGAATCTCTGCAGTCATATTTTATAATATTTAGGGACAAACCCTTAGAGCTTTATTGCAAACAAGTTGTTTATCAGAAACTGATGAGTCCCAAGTCATAGCTTTGATTTTAAAAGTAGATATCACTGTGAGTTATCACTTATTAAATTTTTGCATGCTGGGTAATGTTTTTGTGCAACATTTTTTCAATAATTGTCGTCTGTTACTGTTCTTAAAATTTCTTTTATTAAAAATTTCTTTTTAAAACAGGGTTAGAATGTCCAAAGTTTGGATCCTAATGAGGCGCCTTGTAACACGGCGACTCATTAACCCTTAGCCTGCCACTCACGACTATAGCTCCATATGCAAACAGCTTGGATCCGGATGAGACGCCGAGTAACTCGGCGTCTCATCAGGATCCAAGCTGTTTGACACTCGGACAACATTTTCAGCAATTATGAGCAACTTTGAAGCACTTTGAAACTTGAAACAGATGAGAAATATAGCAGACGCCAATTTATTTGGCGGGCTAAGGGTTAAGGTTCCAAACTGTTTGCACAGATTATCATGATTTCACCGCTTACATGCAAATAGTTTAAAGTATATGCACCATTCAGATCACTAAAAGACAGGATACTGCTACAGAAAGCTCTTTTAGGAAATTTCTGCATTATCTTGCATTATTAAAAAAAAATGTGTGTTTTCTGTTGAGAGGTGGCTTATAACATTAAATACAGGTGATCACTTAAAGCAGGTTGAAAGTAAAGCACTTTCAGCATGCATTAAACTACCATCTGCTAGGCTGTACAAAAATATTTAATATTGTTATTGTTCATGATGGTCTAAACTGGAACCGTTTTCTTCAGCAGAGGAATAAATTAAATACGCTTAAAGTAGCTAAAAAGTGATAATGGGTTAGTACAGATTGACTCAATGTTTCATGGTTATCGTTTCAGGAAGCGGCAGGCCGGGTATTGGATAAATGGACATGTGCGACAAGAGAGGAGGAATATATTATAATGCAGCAGTTCCTGAGGTTTGGAGAGACAAAGTCTATCGCACAAGAGATCATCCTACAGGACACCAAGGAACGACAGGACCAGTATTTCAAACAGTCTTCCAGTAGTGAATCTGAGATTAAAAAGTTTATAGAGAGAAGTAATATGACTATGCAAAATCTGGTTCGTCCATTTGATGTTAGGCACTTGTTTGGTGCCCGTCTTCCATACGTAGGATCAGCACCCAATCGACTCTTAAGTCCACCTATTCCAGGCTTCTCAACACCATCATCCAGTCCAAGAGACTTGCGCCCACCACTGATATCAGTCAGTGCAGCCAGTCCAGTGACCTCAACACCTCTAGGTCGACTGCAGACTATGCAACCGTTTGACTACCGACGTGAAACTTCCAGTCCAATCGCCATCAGTCCGGGAGAGAAGCAGGTATCAACAAGAGAAAGTTCGCCAAAGAGTGACAGTCCACAGAACCTGAGTTTGGCGTCACACTCTAACAACACAACACCTCCTCACACACCCTTCACACCTCATAGTATCGCTGAAATGAAAGCTTCTATCTCTCATCTGCCTGTACTGCCCCAGTCTATCACTCTAGGAGCACCATCTATGATACTGCCAACCATGCCCACACATCACAGCACCACTGACGGCGTCATCAACTTCTCCATTAAAGAAGACCCAGACAGGAAGAATAAACATTTACGTAAATCCTGCCATCCGATAAAACGTAACTGGATACCAGATGCAAACTTTGGTTCCCCGATGATTGGTCCAAATGGGAAGAAGAGAGTACTATGTACTGCCTGCAATAAGACATTCTGTGATAAGGGAGCTTTGAAGATTCACTACAGCGCCGTGCATCTCAAAGAAATGCACAAATGTTCAGTTGAAGGTTGTACTATGATGTTCAGTTCAAGGCGCAGCAGGAATCGACATAGTGCAAACCCTAATCCCAAACTTCACATGCCTCAGAAACGACCAAAAATTCCTGACGGAGCCACCATTATAGATGACGGTACTGGAGCTAATCAGAAACGCCCGCTGTCATCACCACCATCATTGCTTCTAGCCCAATCTATGATAACCAGAAGCCCTGTTAATTTGGTTGATGGTCCAGATTCTAAATCATTCTACGGAGATTCTTCTATCCAGATGCCAGTGTTCCCGTCTGCGTTAAAACGCTTGAAGCTGGATGAAGACTATTCAGATGATGATGGTCCAAAAGATTTGAGCTTACCAATCATGAGACATGATAATAGCTCTAGAGAGAACAGTCCAAGAAATCTCAGTCTACCTATAATGAGGAATGATACTGGATCAAGCAATGATATGTTAGATGTGGAAACCCCAAACAAAGAAAGTCCAGATGGTAGCATGTCAGAGGAGGAGAAGTCAGAGTCAATGACTAACAACTCACCGGGACCTCAACGCTCACAGAACCGTAGAAAGAACATCCCAACACGCTGTGCACAACCGACAGACAGGTTCAACATTGATGAAGAATTCCAAGATGAGAAAGAAAGTAAAGATTTTATTCAACAGCCGAGGCAACCAAACGGTTCACAAACTGGTGAAGACAAACTGGAAGATGGCTTAGATGGTGAACCTAATGGAAAAGACTGTTTTGAAGACAATGATGTTGATATGGAAGATTATGGAGATAGAAGTGACAGTAAGCTTGTAATCGATGATGATGACGATGATGATGATGATGACATTGATAAGAATGACACTGGTGAAGTACTCGATTTTACTATGAATGCGTTAGATGTGTCCGAAGGTGAGAATGTATCAGTGGTGTCTGGACACGAGTCTGATGGATCGTTTGCATCCAATGATTCCTCGGATGCACTCAAGAACATTGATGATGCAGATATACCAGTGGACAAAGATAATCCTAAACAGTGCATCACATGTGGCAAATCTTTCTTAAATGTGTTTGGAATGAAAATTCATTACAAGAATGTTCACCTGAAGCTGATGCACACCTGTAGTGTGGAGGGATGTAGTGCTGCATTCCCGTCAAAGAGAAGTCGTGATCGTCACAGTGCAAACCTCTACCTACATCGTAAGCTCTTATCTACCAATGATGATCTAAAATCCAAAGATGAAGCTGATGACAATCAGAATTTCAGAGCAGATGTAATCCAGAAACTCTACCACTTCCACAAGATCAATGACAAGGACGGGAACGGCGAGGAGATGGTGAACGGTCAAGCAGAGAATGAAAATGCCAAACCCGACGAGACAAATGGAAACTCACAAGAAGATGTGGAGATGAACAAAGCTAATGGAACAAAGGAAGAAGATGAAATAGGTGAGATGAACAGTGATGGTATGGTGGCCTGTCATATATGTAAAACACAGGTCAGGGACAACCTCATATTAAAGGAACACTTTGAACTCAATCACCCCAAGGAGATGTTTCATTGTACAATCAAGGGATGTGAGAAGTTTTTCTCCACACGGAAAAGTCGTAATCGCCATAGCCAAAATCATAATCTTCACAAAAGTGCAAATGCAAGACCTATCACAGCGTAATCTGCAGGGCTCCAGATAAGAGGGAGATAAATGAACAAAATAAACATTTTTTCTCTCATTTCAGCACCAAATCCTATGGTGTTACTACTCATTAGAATCGTCTCGAAGAGACGATTCTAAAGAGTAGTAACACCATAGGGTTTAATGCAGAAATAAAGATTTTAGGTTTTGAAATACTCCGCTTATCTGGGGTTCTGAATCTGTGAAATCAAACGAAAGATACCAAAACGTTAGACAGAATAGTGCTTCGAAAGACATGTTATTTAATTGTGTATTTAATATAAATCATCATTATTTTTATCCATGCAACATTTATTATGCAAAATAACCTGAAACTAATGCACTTTCTTTGAACCACTGATGCAAGTTGAGTATTTTTCATAACATTGTATAAAATATGGTAACACCATCAGATGTTAAATGTGTTCTTACTATCATTGACTGAAAACCAAAAAATAAAACTTTTATGCACAATTATGTATTAGGACCATGTATATTTAATAAGGTGCAATCAAATGTGTGTTCAGGAGCCATTCATTTAAGAAGTAGCAGAAGTTTCCTAAGATAAGTACAGTGCTCCCTCTTTACAGCTACACCCATTGCAGGGCTCCAGATAAGAGGGAGTAAACTGCACAAATACACCATTTTCTCACTTATTTTAGCATAAAATCCTATGTTGTTACTACTCATTAGAATCGTCTCTTCGAGACGATTCTAATGAGTAGTGACACCATAGGGTTTAAAGCAGAAATAAAGATTTTAATTTTTGAAATACCCCCCTTATCTGGAGCTCTGCCAATGGGAAACACAGATTGTGTGTTGTTCAGAGGAAGTTGTTATAGGGAGGGGAAATCAAGCATAAATAATGGACTAAAATTAATTGTAAACTGGAATTGTCTGTTTCAAAGTTACAGGGATGATTGAGTCAAGTTGTCAAAAGTCATAGGCAGAGGTTGCTGAACACAATTTTGTCTGTATTTGTGTGTTTAACTGACTTAACCTTTGTACCCCATCTCCAAGAAAAGCTTTAAGGTTGAGCACCCCTATCAGCAATTCTCATAAACTATTGACCCGATTAGAACCATGCAGTTGATGTGAAAGGTTGATCGCTGCATGTAGAGTACTGATTTTGGTCGGATCTGGTTAGGGGTTCTCAACCTTAAGTCTTTCATGGCCACAATAGTGTCTACATTATACTGTTTTCTACACTATAGGCAGTATGGCTAATGAAATATGAATACATTAATTTCAAAATACCAGTTTGGATCAAGATCAGATGCCAAGTTACTTTGGTTCTGATCTGGATCCAGATTGTAGTTGTATATTTGCTATGAAGAATCACATAAGAATTTCAGACGTTTAACAAGTTAAAACTTTTAGCAGACAATTATACTAAGCTAAGTTTTTGTTATGAGGTGAACTCTTTCAACACTTAGTTACTCATGATGGTAGATTATTAAAATTATATAAAAAAAAAAATGAACTAGTCTACTTAGAATTCTGGATAGTTTAATAAATACTGCTCTAAACTAGCAAACAATGTAGACCCTGATCAGAGAGCTCCTATAAGAGCCCTCTGATCTGGGTCTACAATGTTTGCAAATGTAATGAGTATATTTTAAACAGGTCCATAGTGCTGAAAGAGTTATATTAATCAATAAGCAGATATTGCTGAAACTTGACTGATTTATTGTCAGTCTTTGAATGGGCCATGTGTGCAATTAATGTAATCCTTGGGTATTATTGTGTAGGAAAAATGTTATTAATTTGCTCCATGTAATATGTTGCAATCTGATCTTCAAATATATTTTATGTACTTGTGTTTTTTTAATACTTTGTTTCTAAAAAAAAATGTTTAGTTTTTAAATGATTATAAAACTGAATGAGATTAATTGTTTTTATCTACATGTGATTTGACATTTTAAAAGATGAGTTACTTTTTACAAGCTATTGCTTGTTTAGTTGTATTACATAAGGATCCAGATTAGAGCCCGAAAATCTAAAAAAAAAAAAAACCCAAGCATTTTTCTGCATATTTTCATGAAAGCCTATGATATTACTACTCATTAGCATCGTTTACAAATCAGTTATTCTAATGAGTAGTCACACCATAGTTTTTTGTGATGATAAAATGGTTTTAGTAATTTCAATTCTCAACATAACTTATTCTTTGATATAACACACCAGTATCTATAGATAGATCAAACATTATCCCAAAAAGGTGTTTTAAACATCACAACACTTATTTTATTAACCCATTACCCTATAGCCTATTCAAGTTTTCAAAAGTTTCTATTTAAAGCATGTTAAAAGTAAAGCAGAATGCGCCTTAAGGCTTTACTTTCAGCCTGCTTTAAGAAAAAAATTGGTACTATTTTCCTCAGTGGAGGCATAAATTAAATGCACTAAAAGGTGCTTCTATGGGGGAAAAGGGTCAGTAAGTATTATAAGTTCTATCTTGTTGAAGTGACTTGATTCTCAGGGGCTGAAATGATAATGAACTGAGAGGTCATTCTGACCACAGACACTATGCATTCTATGTGATGTCATTCTTGACGTAACCCTGTGTAAATAATTTCAATCTTAGATTTGAGCTTATTGAGGTAGAAAAATAAATTTTAGACCATGTATGTAACATTATCCTATTCATAGCCTGTTTTAGTTTTGAAGACATTTGAAAGTTGGTTGAAAGTAAAACAGAATGCTCCGTAAGGCACATTCTGCTTTACTTTCAGCAACTTTTAAGTTTTCATCTGCTAAGATAAGGAACATATTTCTTAAAGTGTATGCAAAAAATTGAACTTTTGTAGAGGAATAAGTTAGAGGCGTAAAAAAGGCTTATTTTTGGAGTATGGGTTAAATGTTTACTTTCTTCAATAATTCTTAACTGTGATTATGTTCATAAGGCAATTAAAGAAATAAAAAAATGTTCTGTTATGAATTTTCACCATTATAATGATTTTGTTCTATAAATAAGTCCTTGTTTAGTTTCTTCTGTCAGTCTTATATTAAATGACAAAGAAAAAGATGATAACAGTGTATTTTTAGGAAAGATTGGATCCTTATGCAGGACAAGAATTTTAGCAAGTTTCAAGAAGAACGCTGTGCTTTGCCTTGAATTAACCCTTTACCCTATAACCTGTTTCCTCCGCAAAAGAGGTTGCTACTACATTAAAATATCCCTGTAACCTTTATTTGTTGATCACTTAACATAATTTAGACAGTAGTAATCTATTCAAATGCAGTCAAAATATGTTAAGTGTATTCAAGAAAATTGGAATGGTTCAGTCATGATGACTAAAACTTACTTAACCCTTTACCACATAATCAATTTCTAATACCAAAGATAGATTACCACTTAAAGCAGGTTGGAAGTAAAGCAGAATGTGCCCCAAGGCGCATTCTGCTTTACTTTCAGCCTGTTATAAGCTACAATCTGTTAAAATAGTGAAAATATTTCTTATGATACACATTCATGACTATAAATTCAAACTGTTTTCTTCAGTTGAGGAAATAATTAATGGCGTAAAACTGAGTATCTATGGGGTAAAGGTTTAAGTTGAAAGCTGAAACATAGATTCCGTGTATAAATTTCTACATATCCTTTTGCTTGACTTGAATAAGTTTAAGTTGGTGAATTTGAAGTGGAACATAGAGAGATACCATGACAAAAATGTTATAAAGTTATAGCTATTTAGTTTCTCATAGTATGAGTTAACACATTCAGCCCTAGTGATGAGTATACTTGTCGTTTACAAATACTGTGTACCTGTGAAGATTACACTTTTCTATGCAAACAGTATAGACCCAGATCAGAGAGCACCTATAAGAGGCATCTTCTCAGGGTCTACGCTGTTATTGTACAATATATCGTTAGAAACAACCCTAAATAGTCAAGAATGGATAAGGCTTAATTCAAAACTGGAATTGTTAACCCTTAGCCTGCCACTCACAACTATAGCTCCATATGCAAACAGCTTGGATCCGGATGAGACGCCGAGTAACTCGGCGTCTCATCCGGATCCAAGCTGTTTGACACTCGGACAACATTTTCAGCAATTTTGAGCAACTTTGAAGCACTTTGAAACTTGAAGCAGACGAGAAATATAGCAGACGACAATTTATTTGGCGGGCTAAGGGTTAATTCAAAGTTTCAGGAGAGAATAAGTCAATTCAACTTGACAAAAAGAGAGAGAGAGATACCATGACAATATTGTTATAGCTATTTAGTTTTTCATAATATTTAGTTACTAGACACTTTATGTTATTTTCTGCAGTTAATAATTAAGTAAAACAGTGAAGACCAATATCATATAGCTTCAGGTGGCACAAGATCAGAGTCTGCTGTCCTGAGTCAGGATGTAAAAATAAAAAGGACTAAAACTCAATTATCAGTACAGATAATAAATATGATAAGACAAATTTATAAGAAGAGGTTACTGTAATGACCAACCGTAAGTAATTGGACAGACAGGAAGGTAAGCAAACATTGTAGACCCTGGTCAGACTGCCCTGTCAGGGGCAGTCTGATCAGGTTCTACACTGTTTTCCATTCAGTTTGAACCTTTTGGACAAATAGCTTTGGTGATAAACTAGTTTAAATTTTAGGATATTTAAAGCAGTAACTGTTACATGTATACTTAGTGTGTCCCAAGGTTTACAGTTATGGTGCGGAGAGTATGACAGAAAATGGATAGGGACGGGACTGTCTCAAAGAGTGCAATCTAGTGATGATACGTCTTCATTTTATGACCAAATAAATAATATGCAAACATATTCTTACCTCTTTTCTAGCTTGTGACAATTTCAGGGTTCACATCTTTAAAAAATAGATAAATTAACTAACCCTTTACTCCATAGCCTCTTTGTAGTGTTGAAGATAGGTGACCACTTAACCCTTTACCTCATAGCCTTTTTCTCAGTTTTGAAAATAGGTAACTGCTTAAATCAGGTTAAAAGTAAAGCAGAATGTGCCTTAAGGCACATTCTGCTTTACTTTTAGCCTGCTTTAAGCTACCCTCTGATAGAATTAATAAAACGTTTCTTATTATACATTTTCATGACTGAATAAATTGGAACTATTTTCTTCAGCGGAGGAATAAAGAAAATGCGCTAAAACGCGCTTCTATTGGGTAAAGGGTTAAAGCAGGTTAAACTTAAAGGTGATTGTGCCTCAATGTGCATTCTGCTTTCCTTTCAGCCTGCTTTAAGCTACCATCTTCTAGAAAATAGAAAAAAAATCTATCTGTGAACATTCATGACTGTATAAATTGGAACTATTTTCTTCAGTGGAGGAATAAATTAATGGCGTACAAATTAGTATCTATGGAGTAAAGGGGTTAAGCTTCTTTATATAAACAATGAACTCTTATTGCCAAGTATTTTGTAAATAGATGTATATTAGATCAGAGATCATTATGCACCAAGTTTGTTTAAATCATCTGAAATGTTACAATTTATTCTGTGTTAGAAGCATCATGATTATATGCACATTTGTTTCATATTTTTTGCATAATTTCATTTTTATCTTCTTCTTTTTGTACATTAGTAAGTGCCAAATTTCTCAGGAACCTGTGTCTCATAGGTCAAGATTATGATCATGACCAGTTGTTATTGATTCTGCCATGAAATATTACATTATATTACATGTACATGTATGTGTTATTGCATATTACAGTCCAACTTGTGTTAACCCATTATTCCACATTTTTACACCTAAGGTGAAGAAAATAGTTCCAATTTATACAGCCATGAATATGTATCATAAAAAATATTTTATTTATGTTCTAACAGATTGTAGGTTAACTCTTTCCTCCCTGAAACTTCAATTGGACAATCCCAGTTTCTATTTTAGTCTAGTCCATTTCTGACTTTTAAGAGTTGTTTTTGTCAATGTTTGGAATTTTGACAAACAGTGAATACCCAGATCAGAGGGCTCCATAAGGAGCCCTCTGATCTAGGTATTCACTGTTTGCATATGACAAGTGCACTTTTCACATGTATACTGTTTGAAAAGGACGCCAATATGGGGGACTAGGGTTCAAAGGGTTAAAGCAGACTGAAAGTAAAGCAAAATTCACCTAAGGGCACACACTGTTTTACTTTCAACAACCTTTAAGTGGCCACCTGTCTTCAGAACTTGAAAACAGCTATGGGGTAATGGGTTACGCCTTTATTTGAAGAAGTATGGACATTCTGCTTTACTCTCAGCCTGCTTTAATCTACAATCTGCTTGGATATAGAAAATCAGGTACATATTCATGACTGTATAAAATGGAAGTATTTTCTTCATTGGGCGAATAAATTAAAGGCGTAAATAGGCATATCTATGGAGTAATGGGTTAAGTATGTTTTCAGAAACAACCCTGTTTCTCCATTGAATGGTTGATGAACATAATTTCAACTGTAATTTTGACCAACAAGAAATTATTTGAGTGTGATTGAAATATCTTTTTTCTTTGTTTTACCATGGGCTCTTGATCTGTTACACAGATAGTCAAGCTACTTAAGTCAATCCTGGTCCATAGTTTAGGCTAAGGAATATTCATTTCAGGCCTTAGTCTCAGTTCATCTATTCATTTCAGACCTGTTCCTGAGTTTAGCTATTCATTTCAGGCCTGATGATGCCTGAGTTCAGCTGCTCATTTCTAAGGTCTGGTCCTGATTTCAGGCTTACAGTACTGAACCTTATTAAATTAAATTGTTAATTTAATAAGGTTCAGTACTGTAGAGCTATTGAATTCTTTAAACTGAAATCAATCAAGTTGCTAGCTTTATCCCATTACCCCAAAAATAGGCCTTTTGACGTCTTTAATATATTCCTCTACTGAAGAAAATAGTTCCAATTTATACTGTCACAAATAAAAATCATAAGAAATATATATACTGCTCTTTTCTAATAATTCGACCACTAAGGGCCTTTTTCAAAGAAAATCACGTCAAAACACACTGTGACGTGATTTTCTTTGAAAAAGGCCCTTAGTGGTCGAAATATTAGAAAAGAGCAGTATATATATTAATTTTAATTTAATTCCCTATCTGGAATATTGAAAAAAACATAAGAAATAGTTTCTATATTCTAGCAGATAATAGCTTAAAGCAGGCTGAAAGTAAAGCAGAATGTGCCTTAAGGTGCATTCTGCTTTTCTTTCAACCTGCTTTAAGTGGTCACATATCTTCAAAACTAGAAACAGGCTATGGGGTAATGGGTCAAATCAGGATTTTCATGAAAAGAAATTCTGCGGTAAAACAAGCCTGAACAAACATTTAATGATTTACACATTTTATTACAAAATACATACATACTACAAGTATGTAATTGTTTTTCCATTCAAGAGGCCAAAAGAGTGTAAGTTATTTAGTATGGATCAGAAATGACATATCTGAAAATGATATCATTTTGTTTAACCCATTACCCCATAACCAGTTTCTAATATTGAAGATAGATGACTACTTAAAGCAGGTTGAAAGTAGAGCAGAATGCGCCTTAAGGCGCATTCTGCTTTACTTTCAGCCTGCTTTAAGCTATTATCTGATAGGATATCGAAAATATTTCTTACATGTTCAAGACAGTATAAATTGGAACTATATCCTTCTGTGTAGGAATAAATTAGAGACGTAAAAAGGCGTATTTATGGGGTAAAGGGTTACAGAATAACGAACATCATACCAATTGGCTACTTTAATGTGAACCCTTTCCTCAGAGGAAAAGGTTCACCACACCATGTTATATGACTGTATAATTTGTTGAAGAATGTGTAGCAATGATATATCTCATGTAGTTGTAGTAGTATCTTTTCAGTGTTGTCAGTAGATATTGTGATGCTTTGCAGTAGATGTAAAGCAATAGTGACTATGGAAGGCCCCGGGCAGTAACAGTCCCCTAACACTTACATGTCTAAAATGTCATCCCCCATATTCAGGTGGCTTGGGCAGTCTAACAGTTGTGATATTCAGATAAAGCTGTAATTGTATGTGCTTTATATACCGATGTTCGGATGAAACTAGTGAATTGTTTAATAAATCATAGGGTTAAGAAAAAGGGAATGTTTTAAATACTAAATTTTTATATCTTGATCAAGCATTATGTTTCTACTCAGTTGTAACTTCTCTTGGAGACAATTCTGATGAGTACCAGTAGCGGAAACATGGTTTGGTTTAGGAAATAAAGGATGACATCTTTACCTATTACTCCATAGCCTGTATATTCCTCAACTGAAGAAAATACATTGTAGTTTTGATTTATACAGTAATGAAAATGTATCATAAGAAACATTTTCTATAATATTGCAGATGATAACCTTAAGATGCATTCTGCTTTACTTACAACATACTTTAAGTGGTCACATGTCTTCAAAACTAGTCCAGGCTATGCAGTAAAAGGTTAAAAATGTTTGCTGTTAATACGAGTAACATCAAGCTCATGTTAAACCATCACATAACCCATTACCCCATAGCCTGTTTCTACTTTTGAAAGTAGGTGATAACTTAAAGCAGGTTGGAAGTAAAGCAGAATGTGCCTTAGGGCACATTCTGCTTTACTTTCAGCCTGCTTTTAGCAACCATGTTCTAAAATATAGAAAACATTTCTTATAGAACACATTCATGACTGTATAAAATGTAACTACTTTCTTCAGTGAAGGAATAAGTAAAAGGCGTAAAAAGACGTATTTATGAGGGAATGGGTTAAAAGATAGAGGAATCAGAATTTTTATGCAAACACCAATTTTATGCAAGGTGAAAGTAAAGCAGAATGTCCCATTAAGAGAATTCTGATTTAAGTAGTCATCTTTCATTTAAAATTGTGTGTCTTAAATGAATGGCCACTTAATAATGTTTGAATATACCGAAATAAGTCCCTTTATTATTTCTTGCTGTACAGAAAATAGTCCCTGCAATATTTCTCGCTGTAAAGAAAATAGTCCCTACAATATTTCACAATGTTTTCATAATTATGTGTTCAGGAGCAAAGACTATACAGTTTTTTTGTTGGTATAAATATATATGTCAGTCTTTATAATGCATGTTCTATAGTATTATTGAGCTGTGTTACAGGAAGAAAGAACCATTAGACATTTCTACGCAGTCCAAGTTAAAAACACCACTGTATTAATGTAGTTTTGACTGATGAGGATCTGTACTATAAGGCACTTGTGAGTCTATATGCCTTCTATTTTTCGATGCTGGCTTCAAGGTTTTAGGAGTTTTAAGTGAGTCTGAGATCATTCTCAAGCATTGATTGGTCAGATTTTAGTTTTTGGTCAAATCTGACCTATCAAATATTTGAGAACAACCGCAGACTCGACTAAAACTATTTATAACTTTTGATTGGTCATATTTGAGCTTTTGCTCACATCTGACCGATCTAATGCTTGAGAATGATTCAGACGCAACTTAAACTCTTTACAACCCCTTATTGGTCAGATTTAAACAAACTCTCAAATCTGACCAATCAAATGCTTGAGACTCAACCTCTTTATGGCCTTGGACCCTGAACTGTGTGACTGATCTGGGTATACAGGTGTGCAATGTCTAAAGGTTTTCTTATTCTTGTGGCCTGACTCAATTCTAAGTAAAGACACTTTTTGCCAAAATGTGTCGTACAAAAGTTCACTTTGTTTCTATGCAATGTTTACAGTGCTCGATGTTATTGTACAACCTACAATTAACATGGCCAATTTCATATGATATGCATGTGTAGTGAGGGTATAGTATCACACTACTGATAAAACGTCAAACTTGTGTTGAGCAATCATACATGGGTACATACATGGCTAGTATAGCCAATTTCACCAGAGCTTCGGCATTTCTAATTGGCTAATAAAATAAGGAAGGTGTTTCCCCAAGAAAGGGTGTAGAATTGTGTTGGACAGATCTTAAAGGAAAACAGTGCAGATCCAGATCAGACAGTTCCTTCAGGAGCTGTCTGATCTGGATCTACACTGTTTTCAAAAAGTGTCTGTGGAAAATAAGGAAGTGTTTTCACAAGGACAGCATATAGACTTGATCCTAAAGGAAAACAGGGCAGACCCAGATCAGACAGCCTTTGAAAGAGCTGGTCTGCACTTGTTTCAAAAAGTAACAGTGACAACTAATAGTATTTGAAGGGTTAAGCAGTCATGCAAGTCTATGTGGCCAAGTTTAAATCTTTGAATGATTCCTTAACACAGGTTAGACAATTCTTTGAATATGTATTTTTGTGATTTATTGTTTAAATTTTTACATAGTAGCCATATATGCAAACATTTTTTAGTCATTGTTTTTGAAGGATTTTGAGTTTTTACTAGTCTGTTGATAGGTACATCGAACAAGTTTATAATGTTTTAAAACTGAATACAATACTCCGAAATCGAAGAAGAAAACCCATTTGTATACACATTATGCAATTGATGTCGCAACCCATTTTTGCCTATAAGATGTTTTGATATTGTTGCTTTTCTTGTGGTGGAGTTGGACATTTTGTAATGATTGTAACAATGGTGACTCGTGTCTTCCATCAACCCTTTCCATCATAAGCTTCAGTACAAATCTTCTACAGTAAATTTTGCATTAACCGACCATGCTGTGATGTGGAGAAGTCATACCTCTTAACACATTCTCCCCTGAAACTTTAATGGGATTGGTTTTACAATAAATTCCCCCGTAAAATACAAACGGTGCATACCCAGATCAGAGGGCTTCTTAAGATGCCCTCTGATCTGGGTCTACACTGTTTGCATATGACATGTGTACTCTCCACAGGTAAACTGTGTGGAATGGTTTAGTTCGTTTTTTCCGTCTTATTTGGGGTCTTGGCTACATTGAGCTAAACATCATTATTAATGTTCGTCTATTTTAAGAGTCCTTTGCTATTTGTCCAAAAACTTTTTTAAACGTTACTGTGAGAACACGTATAAACTAAGTCACTCACATTTCCCTATGGTGTCTTTCACATTACACCCAAGATCAATTTTTGACCATTAGATATTTGCCATTTTGTTAACCTACAAACAGTAGCCAAATCTCTGATCAGGGGATAATTCATCCTATACGTTTGGGTATTTGGGACAAATGACTGCTTAATGTAGGACAGAAAAGTAATGCCAAAAAGTTTGTTTAGGAGCCTTTAGCTGGGCTGACATACAAACTGCCTAGACTCTTTTAAATAACCGCTCCAAACAGGTTTGACTGAATTTGTAACAAGGCCAAAACTTCTGTATAAGCTACAGTTCAGGGGACCGTTTTACTAAACTACTTACGCAAATTTTTTGCGCAAGTCAAAATTTTAATTTTAGTTTATATTTTTATTTATCACTTGCTACACACAGCAAATAGCTAGATCAGAGGATGCGCTTTTAGCGCGTCCTCTGATCTGGCTATTTGCTGTTTGCAAACGTTTATGGTCGAAAAATAAGAGATAAACAATTTTGACTTACGCAAAAATTTTGCGTAAGTTGTTTAGTAAAATGGGCCCCTGTACTTATGATGCACACACAGAAGCAGTGTAAACTATTTCGTCCATTTATTTATTCTATTAAGTTTATTTGCATGCCAAATGTTCACACATTTTATATGTATTGTAAAAAAGTATATAGTTGTTTAACTAACTCAGACATTGTGTAGAATAAATGTACAATCTCAATAAAGCATATTAGAATTAAACGCAGTTTAATAATGAAATGTGTTTCTTTGTATTTCATGTCCTCTTTACTATCAATGTACATGTAAAGCCCAACTTCCATATCTTGAACTTGCTTAACCCATTGTATGCTGGGTAATATTTGGCGGCCATTTTGAAATGTTGTCTGCAGCGGGTATAACTCAAATATTTGCAAAAGATTTTAGCATTTTCTGATAGAATATTGAATTAGCTGCAAACAGTTTTGATCTCAGATCACTGGCCCCACAATGTGAGGCCTGATCTGAGATCTAAACTGTTTGCCTAGAGGTACACCTAAAAGTGTATCCCGCATAAAATGGGTTAACCTATTACCTCATAAATAAGCCTTTTTATGCCTTTAATTTATTCCTCTACTGAAGAAAATGATTTCAATTTATACTGTTACAAATAGGAAATCTAAGAAATATTTTCTATATAATATTCTAGCAGAAAATAGCTTAAAGCAGGTTAAAAGTAAAGCAGAATGCACCTTAAGGCACATTAGTAACCTGTCTTCAAAACTAGAAATGGGGTAATGGGTTAAATAGGAATTTCCCGTAACTTTACAGTTGAATTTGCCTAAGTAGAACATATCCTCAATTCAAAGTTAAAACGTGGCTTAGTCACATTTTAACTTTGAATTAAGGATATGTTCGACACTCACGTTTAAACTTTGAAATTAAGCGAGTTCCAGAATTTGACTGTATATCATAAACATGCACAAATCTATTTTTGGGATTGGCCTAAACCACAGGTAGTGGTAAATACACCCTTTACTTCTTAGCCTGTATCTTGTTTTGAGGACAGGTGACTACTTTAAAGCAGGTTAAAAGTTTGAAGGTTGAATCTGATATTCATTACTGATACATCATCATCATCATCATCATCATCCTGTTTAGTTTAACCAGCCCATTGAAAGAAAAAAAAGAATTTTTTAGCTCACCTGAGCAAAGCTCAGGTTGAGCTTTTGTAGTTGTAATTGTTGAATGTCTATCGTTTGTTGTGTGTCATCAGTAATTTTAATGTTTACATTCTAGAAGCCAAATTTTTTATCCAAACTTTCTCAAACTTGCTCAGAATGTATATGACCATAAGGTCTCGGAGTTGAATTAGATTATGGTTGATATCAAACCAATTGGTCAAGAGTTATGTGTCTTTGATGTGCTCATTGTGCTTAAAATACCATATTTAACACACAATATTAGTGTCTACACTCTAGAGATCACCATTTTTAGCTTGTCTGTTTTAAAGTTGTCATCACCCCGGCAGCTGCATTGTCATTGATGTTGTCCGAAATCTTGACCTTGGCCATAACTTTAGAACTACATGTGATGCAGACTTTATATTTGGTAATGTGAATTCCCCTCAATCAGATCTTAAGCTCAGTAAAATTTGGGTCATGTCTTTATAACAAAGGTCAAGGTCATTTAAGTTTCATTCAGAGGTAAAATAGGGTGGGTTTAGTTTTATATATAACCACAACCATTGAACTGCATGTGATAGAGACTTTATATTTGACATGTGTATTCAACTCAAGAAGCTTTTGAGCTCAATTTAACTTGGGTCATGTCAGACAAAGGTCAAGGTCAATAAGAGGTCAAACTGGATTAATTGAATACGTCCAATAACTGAGACAACATATGATACAGACTTCAAACTTTGCATGTCTGCTCAACGCAAGAAGCTTTTTAGCTCAGTACAACTTTGGTCATGGCAGACAAAGGTGAAGGTCATTTAGAGGTCAAATTTGTTGGACATAACTCTGGAACTGCATGGGATAGAGAATTAACACTTGGCCTTTGTACTCAACTCAAGAAACTATGGAATAGCTAAGTAAATTATTTCAGCCACATACAAGCGGGATGATAGATCATTAATTTGTCATAAGCGTCTGTATACAGTGAAACCCCTCTAAACCGGAACCTTTAACCCTTTCCCACATAGCATATTTCTAGTATTGAATATAGGTGTCCACTTAAAGCAGGTTGAAAGTAAAACAGAATGCGCTTTAAGTGCATTCTGCTTTACTTTCAGCCTGCTTTAAGCTACCATCTGCTAGAATATAGAAACTATTTTGCATTATACATATTTATGAATGTATAAATTGGAACTATTTTCTTCAGGGCAAGAATAAACTGAATGCGCTAAAAGGCGCTTCTATGGGGGAAAGGGTTAAATACCGGAATTCTCTCTAAACCGGACAAAAACTTTGGTCCAGTTTCCAACCCTTCTTTATTTTAACCCATGACACCATAAATGTGCCTTTTTATGCTTATGATTTGTTCCTTCACTGAAGAAAATACATAAATGAATATGTACCATCAGAAATATTTTCTATAGTCTAGCAGATGATAGCTGAAAGCAGGTTTGAAAGTAAAACAGAATGCGCCTTCAGGCGCATTCTGGTTTACTTTCAACCTGCTTTAAGTGATCTTCCATACTAGAAACAAGCATTTGGTTCAAACCCCTCTAAACCGGAAACCCCTCTAAACCAGACATTTGTTTTGTCCCCACACATGTCCAGTTTAGAGAGGTTTTACTGTACCTGTAAGGCATCATAAACTATTCAGACTGTAGTCTTGAGTTATAACATTCACTGATAAGCATAGTTTTAACCACTTAAATTACTATGCAGAATTGTTCAATGAAAGTTTTAGGGGCGAATGAATTTATCATCTTTAATTTCAAATTTCATAGGACAGAGTAGTTGTAAGTAAGGCAGACTATCTATCTTCAGTGTCCCTACGGCCAACGGCCCTCCCAACAAGGATTCCCTCCTTACAACGACCCTCACTGCAGCTCCCTAAACAAGACAATTATGTCAAACGCTTTCATTGATGCAATTTCGTCTGCTTAACATTGTCGTCTGCTGTTTTTCTCAAAGTTACATGTTTGACATTTTGACAGAAAAAAAACTTGATGACCAGTGACAATTTAAACAACGTTACGCGTCTGAATTGGATTTAATCTGATCTGGATTTAATCTGTTTGCAAATGTAAGCCAATTTTCCTCCCTATAATGACTCCCTCTAAACAACACACACAATTTGTGTCTCCCACAGGGTGTCGTTGAAGAGAGGGAGTGCTGTATATCATACATTCAGTCTGCCACACACCCTTATGGGTAATTACGGGAAGTGTTTGTCTGTGCCTGTTAGCAGAGTTAATAACAGTATAAAAGATAAGGGTTAGCGGCCAAATAAAGTTAAGAACGTTGAAAACTTAGCCAAAAATGGTAAAAACATGATAAAAACACCATTGTTGGACTTTGTACTGTCTAAGCACCTTGCTTGTCAAAGTTATTTAATACATACGTATTTCAGTATAATGACACAAAAAACCATCAAATTTGACATTTAAACAACATATTTAATCAAGTTTGTTTTTATCAAATAAATTACAGTTTCTATATGTAATTATATATTTAATGAATTCCATAAGTATCAGATAGATCTACAATGTATACAATATCAAAAATTGGTTTAGATTATTTGGCTGCGCCGCGGCTACTCCATCTCAAGCGTCAGTATGTTCGAGTTTTATCCATTACCGGAAAAGAGAACTGTTTTCGGTAACACATGTGTTCAAAGCTAGAAAATAAAATATTTTCTCTTTGAAACTCTCTTTGACAAGTTGTAGTCGCCTGACAGATAAGAAGGACAAAACACAGAGTAACAGTGTGACCACCAGCTGAATAATTCATCACCTGTCACAGCTAATGGTGGTTCTGAAAGAAGTGGACAGCATGTTTTGGGGTAGGTATATCCAGTTTCGGACAGCACAGTAGTTTCGGACACTTTACAAATTACACAAAATTGCACACATCCACTCGCTTCAGCATGCCATAATTCTTTCAAAAGTTTGGGAAGAAAGTCTTTTCACTTTTTTAAAGAAGAAAACACCATTATTAATTACTGGTTTAAAGAATGTTGACAGATTTAGGATCCATTTTATGGCATTCATATCTCTCGCTACTTATCATCACGTTTATCTTCTAACTTCCACAGATAGTCTTGCTTTTCATTTTGCATGTAAAACGATAAAATTCATAGTGTTTATTAATTTAGTGTTATTTCTGACATGGCCGAGTTATTTTTAGATTGGAACATCCTAAAACTTTAAACGGATCATCTATCTAACTATCTTATACCGCCTGTTTAGCTCAGTGGTAGAGCGTCCGCTTGCAGTGCGGGAGGTTGCGGGTTCAATCCCCGGTTGGGTCAAACCAAACACTTGAACAGAGTTCCCATTCACGTACAGATGTACGTGATTCACGTATAATTTCAAAAAATCACGCATAAAATCAATGCCCTGAACGTGCATGCACGTACAGATTTATGTTGCAGATAATGCCGAAATCGGATGTAAGAAGACCAGTTTTATTAACAAACAACAAAATACAAGTTAAACGTCAAAGTCCGACGCGTCAGTTTTGATTTGTTTTCATTTTCCTTATAGTGTCTGTCAGGCGCTTGACAATTCATATTATTCTTAATACGTAAAGCGCCTGGTTCACCCGCATCGCGAATATGACGATTACGCGGTTTAAAATAGATTGTGGGATTTCCCGTCTCTGTGCCTAATAAAATCGCTATTTTTTCGGCCAATTTTTGTTTTTATAAGAATTCAATACGTATTTAGAGAATAACGTGTTTGAAAAATGCTGACAAATTATTAAAACAAAAAGTCCGGTCATAGGTCTAATTCTGGTCACTTTTGATTTCAAAATAGCGACGCCATTTTTTATGCGAAATCCAAACGACACAGTCGAAAAACTGGACGGGTTATCAGATGTATTTTATCCCGTCTATTAACAATGTTGCGGAAATGCCTGATTTAGCGAGACACAGTCTTAGCATAGGCCTACGCATTCGTGTAGTCTGCAAATATGTCGGCTAAGTCTCAATTGACGGCCTGGTTAAGAAATAATGTGAGAGATACGAACAGTACACATCCAAACAAATGATATAAAAATTTAGCGGTGGAACCACAAAATTCCAAAGATCATCCCTGGTGCGTATACGGATTGCTACTTTGTTATGGGACCACTCGTCGTAGATACGTCATAAGCCTTTCGGCCCCGGCCTCATCGTACTTTGTCCCTGGCGTCCTCGCATCAGAAGAAACAGAAAAACGTTTCATATGCACCCTCTGAAATTAGTCTGTACCCCCAAAAATTAGCCCTAGTACGTGCATGCACCCTCAAAATGAAAAGCCTGTGGGAACCCTGCTTGAAAATTGGTAGTAATAGCTTCCCTCCTTGGCGCTCAGGATTTCGGGTTAGCATTACGACTGGTTCGTCGGTGTCAGGATAAAGTGACCGGCCGGGTACAGTCCCAATGGAGCACCTAAAAAGTGCCCCTTCTCATAATCATCAGAATTGATGGCGTAAAAGTAATAAAGAGTCTTAAATATAATTTCTAACAAATAAATGTTTAACAAACACAACTCTATAACATATACGGTACAATGTGGCGTACAAGTGAAATAAACCTAGTTTCTCAAACTTTCTGGTCAGTAAGTTCCCTCCTGGATTAAGTGACCGCTTTTGTCAGGTCCCCATAAGGGTGGTTGCTTAATCCATGTTTGACTATTTGTATCATTCTTAAATATCCTATATAAATTCTGGCATAAAACCATTTTCATTATACTTTTTACGAAACCAAAAGTCCAGAAGGAAGCGAAAATTTCCTTACTTTTTCGATCATTTAACTTGGTAAACTACGGGTGCCAGTCCAAGTCGTGAATTGTGGGAAAATTCACTAAACATCCAGCGTTTTTTTTCACCCAATTGGGAACGGGTCCGGTACCCCTCAGATTGGGAATTTTTCAAGTCAAATTGGGAAAAACGAGTTGTGAAATGATGACAACGCAGAAATTGGGAATTTAAGTTACTAAACCATTATAACTGTTTATGATGGTAAACATGGTGTAGAAACTAAATCTACGCTGGATGTGTTACTCACAGTAGACGCTGTTGCGGCTGAGACAGAGTTGATGACTTAGTAAAATCCAAAATCTTATCTTATCTATCTCTGGATACTGCCAATCACGCTCGCGAGTGTTATAAAGGCAGTGATCTAGATTCAAGTTTTTCATTATCGTCTTTTTCAAAACAATTCTGTAATACTTTGAATTATGGCTCATGATTGTTTTAATTGTAGGATTTCTAAATTTTATAAATGATGGTAAACAGAGTCAGACTGGGTTTGTAAACTCTTATCAATTTCAGCGGATTTTGCGATCACGCAACATTAACCAGTCTCGATGAAGGGGCATGTATAAATCTTCGCCCGGACCGTTTTTTCTGTTGCGTGATCGCAAAATCCGCTGAAATTGATAAGAGTTTACAAACCCAGCCTGACTCTGTTTACCATCATTTATAAAATAGAAAACCTACAATTAAAACAACCATGAGCCATAATTCAAAGTATTACAGAATTGTTTTGAACAAGACGATAATGAAAAACTTGAATCTAGATCAATGTCTTTAACACTCGCGAGCGTGATTGGCAGTATCCAGAGATAAGAATATTAAGATAAGATTTTGGATTTTACCAAGTCATCAACTCTGTCTCGGCCGCAACAGCGTCTACTGTGAGTAACACACCCAGCGTAGATTTAGTTTCTACACCATGTAAAAATTACCATCATAAACAGTTCTAACGGTTTAGTAACTTAATTTTCCAATTTCTGTTTTGTCATCATTTCAAAACTCGTTTTTCCCAATTTGACTTGAAAAATTCCCAATCTGAGGGGTACCGGACCTGTTCCCAATTGGGTGAGAGAAAAAAACGCTGAGTCTCAATTATTAAGTTTTTCTCCATCTAATCCTGTCTTGTGACATCTCTGTGGAATTGTCTTTTCAACACGATTCCAAAGAGATGTCACAAGACAGAATTAGATAGAGAAATGAGAAATTAAATGTATTTCAAAGATTGACTTACGACCATTTTTGTCGTACAAAGTTTTATTAAACGGGCCCCTGAATTCCAAAAGATACCTGGTGTTGAGAGAGTTAATCAATGACAATGTCATTTTTTTCCAGCACTCTTCTTAGAGGCAGGGAAGAGATATTCCCAAAAGGTGGAGCGTTCTTTTCACATAAGTATGGCAGCCCTGGAAATATCAACAGACCATGGTAAGCATGAACCCTTTGCTCGATTTGAAAATAGGTGACCTCTTAAAGCAGGTTGAAAACAAAACAGAATGTGCCATAAGGCACATTCTGCTTTACTGTCAGCCTGCTTTAAGCTACCATCTTCTAGGATATAGGAAATATTTCTTATGGTACATGTTCAATTGTTTATAGCTATATAAATTGGAACTATTTTCTAAAGTGGAGGCATAAATTAAATGCCTTTAAAGGAGCTTCTATGGGTTTTAAGGCACTTTCTGATTTACTTTCAGACTGTTTTAAGTTACCATCTTCTAGAACACATTTCTTATAGTACAGTCATAGTATCACTGTCTAAAATTAAACCATCTTTGTGTATTTTTGGAGAAATAGGTAAGATAATATGAAAAAGCTTTTGTAGTATTCGACACAAGTCTAATTACTCACATCATTATATTTAATTCAGGCATACAGCCGAACTTCGACATCTCGAACTCGGTTAATTCGAACATATCCGCATTTCAATGTTAAACGTGGCTTAGCCACGTTTTAACTTTAAATTCCGGGTATGTTCGACTTTACCGAGCATGAAATAATGAAGTTTATGTGTCTTCATATCAAATAGTTCGAATTAAGTGTGTTCGAGATATCGAAGTTCGCCTGTAATAATTTTACTTTTTGCAATACTCGCCTAGGTAAACAAAACAATGTGGTTTCCGTGATGGTTGGGATGGACAAGGGTGAATTCCTGCTGTCTTCTCTCAGCACCAAGACATGTTACCAGCAGCCATTGGACCTCAACTTTGCTTCCGGAGATGAAGTAACATTCTTTTTGAATGGAGAAGGTAAGCAAAGTTCTTACCGCTAAATGCAGGACTCCAGATAAGAGGGAGTTATTTCAACAAATCAAACATTTTCTCACTCATTTTAGCACCAAACCAATGGTGTTACTACTCATTAGAATCGTGTCTTCGAGACGATTCTAATGAGTAGTGACACCATAGGGTTTAATTCAGAAATAAAGATTTTAGTTTTTAAAAAACTACCCTTATCTTGTGCTCTGTAAATACTTATAATGTGAATGCTTTCACTCTTCACCCTAACCCACTTGCCCCAGGCATGTGGTTTCTGAATCGGGCAAGTGATATTTGTATCAGAATTGGTGATATTTGCATAAGAATTTGGCATATAGTGCTCCCTCTCTATAACAACACCCTACAGGAGACAATAATGCGGCGTCTGATCTGGATTCAAGCTGTTTGTTACTCGTCATTATGTTTCTTCTTTAAAAAAAATCCACATTTTGAATTATGCTCAAGTGTCAACAAATTCACGTTGAATTTGAATTTAACTTATACACACTGTTTATTGCCAGAAGGTCTTGGTTATTGGATAAGTTCAATTATGATTTAAATCAGACCAATTGGTCAAGAGTTATCTGCCCTTGATGTTAATTCCATATTTAATATAAAATATACTCTACCAGCTACAAGATTGAATGAACTTAAATTGATCTTGCTCACAATGTATGTGGCTATAAGTTTTCGTATGAGCTCAATCATGACTGAAGGTCAACCATTGTATCATTGTTAGCAGACTGATCAGGGTCTACACTGTTTGCAATTCTGTTTGCTGATTGATAAAGGCTAATAGTTTAATGTTTAGGACACAGCAGAGTCCCAATTTTTAGAAGTCTGACTACAGAGCTCCAGATAAGGGGAGTATTTCAAAAACTTAAATCTTTATTTCTAAAATAAACCCTATGGTGTAACTACTCATTAGAATCGTCTCTTCTAGACGATTCTAATGAGTAGTTACACCATAGGATTTGGTCTACTATTAGTGAGAAAACGTTTGAATTGTTCTGTTTGCTCCTTCTTATCTAGAGCCCTATGAATACTGTTGTTGTTATGCTCTCATCAAGGAATGTTTACTCTGACAGGTACTAACCACTATGAACTCTGCTAATGTTGTAATGCTGTAATGTTGAACTGTGCTAATGTTTTATATTGAACTCTGCTAATGTTGTAATGATGTTATGTTGAACTGTGCTTATGTTTAATGTCGAACTGTTCTATTTAAATGTTGTTATGCTGTCACCAAGGAATGTTTACTATGACAGGTAATGTCCACCTTACTGGCTATTTGATGGAAGATGATCCAGATATGGACAGCTCTATGTTCGGGGAGGAGGATTTTAGCTCAGAGGAAATGGAATCAGATGAAGATGGTAGCTGTAGTATTTGTACACTTGCTTTTCATTTTCTCTATTTTAACCCATTAACCCATAAATACGCCTTTTTACGCCTCTAATTTACTCCTCCGCTCAAGAAAATAGTTCCAATTTATACAGCTATGAATATTTTTCAAAATAATTTTTTTCTATTTTCTAGTAGATTGTAGCTTAAAGCAGGCTGAAAGTAAAGCAGAATGCACCCTTAGTCGCAGTCTGCTTTACTTTCAACCTGCTTTAAGTGTTCACCTATCTTCAACACTAGAAACAAGTTATGGGGTAGCGGGTTAAGACCCCAAATCTTTACACATTCAACCCTAGTGATTGGTATATAAGTCATTTACAGTGTACATGTCACATGTGAAGAGTACACTTGTCCTATATGAACAGTGAGGACCCTGATCAGAGGGCTCCTACAGGAGCCCTTTGATCAGGGTATGCACTGTTTGTCATATTGTAATATATTGCAATAGTGATCATAAAGCAACCCTAAATAGTCAAAAATTGACTAGACTTAATTGGAAATTAGAATTGTCCATTAAAAGTGTTAGGGGTGAATGAGTAGATAATCATAAATTGTCTTATCTTTCTAAAGTGTTAATATTAACACTACTCGTGCACACCCCTATATAAACAAAAAAGGAAAGTATCTATGTTTAAATTCTCTATAATAACTGCACACCGGCACACTGCTTAATATGATGTTATATGGCAACGATAATTCATGCCTGGGACTAATTCATACACCCGATTCTTCAGTGATATTTAATACAAAGTTTGTTATAATCAGGGTTCCAGATAAGGGGAGTATTTAAAAAATCAAAATCTTTATTTCTGCTTTAAACCCTATGGTGTCACTACTCATTAGAATCGTCTCGAAGAGACGATTCTAATGAGAAGTAGCACCATAGGATTTGGTGCTGAAATAAGTGAGAAAATGCGGGATTTGCTCAGTTTACTCCCCCAGTGATCATTCTGGATTGGATGACTGGTGGGCCACCAGTCATCAGAGAAGTGGGCCATTTGGCAGTTTTGGTGGGCCGAGCTTAAAACACCTTAGATTACTGAAAACACATGCAGAACAGAAACTGTAACATGCATCAAGAACTGAAATAAACCAATGTGGAAATAAAATTACACTTTCCTACCTATTGTTGTCTCTTATAGTGATAACCATGCAGTCTACACTGTCTATTTCATGAATATCAGGTGTATTCCTGACACAAGAAATTCATACTTGCTAAGTGGAAGGTCTGTTGTACCCAAATAGTGAGCTGTCTTCATTGCAACTGATATATTTATAATGGCTTTTTCTTTGCCGACTTTTAATACAGAACTAGCGATCGCTACTCTAAGCATGTGTTATCAAAGTGTTTGTCCTAAAATTTAAACAGTAAACAAAAATGGTTAGCCGAGTGTTCTCTTTGCATAGTTCACAAATTCATTAATTTTTACCACTGTTGTAGCGTAGCCATTTGAATATAGCTAGGCTTTGTGATCGTCGGCCATTTTTTCGAGTTCGATTTAGTCGGGGTGCGAGTGGTTCAGACACATTCTCGATCTGTGTAGGGACATTATAATTTGTTATCGGCTGTGTAATAAAGAAATGCAATTTAGAGTTTTACCCTCGCATCCATTTTTGGTACGTTTCGACATACTTTCCTTTTCAAAACAACACTGACATGTGATTCAATCGCAGACCGGAAACCACAAGATAATTTTATCAACAACCAATCAAAGCTATCAATACTTATCACCGGAGGCTGTAACTAAGCAACATGCAATCGCAGCTACTCGGGCATGTACAGATCAAACGAAAGTCGAAGAGAGATCTCGATTGAGCACCATTACCGGGAAGTGTGATTATATTAATAAACCAATCAAATTGGGTCTAGTATTCGCTGTTGTCTTCACGGAAATTTGGACACGAAAGTGAAACTAGACAAATCTATGGCCCTTCAAGTAAGATTTGGTTGCGGGATTACGGATTTCTGTGCGCCGATATGGCCCACATACAAAATTCTCTTTGCGCCATTTGTGATTGTTATGCGCGCATCCCAGAATGAACACTGCTCCCCCTTATCTGGAACCCTGTATAATTATGTCAGTTAGGAGTATTTGTTACATGTAGGTACCTTTGAGGGTTTTGAGAAAACTATTGATAAATCATGGGTAAAATATGTCCTGGGAAACATTTTATCAAATTTATTTCAGTACCTGCTCTTATTCCAAGCAAAGGGACAAAACGAAAAAAGGAAAAAGATGTCCAACCAACTAAAAAACTTAAGTGGATAGCAGATGAGGTAAGTCTATACCCAATTAATCCGTTACCGAATAAATACACCTTTTTGGGCAATCAATTTTATTCATTGAAAAATATAGCTTCAGTTTATAGTCATGAATATGCACCATAAGAAAGATTTTCCTTTCGAAACAGATGGTAGCTAAAAAAAGGCTGAAAGTGAAGCAGAATGCCCCTTAAGGCGCATTCTGCTTTACTTTCAACCTGCTTTAAGTTGTCACCCATCTTCAAAACTAGAATAATGCTAATGGGGAATAGGTGCATACATCTCTGTAATTCATTGTACAGTCGAACTTCGATATCTCGAAGATGGGTATGTCCGACTTAACCGAGCATGAAATAATGTTGTTCATATGTCAAACTATAGGATAGTTTGAGTTAAACGAGTTGGAGATATCGAAGCTCGACTTTAGTTGTCTGAAAAATGCTTTCATTTCGAGTCTTAACAGGGCTCCAAATAAGAAGAAGTAAACTCAAGTTTTCCACATTTTCTCCTTAAATTCTTCACCAACCCTACCGTTAGACTACTCATCTATGGTGTGACTACTCATTAGAAACCTCTCGATTTATCGAGTAGTCACATCATAGGATTTGGTGCAGACATGAAGATTTTGAAATACTCCCCGCGACTGAGCAACGAAGGGAAATACAGTAAAATCTCTCTATTACGACCTCTTAATTAGGTTAATTATTAGGGTGTTTACGATAGGTGACCGCTTAACTCTTTCCTCGCTAAAACTTTAAATGGACAATTCCAGTTTCCATTTTAGTCGAGTCCATTTCTGACTTTTAAGGGTTGTTTTTGTCAATGTTAAGACCCTGATCAGAGGGCTCCTTTCGGAGCCCTCTGATCTGGGTCTTCACTGTTTGCATAGGACATGTGTTCTTTTTACATATACACTGTTTGAAAACCACGCTTATATGCGGGACTAGGGTTCAAAGAGTTAAAGAAAGGTGCCAGTGAAACAGAAAGCTCCTTTAGAAGCTTTCTGTTTCACTGTCACATTGCTTTAAGCTGTCACCTCTCTATTAAACAATCAATTAGCCTTCGTTTTAGTGGTCGTAATAGCGAGGTTTTACTGTATACCTCTCCTCATTAGATAAGAAATTAAGAACTGAACTGTGTGTTGCTACAATTGAATAAACAGCTTTCAAAGTTTCATTCTCTTCTTCACCAGACAAACTTTTAATGGACAGTTTGAATTTATATTGAAACAAAACCCACAAACAAAAACAACCACAGTGCAGATCCCCATCAGAAGGCTCATGCAGGAGCCCTCTGATCAGGGTCTACACTGTTTTCATAACACAAGTGTACTCTTGACAGGTATATGTGTTTGTGTGTTCATGATGATTACATTCGTCACTAGGGTTGAATGTATTAATCCTTCATTGGCAAAGGTGTCTATAGGTGACTTGCAAAAAGTTTGGAACCTAATTAGATGCCACATTACACAGCATCAGATCATGACCCAAATTGTTCAACACCTGTATTGATATTTAACTCTTTGCATGCTGGGTATTTTTCATCTGCAATCATTGTCATCTACTACTGATCTAAAAATAGAATTTTCAAAATTTATTTTCAAAACAGGGTCAGTTTGTCAAACAGTTAGGATCTTGCTGAGATGCCACGTTAGTAACCCGGCATCTCATCAGGATCCAAACTGTTTGCAAAGGTAATCCCTCTGGCACATGTATCCGCTGCTAGCATGCAAAGAGTCGTGTCCAAATCTATCTTGGAAAAAATATTGCAGTCAACAATTGACAATAGTTTGGCAATGAAAGGATTAAAGCAGACAAAAGTAATAACTTATAACCCCTGGAACCTGTAATGGGCAATTCAAATTTATCTAGAGTCCTGGGTCCCATTTCATAAAACTTTAAAATGTATTTAATTTCTGATTTCACTATCTAATCCTGTCTTGTAACATCTCCTTGGAATCGTCTTTTCAAGACGATTCCAAAGAGATGTCACAAGACAGGTTTAGAAGGAGAAATAAATAATTATTGATACTTTTATAATCTGACTTTAGACAACATTTGTGGTAGGAAGTTTTATGAAAAGGCATGAGTATAATGTTGTTCCTGGTTTGTAGGCAGAAGAGGTAGATTCTGACGAGGACAGTGATGATGACATGGATAGTGATATGGACGATGATATTCTTGAGGTCAGTGGATTGTGCACAGTGTGTGTATAGATCGTCAGATCTAGTTTTAACACATTACCCCATGAATACGTCTTTTTACATCTCTTATCTTTTCCACCCCTGAAGAAAATAGTTTATGCATTCATGAATATGCACCAAAAGAAATGTTTTTCTATGTCCTAGCAGATTTTAGCTTAAAGCAGGCTAAAAAGTAAAATCAGAATACACCTTTAATTTAATTCTCCACTGAAAAATGTAGTTTCAATTTAAACAGTTATGAATATGCACCACTGATGTTTGCTTAAAACGGGCTGAAAGTATGCAGAATGCGCCTTAAAGGCGCATTTATTTTTACTTTCAATTGTTTCTACGGTTGAAGTTAGATGGCCCTTAGATTTTAAAAGTTTTCAAAAGTGCTCACAACACTTCACCCTTTGACATACAGCTTTTATACAAAACACATGGCTTTAGACAAGGTGTTTAAACAAAGACCTTGACCTCAGCCTATGCATTTGAATTTCGAAATGTGCCACCGGCATGTTTTGTTGTCTGACAAGGATTATCATATTTTAACCTATCCTGGACTAGGTGTTTTGGCTGTATTTTCAAGGTTAAGGTTTTGTTATAAGTGTTTGGATTCACTAATACTAACTGAAATATTTGCACCAGGAGGCTGATGTTTGATATGTAGTTGATGAAATGCAGCTTAAACAAAAATATTTTTATATCAAATTTAACCTGTTTTAGACTTGGCTTTTTTAGCTTAAATCAAATCTAAAGAGTTTAGGTTTTGATTCAAGTTTTAACTCTTTGAACCCTAGTCACGCATATATGCATCATTTACAAACAGGGTACCTATGAGGAATACACTTGTCCTATGCAAACAGTGGAGCCCTCTGATCAGGGTCTACACTGTCATTTTGACATTAATTGTAAAAATCAACCCTAAAAAGTCCAAACAAAAAATGGACTAGACTTAATTAAAAACCAGAATTGTTCATTTGAGGTTTCCGGGGTGAAAAGGTTAAAATACACACAGACAAGGTAATTTAAGTGTCATGTGTACAAACATATCTTTTTACAGTTTGAAAATGATGATGACGATGACGACGATGATGATGATGAAGATGAAGAAAGTGAAGAAGGTGAGTTCATGATGAGCATAAGTATTTGGACAGACAGGCCTAAGTAAACAGTGTAGACCAGATGAGAATTCTCCCTCTACACTGTTTGCCAGTCAGCTTGCACCTTTTGGACAAAATACTGCGTGATTGAAGTATTGGGACAGATAACTATTAGTATTTGGACAGACAGGCCTAAGTGAACAGTGTATACCACGATCAGAATTCTCCCTCTACACTGTTTGCCAGTCAGCTTGCACCTTTTGGACAAAATACTGCATGATTGAAGTATTGGGACAGATAACCATAAGTATTTGTACAGATAGGCCTAAGTGAACAGTGTATACCACGATCAGAATTCTCCCTCGACACTGTTTGCCAGTCAGCTTGCACCTTTTGGACAAAATACTGCATGATTGATGTATTGGGACAGATAACCATAAGTATTTGGACAGACAGGCCTAAGTGAACAGTGTATACCACAATCAGAATTCTCCCTCGACACTGTTTGCCAGTCACTTTGCACGTTGTACTGTGTGGGAGTTTGAATTTTAAGCTCACTGGATGAATGTACATAGAAGAGCTTATTTTGTCACCCGGTCGTTGGAGTCGGCTTTCCCGTTTACATTAGCAGTTGCAAGAAAGTATCACAACCTCCTTGCCCTTTCACCTACACTTTCATACTTTCATGCACCTTTCCCAATCCACCAATGTCACCCAACATTGATTTGATTTGACCTTGACTAAATTTGGACTTGGGATTATTCTACATGGCCTATTTCTTAGTTACATGTAACTAGATTTGACCATTTCATCTAATGCCAACACAACTGACTTCAATGCTTTGATTCTTATACAATTGTTGCTTTGGACCACTACCAGTCCACCCATATTACCCATCCTTGATTTTGACCTATATTGTCAAGGATGCCACCCGGGGCATAAGCGTTTAAATACTCAAAATGAAATTCTAGCTATGTATTATCCATAGAAAGAATAATGGAGTCAGTAGTTCATTCCTTAAAGACATTAAGCCAGTCCATTCACTGATTCACCCCCCATTGTGTTCACTAGGTGTCAAAATACAGGTAGATCATGACAAAATTGTGGAGGTAACGGTTCAGCTATCTGAAGCTTTGAATAGAGGCCCTTACATAATAGATCTCCATAGGTTTTTCAATGGGTTTTACTAACCAAGCTATCAAATATTAGGTGCGGGACTCACATGAGACGCCTGAATGATTCCTTGCCTAGACGCTAGCCGAGTAAGTGCATGGGCTCCATGCTTTGACTCAAACTTTCTAGGGTGAATGTCAGTGATAGGTGTTACCACCCAAGCTTGGTCATGTAATGTCTTTAAATGAAGAAGATAGTTACTCTCTGTACAGTTGTAAATATGCTCCATTAGAAATATTTTCTTAACTCTAGATAGCAGATGGTAATTTAAAGCAGGCTGAAAGTAAAGCAGAATGTGCCATAAGGCACATTTTGCTTTGCTTTCAACCTGCTTTGAAAGGTCATCTGTTTTCAAAACTAAAAGTATACTACTCTATGCAATAATGGGTTTAAATTTATTTTTCAGAGATAGTTTTACCAAAAAAGAAAGAAAAACAGACTCCCAAATCAGAGAAAACTCCAAAACATGACAAACTACAGAAACAGAATAATCCAAAAAGTGGGCAAAAAGGCCAAAAAGAAGTAAGTAGGCTAGCTGGCTAAGCTTGAATTGTTTGTACTGTTACTTCTCATACATGTATTATGAGTATTGTTAATATGAGGGTTAACCCATTACCCCGTAAATACACTTTTTACGCCTTTCTTTTATTCCTTCACAAAAGAAAATAAATCCATTTTATACATCATAAATATGTACCGTACAAAATAGTTTCTGTATTCTAGCAGATGGTAGTTTAACACAGACTGAAAGTAAAGCAGAATGCGTCTCATGACTGCAATATGTTTGGTTATAGAACTATTTGTCTATATAATATGACATGTTATATTAACAGCAAACACAGAAAGTGAACAGTTCACCACAGACTCCAGCAAACAAGGTAGGACCAGAAGGAGACGCTAGTGAGTCACAAAAGAAGAAGAAGAAGAAAAAGAAGAAGAATCAGGATCAAGAGTCTGTATCAACTCCCCAGCAGGTATGTTGAAATAATTTTTGAAAACTACTGTTTTACCCATCTTTGCCCATATCATGCTTTGCCCGAGTTGGTTAACATTTGTAACATAATTGGAATCTTAGAAGGGCTCCCACGGGTTGGGGAAAATCAGGGAAAAATGAGAACGTCCAGAAATAATGAAATTGTTCAGAGAAAATTGGTGTGTCAGTAAAAATCAGGGAAAAGTCTGGAAATTTTGTAATTGGAGTTCACTCACTCACTTACTATCCTAGTTTAGCGTCTGTGTTCCCTTTACTATTTTCAATCCAGAATTTTAAAAATTTCCTTGGTGGGGACTCCAAAATAACCCCTTTCATGGTAGGTGCATTTAAAAAATGTGATCATAAAGTAAGAAAGGTAATACATGCTGCTTTGTGTGAAAATATGAGCCACAAATAGGAAATGTTTCCTCAGAAATTACATGCTTTCTGTGAAAAATAGAATTATTCCCACTTTGTTTGTTCGGGATTTGTCAAAAAATAGTCAGGGAATTTTCATCTGCAATCTTTGTGGGAACCCTGTTAAATCTTATCTGATCTGTTGATGCTTTTGTATAATAAAAAAGGGGACATCATAAACACTTAAATAATGAAATCAATATTGTTTTGCTTTTGTAGTCAAAGCCAGAACAGAAGTCTCAGACACCAAATCAGTCCAAAACCCCAAACCAGTCTCAGACACCAAACCAGTCCAAGACACCAAAACAGTCGAAGACTCCAAAGAAACAGGTATTAGGAGGTGGCACAGTTATGGAAGAAGTGAAGGCAGGAAGTGGAATAGAGGCCAAGCCAGGAAAAATGGTAGGAACTTTTTACAGCACGCTTTACATAGAACTGCCGAAGAAAAAACTGGAAATACAGTCGAAACTCAATACTTCGAACTCGCATAAATCGATCTTACCGGTATTTCAGAAGTTGAATTTCGATTAGTCGATATCGCTGAAGTCGAACACACCCGTATTTCAAAGTTAAAACGTGGCTAAGCCACGTTTTAACTTTGAAATATGGGTATGTTAGAACTAACGCGAGTTGGAAGTATCGAGTTTCGACTGTAATTCTAAACTATGTGTAACAAGTACAATCCAATTTAGGAGACATTATCTGTTGAAATTTGATACATCTTCGGTAAAACCTGTTAACCCATTACCCCTTAGCCTGTTTCTAGTTTTGAAGATTTAAGGCACATTCTACTTTACTTTCAGTCTGCTTAAACTATTATCTGCTAGAATATAGAAAATATTTCTTATGCTATATACTCATGACTGTACAAAAGGGAACTGTTCTATTCAGTGGAGGAATAAAACATAGGCGTAGAAAGTCGTATTAATGGGGTAATGGGTTAAGACTTTTGTGACCTGGTGAAACTAGCTGTTATACAGTTGGCTGTTTTATGCAGGTTTCACCAGAAACCACAAACCATACGTTACATGGCAGTCTGTATAATTATCGGACAATTCTAAACCTGTAATAAAAATTAAAAAACCCACAAACAACTAACTTACACTTCTGCACCAGGAAACTGGGGTTGTTTTTGCAGCCTTTTTGGGTATAGTCAATAAAAAATTACAAGATTTGTGTGAAACTTTCTGTTAACACATTATCCTATAGCCTATTTCTAGTATTGAAGACAGGGGGCCACTTAACCCATTACCACATAGCCTGATTCTTGTTTTCAAAATAGGTGACCACTTAAAGCAGGTTGAAAGTAAAGCAGAATGCGCCTTATGGCGCATTCTGCTTTGCTTTCAGCCTGCTTTAAGATACCATCTGCTAGAATATAGAAAATAGTTCTAATGATACATGTTCATAACTGTAATACTAATTTCTTCAGTGGAGGAATAAATTAAAGGCGTATTTAGGCATATTTATGGGGTAATGGGTTAAAGCAGGCTGAAAGTAAAGTAGGATGCACCATAAGGCACATGCTGCTTTACTTTCAGCCTGCTTTAAGCTATTATCAAACAGGATATAGAAAATATTTCTTATGGTCCATATTCATGACTATATAAATTTGAATTGTTTTGAGTGGATGAGTAAATTAAAGGTGTTAAAAGGCGTATTAATGGGGTAATGGGTTTTAAAGAGAAGAGGGTTTTTGCAAAGGAAGTGGGGTTCAGTGTGTTCAAGATATTATACAAATAATTATAAATCATTAATAACATATTCCCTCCCTATAACACCCCTCCATAGAATGACCCCTTTCTTACAACAATGATTGCCCTTGTTCCCCAAACAAAACAAATATGTCTAACCCTGTAGACTGTATCTAGACTAGCATCTGCTGTATCTTAGTCAGTTACATTTTGGAAATTTTGACAGAAAAAAGACAACAATGATGAGTGGCAAACAGTATGAATCCAGATCAGACGCCACATTATACGGGAGGTATCATTGTAAATCTTTAATAAAGTATTTGTTTTGTTTATTTGTTTAGGTACATGTGTACTACGTAGGTAAACTTCAGAAGGATGGTCGTCAGTTTGACTCTTGTACAGGTGGTAAACCATTCCGGTTCAGACTGGGGTCACAGGAGGTCATTAAAGGCTGGGATACGGGGCTAGCAGGTGAGCGATTAGAGAGAAACATATAGTGGCTCTTTACCATTTAACCATGCAGTGCTGAAGACATCAACCTTTCCTAGTAAACCCTTCAACCCTTTCCTCCCTGAAACTTCAAAGAGACAATTCCAGTTTCCGATTTAGAATAGTTTATTTTTAGCTCACCTGAGCCGAAGGCTCAAGGTGAGCTGTTGTGATCGCCCACCGTCTGTCCGTACGTCCGTCCATCTGTCCGTCCGTTCAAATTTACTTCAAGCGACATCTCCTCTGAAACCGCGAGTTTGAGGGAAAAACTAAATTGCTGACGGTGTTGCTTGGATGCTTCTCTACAGAAACTGTTAAAATAAAATTCATTGGTGGACTACTTATTGAAATTTATTAAAAAAAGTGAAAAACTTTAAACAAGTTTTTTGTAAAAAACCACTGTTCCCACACCTTAGATATTGCATGAATAGTATCTTCTACTAAATCACTTTCAAAATTGTAAAAAATCAAAACCCTAGGGTCAAATTTGACTCAACCCTGGCCATATCAGTGCTTTTTGATGCAGGTCTGACAGTATACATTTGTTTCATAGGTACTGAGGGAACAGTCAAATCATTGACCCGAGGTAGCAGGGAAGACCTTGAGAACTGTTGCCCGAGGCCAACGGCCGAGGGCAACAGTTCTCAAGGTCTTCCCTGCTACCGAGGGACAATGGTTTGACTGTTCCCGAAGTAACTATCAAACAAATTATTTATTACCTGACTCTCTATTTAAGCCAGGCTGAATGAATGGCTAGATCTAGATCTATCTATCCAAATTTGAACAACACGTTTTTATAAATTTTAGAGATGATCTTACGTGTATATTTAATCTTAATTCAATTCAATACAACAACTGAATGTGAACATCACTGTTTTGTAAAAAAGATGTCTAACATATTCATATTTTCAATTACGATTGAATTATTATTGTTTCTTATTGACTGAAATTGATTGACACTTTGTCAAAATATTACGTCATGTATAATATGACGTCATTATTTTTGTAACGTCAAAGTGTGTTTTAAAAAAGGAAGACGTTAGATCTGCAAGCGGTTTGTCGCTTTTATTCGGAGTTACTCTTAATTTTAGGTCTAGAACTATATAGCCTTTTAAGGGGATTATTCGGGAGAGAAAAAATGACCCGATCAACTCCGCAAAAGGCTAGATCCTTAAACAAAAATCTGTATCATAAAGACGCCTTATTTGGTCCCGCGATGCAGAAAAGTTTGCGCACCATTTTCGCGCATGTAATAGTACTATGTAACAGTCAACTGTTGCCCGCTGGCCTCAGTCTGGTAAATATTTCGGAAAACAGTCAAAAATGCTTAATATTCACTTAAATAGAGAGTCAGGTAATAATAAAAACTCTCTAATGATCCGTTTTTATACAGACCCATTTTATCTTCCAGGCTAAGAAGCTACCCTTATACTAAATGCAACATTTTTGCAAACAGTTTGGATCCAGGTCAGATGCCACATAATGCTGCATCTAATCTGGATCTAAACTATTTGCCACTCATTTACATATTTTCTTATATTTAGAAAATATAAGTTATTATTTTTGACATATTTCACATACAAACATTTGGAGCAGACAACAGTTCAGCATGATAATAGTCATTTCTCTCTGAGACCGTCTCCTATTGCATAACTGACCCATAGCTAGCTCTGAACTCAGGTCACTGAGATACATAACAGAAATGATAGTGATGTCTGCTATTTTATGCTCAAACACAACTTAGTTCGAGGCATATTACTTTTGGTCTGTCTGTTTGTTTGTTTGTGTTTTGTTTGTTTGTTTATCTTTCTGTCTATCAGTCCACAATTAATTCTTGGCCATAAACAGTATGGATCCATGTCAGATGCCACATAATGCTGCATCTAATCTGGATCCAAATTATTTGCCACTCATTTACATATAGTTTCTTATATTTAGAAAATGTAAATAATGATATTTATTAACCTATTTACCCATACATATTCCTTTTTATACGCCCGTCATCGACGGTCGTATTATGGTATACCCAACGCTGTACGTCCGTCCGTTAACTTTTCTTGTTAGCGCTCTCTCACCTTCATTTATTTACCGATTTTGATTAAACTTCCTACAAATATTCCATACCACAATAGCTCGGACGAGTTCGCGTTTCAGACGTTGGCGGCTATTTTTAGCAGAGTTATGCCCCTTTATTGTCAAAAATGGGCATTTTTAAAAAAAAACAACTTTTTTTAATTATTCAATTTATTTCAAATTTGATATGGTGATACAATGAATGAAGTTACTTAACATATATTACGGGTTTTTGGTTTGTCTTCGTATTTTCAGAGTTATGCCCCTTTACACAATTTTTTAACAATATATTGTTTCCTGATAATAATTTTACTTACATTTTGTCTATTGTAACCAAATTTCATATTTATCTTTCTCATCATGCAGGGAAGGCACCTGTGAATTTTGGTTCCTGTTAAATTATTTTTCTATGAGTTATGCCCCTTTACATCCTTAAAATTTAAAATAAGCCACACTTCGTCCGTTAACTTTTCTTCTTAGCGCTCTCTCACCTTCATTTATTGACCGATTTTGATTAAACTTCCTACAAATATTCCATACCACAATAGTTTGGACGAGTTCGCGTTTCAGACGTTGGCGACTATTTTTAGCAGAGTTATGCCCCTTTATTGTCAAAAATGGGCATTTTTAAAAAAAAACACCAGAACTTTTTTTATTTTTGATTCAATTGATTTCAAATTTGATATGGTGATACAATGAATGAAGTGACTTAATATATATTACGGGTTTTTGGTTTGACTCTGTATTTTCAGAGTTATGCCCCTTCACACAATTTTTTTAACAATATATTGTTTCCTGATAATAATTTTACTTACATTTTGTCTATTGTAACCAAATTTCATAGTTAGCTTTCTCATCATACAGGGAAGGCACCTGTGAATTTTGGTTCCTGTTAAATTTCAGACGTTGGCGACTATTTTTAGCAGAGTTATGCCCCCTTTATTGTCAAAAATGGGCATTTTTTAAAAAAAACAAAACTTTTTTCTTGACTATCGCAATACTATCGGGATAGTACTTGAGCTATCGCAATACTACAGCATAGTCTTTTTGAGATCGATAGTCGGGCCTACACTCCGGGCGACTTTTTCCAGTCGGCCCGAGTCTGGACGACTTTGACACCCGCCGGCCGTGATGGGCGTATTTTGCCGCACTGCGGTGCTCTTGTTATGTCTTTAATTTATTCTTCCACAGAAGAAAATAATTTCACTCTATACAGTCATTGTTGTCTTTAACAATTGCTTCAAATGACATCTCCTCATATACCGCTGAAAAGATTTCAACCAAACTTTACACGAATGTTCCTTGGGTCAAGTTCTTTCAAAATTGTTTAAAGAATTAAAAACAATGTAGAACTCTGGTTGCCATGGCAACCAAGTGAAACAAGAGGGCCATGGCCCTTAATTCGCTCACCTGAGGACAGTGTAGTTTGTACCTAAGTTGACTGAGCAAGACAACATTTTAATATAACTATAAATGAGGTTATCTTCCAGATAAGAAAACATGACAAAAGGGAATTTTGTTGCCAAGCTTATGACCCTTATCCATGGCACATCATCTTATCAAGCTATTTCCATTACCGGTAAATAAATGATATTTATTTTACTAACGTCGGAAGAACTGGAGTTATTTTCCTGACAATAAAATATGACAAAGGGGAAAAACAAAATATTGCTGCCCTTGTGCATGGCATTTTCTCTCATCAGTTTCTTTCCATACATAAAATTTCATTACAATAGCATCAGTAGAACTGGAGTTGTTTTCCGGACAAGAAAATATCACAAAGGGAAATAACTCCAAAAAAACAATGATGTCAGAGTTATGGCCTTTGCAAATGGCACTTCCTCTCATTCGGCTCTTTCCAAATATGCAATTTCATTTTACCCATAACCCCATAGCCTGTTTCTAGTTTTGAAAATAGGTGGCTACCTAAAGCAGGTTCAAAGTAAAGCAGAATGCGTCTTAATGCACACTCTGCCTTACTTTCAAACTGCTTTCAGCTACAATCTATTAGGATATAGAAACTTATTTCTTATCTTACATTTTCATGACTGTATAAAGTGGAATTATTTTCTTCAGTGGAGGAATAAATTTAAGGCCTAAAATGTTTTGGGGTAATGGGTTAACAAACATCAGTATTTGTTGAATTGGAGTTACCACCTGACAAGAAAATATGACAAGACATACAGATAACTCTGATAAAAACCAATATTAAACATGTATAAATATGGCATAAGATATAATTACATAACTGTCAGTGGATCACTTCCAGATCCTGTTTCTCTAAGTATGAAGCAGACTGAACCATTTCTAAACTTTAGCAGACAACATGTTCAGCAGAGACCACCAGTTTTGTTGCTGTACTGGGCAGCAGCTGACCTGAGGTCAGTTATGCAATTTTGCCATTAGCAAAATCTGTAACTGGGAACTTAACTCTTATCATGCTGAATTGATGTCTGCTATACATATTGTATGTGAATTTTGTAAAGCAAATCATACTTTTACATTTTCTAAATTAAAAAAAACTATGTAAATAAATGGCAAATAGTTTGGAGCCAAATTAGATGCAGCATAATGTAACATCTGACCTGGATCCAAACTGTTTGCAAATAATAGGTGATTCAGTATAAGGGTGCTTGAACCCTTCTAAACCAGTAAAACAGTAAAACCTGAATAAAGCGGCAATGAAAAAATCACTATGGTGAATCCCTATGGTCAGTTTTGGCTTTGATATGAACAATTTTGAGAGAGAATCACCAGGAGATACTATAAAAAAAATATCAAAGCTGTGGGCCTAACAGTTTTTAGCTCACCTGGCAAGAAGTGCCAAGGTGAGCTTTTAGGATCGCTGAATGTCCGTCGTCCGTCCGTTCACAATTGTTCGTTAACACTCTAGCGGCTACAAATTTCATCCGATCTTCATGAAACTTCATGACAATGTTTGTCTTGATGAAATCTAGGTCAAGTTCAAATGTGGGTCATGTCCGGTCAAAAACTAGGTCACTAGGTCAAATCATAGAAAAACCTTGTTAACACTCTAGAAGCTACAAATCTCAATGGATCTTAATGAAACTTATTCAGAATGATTGCCTCATTGATATCTAGGTCAAGTTTGAATGTGGGTCATGTCCGGTCAAAAACTAGGTCACTAGGTCAAATCATAGAAAAACCTCGTTAACACTCTAGAGGCTACAAATCTCAATGGATCTTAATGAAACTTGGTCAGAATGTTTGCCGCATTGATATCTAGGTCAAGTTCGAATGTGGGTCATGTCCGGTCAAAAACTAGGTCACTAGGTCAAATCATAGAAAAACCTTGTTAACACTCTAGAAGCTACAAATCTCAATGGATCTTAATGAAACTTGGTCAGAATGTTTGCCGCATTGATATCTAGGTCAAGTTCGAATGTGGGTCATGTCTGGTCAAAAACTAGGTCACTAGGTCAAATCATAGAAAAACCTTGTTAACACTCTAGAAGCTACAAATCTCAATGGATCTTAATGAAACTTGGTCAGAATGTTTGCCTTATTGATATCTAGGTCAAGTTCGAATGTGGGTCATGTCCGGTCAAAAACTAGGTCACTAGGTCAAATCACAGAAAAACCTCGTTAACACTCTAGAGGCTACAAATCTCAATGGATCTTAATGAAACTTGGGGTCAAATGTTTGTCTTGATGAAATCTAGGTCAAGTTCGAATGTGGGTCATGTCCGGTCAAAAACTAGGTCACTAGGTCAAATCATAGAAAAATCTTGTTTACACTCTAAAGGTTGATTGGGGGGTCATGTCCAGTCATAATCTAGGTCACTATAGGTCAAGTTTGCCATGGTGTACCAGGTGAGCGATTTAGGGCCATAGTGGCCCTTGTTTACAAGAAGATTGTTTAAAGCTTTTCGCTTTTTTTAATAAATTTCAAGAAGTAGTCCACTTTTGAAGTTCATTTTAACAATTTCTGTAGAGAAGCATCCAAGGAACACCCTGAGCAAGCCGAAATTTCCGTCAAATCATCGGTTTCAGAGGAGTTGTCGCTTGAAGTAAATTTGAACAGACGGACGGTGGGCGATCACAACAGCTCACCTTGAGCCTTCGGCTCAGGTGAGCTAAAAATAAGGAAATGGTTCCAGTCTGTTGCATATGTAGGTCACAGGAGCTAAAAATAGATTTTTTCAATGGAAACTTAAAAAAAATCTTCTTGTCTAGAACCCTAGTACCCTGATCTTAGATATTTGGAACATAGCATCATCTACAGGTCCTCTATAAAGATTGTTCAAATTATGCCCCTCGGGTAAAAAATGACCCCGTCCTGGACATAAATCATTATCTCCATTTTGATGTACAGCTATTCTCAGGTGCGCGACATATGCCCCATGGGGCTCTTGTTGACTCTTTAGGGTTGGTTTTCTGTCAATATATTGCAATATCACAAACAGTGTAGACCCTGATCAGATGACTCCTGAAGGAGCCTTCTGACCAGGGTCTACACTGTTTGCATATTACAAGTATACCCTTCACAGGTACATTGTTTTCAAAGGTTGCATAAATGCGTAACTAGGGTTCAAAGAGTTAACCCATAGCCTATTTCTAGTTTTGAAGGCACAATCTGCTTTACTTTCAGCCTGCTTTAAGCTACCGTCTGCAAGCCTATAGAATTTTTTTTCTTATGGTACATAATCATGGCTCTTTGCCTTAGAACTATTTTCTTCAGGGGAGGTATAATTTTGAGGCGTGTAAAGGCATATTTTTTTAGTAATGGGTAAAGCGGTCGCCTGTTTTCAAAACTAAAAGCAGACTTTGGGGTAAGGGACTAAGAGAAATTAACAGTTATAGACCTTTTAGTTAGAGGAACCCTTTACTCATTACATTTAGGATATTATGGAACACATAAGAACACTAAATTTCAAGAATTCTGACATGCACTTAATGATTATTTTACATTTCAGGAATGAAAGTAGGAGGAAAAAGAAAACTTGTTATTCCACCACAACAGGCGTAAGTTTGGTTTTAGTTTCTACTGTAATTATTGTTAGTATTGGGACAAATGACATGAGCAAAAAGTGTAGACCCTGATCAGACTGCTCCCCCAGGAGCAGTCTGATCAGGGTCTACACTGTTTGCCAACTTTTGGACAAATTACTGTGTGATGGAAGCAATTGGTTCAAATTTTATAATTACAGAAATTACACAAGGTGTCCCAATTTTTAGGACTTTTGAAGAATATTGAAGGCTATTGTACCCTGGACCAATCAGCACAACAACCTTGATTTTGATAATGACGTTGACCTAATTTGGACTTACAATATTTTAAATGGACTATTTCTTGGATAACCAGATTTTGCCATTATGGCTAATGTCGAAACTACTGACTTCAATGCTCGGATGCCTAAACAGATGTTGCCTTGAACCATTACCCAATTCACCTATACTACCCTACCTCAATTTGTCCTTGACCTAACATGGACTTAGAATATTGTAAATAGGCATTTTCCTTCTTGGTAAACTTGCTTTTACCGATTCATCTAGCATCAAAACTAGTAACTTACTACAATGCTTTGATACTTATACAGTTGTTGCTTTTGACCATTACTACCATATTACCCAACCTCAATATGAGCTTGACCTTATGTGGAGATTCAGAATATACATGTATTGTCAAGCATGCCAAAGGGGACATAATTGTTTATTGAATGCAGTTTTGTTGTTGATAGAATTTTCTATTTATATAGTTCACTTAAATGAGTTATTTATATAACCTTTGTAGTTATGGCAACCAGAAGATGGGAGGAATACCCCCCAACAGTACCCTGGTGTTTGAGGTGGAGCTGAAGAGTGTCAGTTAAACCAGCATCAACACAGTGCACACACTTTACCAGCATTCAAATAGAGTTCCAGATAAGGGGAGTATTTCAAAAACTAAAATCTTTATTTCTGCTTAAAACCCTATGGTGTCACTACTAATGAGTAGTAACACCATAGGATTTGGTGTAAAAATGAGTGAGAATATGTTCAGTTTACTCCTGTTTATCTGGAGCCCTGTTCAACTGATCAGGGATGTACTATCAGTTCTGGAACTGTTAATGGACAATTCCTGTTGTGGAAGAGTTAATACTCTTAGGCATTAACGTTTATAATGTCAAGCTTCTTAATGGACAGTAAACCCTCTCTATTACAACCACCAAAACAAAACTGTTTGATTGTATGAAAGACAGGTGACAGCTTAAAATAAGGTGAAAGTAAAACAGAAAGGTTCAAAAGCAACAACCTGCCTTAAACACCTAATAGTTCACACAATTTATAAGTGGTGATAGAAATGGTTAACTATATTGACGTTTAAGGCATATCAGGGATTTGCCATAGATTGTTTTAACATTTCTGATGTTTTAATTACATTAAAAAAAAATTCAACTATAAACATGCTTTTATAATTTTACTCCAAATCAATTGTCATTGTTGTTCCATAAAAGTCAGGTACACATGTACTTCATAAAAAGTCAAAACTCGATACTTCGAACTCATTTAAATTGACCTTAATGGTATTTTATCTGTTTGATATAGATAAATTGATCTCGCTTTAGTGGAACATATCCGTATTTCAAAGATAAAATATGGCTAAGCCATGTTTTAAACCTTTAACCCATAGCCTGTTTCTAGTAGATAAGATATGTGACCTATTAAAGCAGGCTGAAAGTAAAGCAGAATGTGCCCTAGGGCACATTCTGCTTTACTTTCAGCCTACTTTAAGTTACTATCTGCTAGTATATAGAAACTATTTCTTATAGTTCATATTCATGACAGTATAAAATGGAACTATTTTCTTTGGCGGATGAATAAAATGAATGCGCTAAAAGTCGCTTCTATAAGGGAAAGGGTTAACTTTGAAATATGGGTATGTTCGAACTAAAACGATTTTGAATTATTGAGTTTTGACTCGTCGTAATGCATTCAGCTAACTATGTTCTGTGACTTTTCATTAGAAATAACACAACATAGAGTTAATGGGGCCATAAATAAGGATGTATAATGTGAAACCCTGCGGCAGACATCTGTCCACTTGGATGTGGGACTAAACATGTTTTCCAAATCATATTTCTTAATTTTATTATAATAAAGTTCCATAATAAGCTTTTTATCATTCATGAAAGACAAAATCATATCATTTTGGGTTCTGATTTGATCATTTTTGGTTCTATTGGATCTGTTATAAGCAAATTTTGCATATAGCTTTCTTGTCATGTAGGGAAGAAACATGATGTACATGTGTTTAGTTAATGGGTTTTCCTGCAGTTGTCTCTCTTGACATATTTGACATTGATCATTTCAACTATGTTGTTTCTAGATGATAGCTATAGGTCTATTTGGCAGTTGCCAAACAAAGATTTTATGATTATCTTGACATATTCAAACCAAATTTCTTATTTTTGCTTGCTTATAATTTTATTTGCTGTAATGGGCATATTTTGTACCACCACAGAGCTTTTGTTAACCATTTACTCCATAGTAAAAGTGTTGAAAATAGAGGGCCACTTAAAATACAGTAAAACCCCACTATTACGACCACTAAATTGTGTTAATTATTAGGAGTTAAGAACAGGTGACTTCTTAAAGCTAGGTGATAGTAAAACAGAAAGCTCCGGCTACAAAAGCTTTCTGTTTTACTATCACCTTGCTTTAAACTGTTACCTGTATTTTATACAACCAATTAGCCTTGTTTTTAATGGTCGTAATAGAGAGGTTTTACTGTAGGTTGAAAGTAAGGCATAATGTACTTAAAGTGCATTCTGCTTTAATTTCATCCTGCTTTAAGCTACCATCTGCTAGGATAAGGGAAATATTACATATGTTTCAAATTAATTACTGTATAAAATGGAACTTGATGTATTTTCTTCAATGAAGGAATGAATTAAATGGGTATAAGGCCGTATCTAACTATCTATGAAGTAAGGGGTTAAGAAACTGGTTCTGTTTGTAAGACCACTAATGTGTTCATACTTTGTGCGTGTTTTTAAGTTGTTATTGAATTTTGATTGTAGCTGTTTAGTGTTAGTGTTAACCCTTATCCTGCTATTAGTGTATAGTACTGCTTTAAGAAACATTATAGACCAAGATCAGGGTCCAAGGTTATAAAGTGTTTGAGCTGAGTCTGAGTGTGTTTTCAAGCATTTGACTGGTCGGATTTGAGCCTAGGCTCAAATCTGACCAATCAAATGCTTGAAAACGACTTTAGACTCAACTGAAAAGCTTTATAACCTTGGACCCAGACAGGATCAGACTTGAAGGAGCTGTCTTGACCAAGGTATTCACAATTCTCTTATCTGGAGCTGTTTTAATCTAAGTTTGCATACTCACCTAGGACATTTTTTTCTGTTTTCTACTGGCCAATGTAATAGTTGAGATGATTGATGTTCACAATGGGTAGAGTTTTATACACGAATGTTCAGCTGGAAAAGGGTTAAGATTATACATGCACAGTAAAACCTCTCTATTACGACCACTTAATTTTGTTAATAAGCATATGTTTAACCCTTTTGTGCTCAAACTTATCGGGAGATTTTTACCCCTTCACTGCTTAACTCTTTCCTCCCTGAAACTTTAAATGGACAATTCCAGTTTCGATTTTTGTCTAGTCCATTTCTGGCTTTTAACAGTTGTTTTTGTCAAATTTGGCAGTACTGACAAACAGTGAAGACCCTGATCAGAGAGCTCCTTTCAGGGCCCTCTGATCTGGGTCTTCACTGTTTGCACAGGACAAGTGTATTATTCACATGTACACTGTTTGAAATGACGCCTATATGAGGGACTAGGGTTCAAAGGGTTAATTATCCTCTGCTTCAGTATTATTGTCTGCAAGACAATTTTCAAAGTAAGATTTGAAGTCGTATGACCCAAACTGTTTGTTAACACGCTTTATGGTGTCATTGAAAGTAAACGGGTTAAGGCAGGTAACTGTTTAAAGCAAGGTGACTGTAAAGCAGCTCTGGGAGCTTTCTGTTTTATTGTCACCTAGTTTTCAGCAGTCACCTGTATTTTATACAATATATTAGCCACCGTTTTAGTGGTCGTAATAGAGAGGTATACTGTATTTTCTTTATCCCATGACCTGTCGTGAGAAAAATTAAGATATCAGTTACAGATATGGTAATGGTATACTGTTGATATTTGTACCGTAAATTAGTTGTTTTAGTATAAAATATTCATAAGGTTTTATAAAATGTTTGAAGGCATGAAAGAGCATGTACACCTTTATAAACATTTACTCCATAGCCTGTTTCTAGTTTTGAACACGGGTGAATACTTAATGCAGGTTGAAAATAAAGCAGAATGGGCCTTAGTGCATTCTGCTTTACTCTCAGCCTGCTTTAAACTACTATCTGCTAGGATACAGAAAGTATTTCTTATGGTACATATTGAAGATTTTATTAACCCTTTCAACCCTAAATATATCATGTAGTATTTTTTTTCCTTTTGGAATCTTCTTGTACAGGCATTTTGAACCGGTCTACTGTGAGTTTTTGATATAACAACAATAACAAATGAAAATATCAAACAGTGCAGACTCTGATCAGTGGGCCCTCTGATCAGGGTCTACACTGTTTGTATATGCAATCAGTAATCTCTACAGATGGCTGTAGGGATGAAAAGGTTAAAGGTGTAATAAGGCGTATCTATGGAGTCTTTACGCCATAGCCTGTTGACTATTTGTAGTTTGCCATTGAATTATTAACATGTATATCAATGAATAAATATAAATGAGTAACATCCTGATTTTGTCTACACTGTATCGACCCATTAACTCTTTAAATCCTAGTCACGCAATTTCGTGTCATTTGCAAACAGCGTACATGTGAGGAGTACACTTGTCCTATGCAAACAGTGTAGACCCTGGTCAGAGGGCTCCTTAAGGAGCCCTCTGATCAGGGTCTACACTGTTTATACCCCCTCAAACGAAGTTGGGGGGGGGGGGGGGGCGGGGGGTATACTGGAGTCGCCATGTTTGTCCGGAGCATAACTTCTAAAGTATAAGAGCTATTGACTTCAAACTTCATATACAGATAGATCTCATTGACCAGGAGTGCAAGAACCATAACTCTGTCATCAATATTTTTGGAGTTATTGCCCTTTGTTATTTTTATTAAATTTATTCTTGTCGTGAGCATAACTTCCAAAGTATAATAGCTATTGACTTCAAACTTCATATACAGATAGATCTCAGTGACTAGGAGTGCAGTGCGCAAGAACCATAACTCTATCATCAGTATTTTTGGAGTTATTGCCCTTTGTTGTTATATTTTAACCCACTTTAGGCTGTCCGGAGCATAACTTCCAAACTATAATAGGTATTGGCTTCAAACTTCATATACAGATAGATCTCGGTGACTAGGAGTGCAGTGCGCAAGAACCATAACTCTATCATCAGTATTTTTGGAGTAATTGCCCTTTGTTGTTGTATTTTAACCCACTTTAGGCTTGTCCGGAGCACAACTTCCAAAGTATAAGAGCTATTGACTTCAAACTTCATATACAGATATACCTCATTGACTAGGAGTGCAGTGCACAAGAACCATAACTCTATCATCAGTATTTTTGGAGTTATTGCCCTTTATTGTAATATTTTTACCCAATTTAGGCTTCCGGAGCATAATTTCCAAAGTATAAGAGCTATTGACTTCAAATTTCATATACAGATAGACCTCATTGACCAGGAGTGCAGTGCATAAGAACCTTTACTCTGTCATCCATATTTTTGGAGTTATTTCCCTTTGTTATATTTTTATTTATTTTTAGCTCACCTGAGCCAAAGGCTCAAGGTGAGCTATTGTGACCGCTCACCGTCCGTAGTACGTCTGTCCGTTCACATTTACTTCAAACGACATCTCCTCTGAACCCGCGGATTGTAGGGAGGATTCAAACTGCTCATGATGTTCCTTGGATGCTTCTCTACAGAAGTTGTTCAAATGAAAGAGAAAAAGCAAAAACTCAGCTTGAAAAAGCAAAAAACTTTAAAAAATCTTCTTCCCCAAAACTACTAGGCCCTAAGCTTTGATATTTGTACAATAGAATCTCCTGGTGGATCCCTCTATAGTTTATTAAAATGAAATCCCTAGGGTCACACTTGACGCCACCCTGCGCAGTTGAAGTGCTGCTCTAGGCAGGTTTCACAGTATTTTTGATGAAGCAGAACGGTATTTTACCTGAGTTACCCTTAATATACTAAGGGCAAATAGCCAATATTTGCAAACATTTTGGATCCAGATCAGATGCAACATAATCATAATGCTACATCTAATCTGGATCCAACCTATTTGCCACTCATTTACCAACTAACATTTTCTAAATTGTTTTTTTGTACACTTTTCACATACAGTAGGTTTTAAGCAGACATCATTTCAGTCTGGTAAGGGTAAGCTCCACAGCTCTACCCACTGAGGTCAAATATTATGCAACAGTTTGGGAGTATCACAGAACTGGTCATGATCAGCTGAACATGTTGTCTGCTAAAGTTTAGATATGGTTCAGTCTGCTTCATACTTAGAGAGACAGGATCTGGAAGTGATCCACTGACAGTTATGTAATTATGTCTTATGCCATATTTATACATATGTTTAATATTGGTTTTGTCAGAGTTATCTGAATGTCTTGTCATTTTTTCTTGTCCAGGATTCAACCCTTTCCTCCCATATACTGACGTTTGTTAACCCATTACCCCATAAATGTGCATTTTTAGGCCTTTGATTTATTCATCTACTTAAGAAAATAATTCCACTTTAAACAGTCATGAAAATGTAAGATGCGTAAGTAAAGCAAAGTGTGCATTCTGCTTTACTTTCAACCTGCTTTAGGTGGCCACCTATTTTCAAAACTAGAAACATGCTATGGGGTAATGGGTAAAATGAAATTGCCTTTTTGGAAAGAGCCTGATGAGAGGAAGTGCCATTTGCAAAGGCCATAACTCTGACATCATTGTTTTTTGAGTTATTTCCCTTTGTGATATTTTCTTGTCAAGAAGACAACTTCAGTTCTACTGATGCTATTGTAATGAAATTTTATGTATGGAAAGAAACTGATGAGAGAAAATGCCATGCACAAGGGCAGCAATATTTAGTTTTTCCCCATTGTCATATTTTATTGTCAGGAAAATAATTCCAGTTCTGCTGACGCTAGTGAAATAATTATCATTTATTGGAAATGGAAATAGCTTGATAAGAGGATGTGTCATGGATAAGGGTCATAAGCTTGGCAACAAAATTCACTTTTGTCATGTTTTCTTGTCTGGAAGATAACTCCATTTATAGTTATATTAAAATGTTGTCTTGCCCAGTCAACTAAGGTACAAACTTCAATGTCCTCAGGTGAGCGAATTTAGGGTCATGACCCTCTTGTTGGAGTTGTTGCCCTTTGTTATTTTTTTTCCATGTTAGGGAGCACATTTACCTCCTGTGACAAGACCCTACTGGGGGTATGAATCACCATTTGTGATAGGTCTAGTTGTCATTTGGCATATATTGTAAAAATAAACCGCAAAAAGTCAAAAATGGACTAGACTAAATTGAAAATTAGAATTGTCCATTTGAGGTTTCAGGGAGGAAAGGGTTAAAGAGGCTGAAAACCAAATTTAGCCTAAAATTTGTTTCTGGTAAATTGATGCTAGGTACATAGAGCTATTTAAGCACATACCATAGATGTTAATTAAGGGAAAGGATTTACAGTAAAAGCCCTCTATAACAACACTATTTTTTGTTCAAGGCATGAGGCTGTTTAAAGCAATATGGAAGTAAAACAAAGCTCCTTTAAGTCCCAAAATTATGTTAGTAAGATAATTCCAAAAATCGAGAAAGCAGATGGCGCTATTATTACTGATCAAATGGATATTCTTGAGGAAACGAAAAACTTTTATCAAGCTCTTTTTTCAAGTAGGGACAACACTTTAGCAGATGTTGATTTAACAAAAGAATTGAAAAATTTAAATATGCCTACACTAACGGACAAAGAAGCTGAATCGCTGGAAGGACTAATTACGTTTGAGGAAAGCTCTATTGCACTTAAGCTAATGAAAAATAACCGCAGTCCAGGATCAGATGGTTTCGGGGCAGACTTCTTTAAGGTTTTCTGGGGGAAATTAGGACATTTTGTCACAAGATCTATTAATTATGGGTATAAAAATGGGGAGTTGTCTACAACTCAGAAGGAGGGCATAATAACATGTATCCCAAAGGAAAACAAATCAAGACAATTTTTAAAAAATTATAGACCAATATCCTTGCTAAACTGTGTATATAAAATTGCTTCTAGTGCAATAGCTAATAGAATTAAATCATTTTTAAATAAACTCATTAACCAAGATCAAACTGGCTTTATTGCAGGTCGCTATCTGGGCGAAAACACTAGGCAAATATATGATGTCATGAATTATGCAGATGAATATAATATACCAGGATTAATTTTGCTAGTTGATTTTGAAAAGGCATTTGATTCTTTATCTTGGAGTTTCATTATGAAAGTTTTGAAGTTTTTTAAGTTTGGTGAGTCAATCCAATCATGGATTAAAGTATTATATAAAAATGCAAAACTTCGCATTAACCAAGGGGGAAATTTGTCAACATTCTTCACAATTGAGAGAGGCTGCAGACAGGGGGACCCTTTATCTCCGTACATCTTTATCCTCTGTGCTGAAATCCTAGCTATAAGGATCAGAAGTAATGAAAAAATAAAAGGTATTAAAATAGGTGCAGTGGAATATAAATTCTCTCAGTATGCAGATGATTGCGCAGCAATCCTAGATGGTTCCTCAACTTCATTAAATGAAACACTAAATGAACTGGCAGTTTTTGCGCGCTATTCAGGGCTTAATGTTAATTTTGACAAAACTCAGGTTGTTTGGATAGGATTAAAAAAATACAGTAGTGACACTATAAATACAAGATGGAAACTTAAATGGAGAGTTACAAGCTTTAAACTATTAGGAATTAATTTTGATGTAGACTTAGACAAAATTATTTCTATAAACTATGATGATAGAATTTCTCAATTGAAAAACATTATTAATAAGTGGAAAAGACGATATTTAACACCATTAGGAAAAATAACAGTTATAAAAACTTTACTTTTACCTATATTCACACATTTATTTATATCAATTCCAAATCCAACTGATGATATTATTAAACAAATAAATTCATTGCTTTTTGACTTCCTCTGGGAAGGACCAGCAAAAATAAAAAAGAATGTTATTATAAAAGAATACCAGGAGGGCGGATTAAAAATGATAAACCTATTAGCTTATATTCATAGTCTTAAAATAACATGGTTAAGAAGACTTATTATCTCCCCTGGTAAATGGAGCAAGATTGTTCCTGAATTATTTGATATGACTAACATGATAAAACTTGGTGATTCATATGTACAAAAACAGAGACAAAATGTGAAAAATCCTTTTTGGCAAAACGTTTTAGATGCTTATTTGGTTCTACTTAGAAAAAACAATCCTTCAAATTGGGACCATTTTCTTTCTACACCAATATTTTTTAACAATAATATTAAGATAGGTGAACAACCTATATATTTCAAGAAATGGTGCCAAAAAGGAATTTTCCTAATCAATGACCTGATACAGGAAAATGGTAACTTTTATAGTGCAACAGACTTAAGAGAAATTTTTAATATTAAAACTAATTTTTTACAGTACTATGGAGTATTGAAGAGTTTAACTGAATTTGCAAACTTACATAATATTCAATTATCTTATCAGAAATTACAAGCTCCAATTATTCCGTATACATTCTCAGTTTTGATAAGAAGTAAAAGGGGCACAAAAGACATTTACAGTATTTTGAATAAAAATGATGATTCTGCAACAGCTAAACTGAAATGGGAAAAAAAATATCAAATAGAAAATGAAACATGGAAACAAATATTCATGTCCCCTTTTAACTCTTCGACTAAAACCTCTTTACAATGGTTCCAATTTAGAATCAACCACAATATACTACCTACCAAAAAGTACTTGTTTACCATTAATGTAATTTTAAGTCCATTTTGCCAGTTTTGTCAGGTTGAAGAAGACCTTGTTCACATGCTCTGGTCTTGCCCAAGTACACAGGAATTTTTAAAACAAGTCAAAGAATATCTCCAATCAAAAGGCATAACCTGTATCTTTGAGGAGAAACATTTTATCTTTAACATTAATGAGAATTACTCAGATCTTTCCTTCTTCATTCAGCTAAAACACTATATTTTTCTATCCAAATTCCACAATAAACCACTATCTGTCATTGCTTTTATGAACAAAACTAAAACACACTATCAACCAATAAAATACTTAGCCCAAAAGAATAATAGAACAGAAAATTTAATCAAATATTGGGACAAATATATGCATATTCTGGACAGTGATTAAATAGACAAAAAACACAATAGCACCAAATATGTGTGATAAGGATTACTCATAAGAAAAACCCTGACAGTATACCTAAAAATGTAATATTTTGTTTAAAATTGCAAAAGCTACAATGACTCAAATAGTTTGACATGGTTTCGGCGGGGAGAGAAGTCCCGAGAGTAAAATCACTAAGAAAAAATATTTTTATACTTAAAAATATTCCATACCCCTTATTAATAGAGAGAAAGAGAGTGAGAGAAGAATGAATAGAGTAGAAATATAATCGTATTAATAGAAAATGTTTAAAGTTTCTTTAAAATGTTCAATTATATGTCTATTTGTATTATACAGTGAAGCCTCTCTGTAAGCGACCACAAAACTTGGTTAATTACTAGGGTATGCAACAGGTGACTCCTTGGAGTGGGACAACAGTAGAACAGAGAGCCCCTGTAGGAGCTTTCTGTTTTGCTTTCTCCTTACTAAAGGCTGTCTTTTTACATAAATAATTGTCTCTTTTTAAATGGTCGTAACTGAGAGATTTTACTGTTATGCATGTTCTTCTTTCAAATGTTGTAAAGTATGTTGAGGGATGGCCCACCCCGACCCTCTGCATACTGATTGGACGGGGTGAATAAAAGTATAGGGAAAAAAAAAAAAAAAAAAAAAAAAAAAAAAAAAAAAAAAAAGCTCCTTTAGGAACTTCCTGTTTTACTTTCATCTTGCTTTAAGCAACCGCCTGTCTTTCATACAATCAATTATATTTGTTTTTAGTGGTCGTAATAGAGAGGTCTCCTGCGTTTAAACATGAAACCCGTGTAATTGTGAAGAGTATTCTTGTCCTATGCAAACCGTGTACCTGTGAAGAGTACATTGTTTTACTCTATTGAAACGGTTAAGACCCAGATCAGAGGGCTTCTTAACCCCTTTACTGCCTTACCCCGAGCATAAGTTTTTTTGCAAACAGTTTGTATCCTGATCAGACACCCAGTTACACAGCATCTATTAGAATCCAAACTGTTTGACACTCATTTCAATATTTTTATAGTCAATATAGCAAAAATTACAATTTAACAAATAAAATCAGACAACAATTGTTTAAAATTGATGACGTCATGACAGTGAAGGGGTTAAGAAACCTGATCTGGATCTGCATTGTTAGTTATATTACAAGACAGACACAAACTTTGATATGAATGAAGCAAGGGTTAAAAGGAAACCATGCTGCATGGTGGGTCAGTTATTAGATAAATTGCAGTGGATAATAAACCACTGCTGGGTTCTACAGTATGTATACATGAAATTACTTTAGCAAGTTAGCAGTACCAGGGCTCAAGATAAGGGAAGTTACTCTAAAATCTTTATTTCTGCTTTAAACCCTATGGTGTCACTACTCATTAGAATTGTCTCAAAAAGACGATTCTAATGAGTAGTAACACTGTAGGAGTTGGTGAAAAAACGGAATTCTTCAGTTTTACTGCCCCGAGTATGGAAGTATAGGGGATTATCAACTGTGAATCCAAAGTGGAAGAATAGAAAAACTGAAAGTGTTAAAGGTCATTGTAATACACACAGTTTAACCCTTTCCTCCCTAAAACTTTAAATGGACAATTCCAGTTTCCATTTTAGTCTAGTCCTTTCTGACTTTTAAGGGTTGTTTTTGTCAATGTTTGGCATTATGACAAACAGTGAAGACCCTGATCAGAGGGCTCCTTACGGGTCCTTGTGATCTGGGTACTCACTGTTTGCATAGGACAAGTGCACTTTTCACATGTATACTGTTTGAAAAGGACGCCTATAAGCGGGACTAGGGTTCAAAGGGTTAATTAAAATCAAAGTGGGTGTTCTTTCAGCTGGCCTTATATCATCAATGAAGTGCAAGAACGGTTTTAGAGTAGTAAATAAAGGTTTCCAAAAATGATTAAATGCTGATAAGTTCCTATATACTCTTTATTAGTCAGTTAACATCTGTAAAAATGTTGCCCTTGAAACAAGGTACATGTATAGTTGGTGTACAGAAAATGCAATATAGTGTACAGAAAGTTCTATAGAGTTGAACCTCTCTATTACGGCCACTAAAATTTGTAAATTATTGGGTGTATAAGGCATATGGCTGCTTAAAACAAGGTGACAGTAAAACAGAAAGCTCATATAGGAACTTTCTGTTTTACTGTCACCTTGCTTTTAAAGCTGTCACCTGTCGTTTAAACAATCAATTAGCCTTCATTTTAGCAGCCGTAATAGAGGGATTTTACTGTATACTGATCAGTTATACAGGTCTAGAGCAGGGTATAGGGTCCTGTGGTCCCCGTTAGGATCTGATGTACCCTAGGCCCTAGTCACGGGTACATCCGATCCAAATAGAACATATAACCCTGTACCTGCTACAGACCTGTATAATTTATAACACATTGTTATGCTTTAAGAAGACATACCATGCACAAAAATATGCAATTTAGGAAGTTTTATTAGATAAGGTAAAATATAAGTTTAATTGCACTTATATGAATAAAATTTTCACTTCTGTCTTCAAAGAATGACCCAGACTCAATTCTAAACAAGATGATTGAAGACTGATACAGTACTATATTTCTGAACAATACCAGTATAAAAATATACCTACCGTAATGATCCTAAGTATTGGGACAGACAGGTCTGAGTAAACGGTGTAGACCCTGATCAGACTGCTCCTGAGGGAGCAGTCTGATCAGGGTCTACACTGTTTGCCATTCAGTTTGCTACTTTTTGACAAATTGCTGCATGATAGAAGCTACTACATGTACATGTATTTCAATTTTTAGGATAATTACTGTCAGCAGTGTCCCAATTTTTAGGATATTTACGGAACAACAACAAATTACAACTATATAAATAATTGAATAAAGAAAATAATACTTAAACTACTGACTAGATTTCTTGATGTTGAAATCAATATCTTTGTACATGGAGACTTTATATAAACAACATACATTAATCTATAAAATAACATCAACCTTCACAGTTAACTCATATAAACTTCATTAACAAGGAAAGACAAGGAATTTGCTAATTAAAGGTGATATTGCATTATGAAAACCTTATACCATAGTTACAGATAAATATGCAACTCATTTATTGGATATGAAAATCAGCAATTATTAGGTAGTTTTATTAGTCTTATAGCACAGGTAAAAATATAGGAATTATAGCACTGATATGGCTCAAGTTTTGACCACTTTCGATGGGTGGGGGCATTGGTACAAAGAATGACCAAGACTCCTGCTGAAGACAAGAATACAATCTAATTTGTCCAACTTGCAAACAGAGTAGATTCTGAGTATTTAGGTTCTTTTTAACTCAGAGCGTTACAGTTTTTTCCTTTATCTTGAAATTTTCAAAAAATGTCACATTCCCTTCATTAGCAAGACTGTACTGGCTTGGCTCACGTAACAGGTGAGTAGTCACGTGGTACAAGGAGACCGTAATACACCCGCGAACTACCCCTTCAGGTCTACACTGTTTGCTCAGGCCTTTCTGTCCCAATAAGTATCATTACAGTATGTGTCTACAGAACATACAAGTACATGTATACAATCTATCTAAAACAACAACTACTACATTGATAATTGAATAAGGAAAACAAATACTTAAACTACTGACTAGATTTCTTGGGGTTGAAATAAATTGCTTTGATTTTATATTGATAATCACAAGGAGACTTATATAAACAATAAACATTCATCTATTAATAACATCAACAATCCCAATAAACTCATTTAAACTTCATAGACAAAGAAAGACAAGGAATTTGCTAATTATAGTTTACATTGTATTAAAAGACCACAAACCGGTATCTGAATGCCATGGATATCTATAACAAGTTCTTGGATATAAGAATATGCAGTTATGGCAGTTTTATTAAATCAGGTAAAAATATATGTTTAATTGCACTGATATGACTAAAATGTTCACTTGTGTCTATGGATGGTGGAATATTGATACAAAGAATGACCCAGACTCCTGCTAAACATAATGAGTTAGAAGACTGATACTACCGTAACAAGAGGGCCTGAAGGCCCTGATATCGCTCACCTGTTGTACTGAAGCCTGATAGCTTTACCTTTCTGTTTCATCCGTTTTAATCTAAATCCATTCAAATCTGTAGTATAGCATGTAAACAATTTTGGAATACAACCTCATAATTCTAGTATAGAAGAGTACATCAAGGACAGGTAACTTCTAAGAGCCTAAACAATACTGAAATGAAGCCTTTTCTAGCATTTCAAAGGATTTCAATGGCAGATAACTATTGCCACAATGATTAGATTTCAACAATAATTGCACTCCTGCGAGAACTTATAGCTATATACTTTGTGTGCAAGTATAATCAAAATCCATTGAAAACGGTAGTTGCAAGAGTGTAAACGCTGTTAGATATGGCATTTTCAGCAATTCAAGGGCAGATAACTCTCGACCTATAAGTCTGATTTCAACCATAATTGCACTTATTCGAACTCTTATGGTCATATACAATCTGAGCAAGTTTGAGAAAGATTGAATAAAAATTGTGGCCTCTAGAGTGTAAACACCCTTAAATATGGCATTTTCAGCAATTCAAAGGTTTATAACTCTCGACCTATCAGTTCGATTTCAACCATAATCGTACTCATATGAACTCTTATAGTCATTGCAATCTGAGCAAGTTTAAGAAAGATTAGATAAAAATTGTGGCTTCTAGAGTGTAAACACTGTTAAATATGGCATTTCCAGCGATTCAAAGGTAGATAACTCTCGACCTATTGGCCCGATTTCAACCATAATCAAACTGATCCAAACTCTAATGGTAATATACAATCTGGGCAAGTTGGAGAAAGATTGGATATATATTGTGGCCTCTAGAGTGTAAACACTGTTAAATATGACATTTTCAGAAATTCAAAGGTTGATAACTCTTGACCTATTAGACCGATTTCAACTATAATCAAACTCATATGAACTCTTGTGGTAATATACAATGTGAGCAAGTTTGAGAAAGATTGGAAAAATATTGTGGCCTAGAGTGTAAACACTAAAATTGTTGAACCGGACGACGCACACCGCACGACGGACGCCGGACATTCAAGGATTGCAAAAGCTCACCCCGAGTTAGCTAAGGTGAGCTAAAAATCCTAACATTGAGACACCCTGTGAAACTGCTGTAATTATCATAAATTGTGAACAAATTGCTTTATATTAAATAACGATTTGTCCAAAAGGTGCAAACTAAATGGCAAACAATGTCGGGAGCAGTCTGATCAGGGTCTACATTGTTTGCTCAGACCTGTGTGTCCAAATACTTAGGATCGTTACAGTATGTGTCTAAACATACAAGTATATGTAAACCTACAAGCTATCTATATGTAACAATAAATAACTACTATACCATAACTACCCGTGCTATATAAATAATTGAATAAGAAAAACAATACTTAAAACTACTGACTAGATTTCTTGATGATGAAACAAAACTCTTTGGATTTATATTGGTAATCACAATGAGACTTGTTTAAACAATATACATACATGTACATGTATATGAGTCGTGTCATGAGAAAACATGCCTTATTGCATTGCAAGCAGTGTATATTAAGGCCAGTCGCTGCATAAAAGACGTGGCGGCTGGCCTTGATCTACACTGTTTGACACCCACATGCATTTAAATAGATTTATGATGTAGCTGTATCATATACAGTATTTGGTAGTGAAGACCAAACTCAGATACAGCACCTTGGGTGGCAACAGTGTTTAGTCTGTACAATGTTGCAATGCAATATGGCAGGTTTTGTCATTGCATAGCTCATATCTATAAATAACATCAACAGTACCAATAAACTCATATCAACTTCATATACAACAAAAGATAACGAATTTGCTAATTACAGTTAACATTGTTTTAAAGAGAAAACAAGTTCTTTGGTATAAGAATATGAATTTAGCATGTTTTATTGGATCAGGTGAAACAATTAGTTTTATTGCACTGATATGACAAAAAGTTTTACTTGTGTCTTTGGAATATTGGTACAAAGAATGACCAAGACTCGTGCTGAACAGGATGACTAGAAGACTTATACCACCATCCTAAAAATTGGGACACCCTTTGGAACTTCTATAATTATCATAAAATGTGAACAAATTGCTTTATATTATATAGTAATTTGTCCAAAAGGTGCAAATTGAAAGGCAAAAAGTGTAGACCCTGATCAGACTGCAATTGAGGGTACAGTCTGATCAGGGTCTACAATATTTGCTCAGACCTGTGTGTCCCAATATTTAGGATCATTACAGTTTGTGTCTAAACAACAAATGTACTTACAATACATAATAACAACAACCAACTACAGTAGAACCTCTCTATAACGACCACTAAATTGTGTCAAATATTAGTCGTTTAAAACAGGTGACTGCTTAAAGCAATGTGAAAGTGAAACAGAAAGCTCCTACAGGAGCTTTCTGTTTTACTTTCACATGGCTTTAAGCTGTCACCTGTCTTTTATACAATTTTTAGTGGTTTTAATAGAGAGGTTCTACTGTACTATATAAATAATTGAATAAGGAAAACAATACTTAAAACTACTGACTAAAGATTTCTTGGTGTTGAAAATAAATTTCTTTGGTTTTATATTGATAACAACAAGGAGACTCATAAACAACAAACATTCATCTTTAAATAACATCAACAGTCCCAATAAACTCATTTAAACTTCAAAGACAAGGAAAGACAATAATATGCTAATTAGAGTTAATATTGCATCAAGCAACAACTTGTTGAAATGCCATGGAAATCTCTAACAACATGTGATAATGTCTGCTTAAAGCAAGATAAACAATAATGCAAAAATCCCTCCAAAAAGAGGTCTAGTTTATTTGTGACTATTTTGGGTTGTGAATACATTATATTGCAAAATATGACAAAAAGTACATCATTGTGTACTTTGTTCATAAAGCTACAAGAGCCCTCTAATCTGGGTCTACACTGTTTGCATAGGGCAGACGAAGGTTTCACATGTATACTGTTTGTAAACGATGCATATATACATGTTACAAATGTGTTAAACAATTATCTGTTCTTAGAGATCACTACACTAGTTCAATTGGTGATCGCCTGATGCAAGATTGACTGTCCTTAACCCATTACCCCATAAACACATTTATTCCTCCAAGGAAGAAAATAGTTTCCTTTTATACAGTCATACATTATGTATTATAAGAAATATTTTCTACATCCTAGCATATAATAACTTAAAGCAGGCTGAAAGTAAAGCAAAATGTGCCTTAAGGCGCATTCTGCTTTACTTTCAACCTGCTTTAAGTAATTAACTGTCTTAAAAACTAGAAATAGGCTATGGGGTAATAGGTTAATATATCCTGAGATAAACATTAAATACCCCTAGATAAATATGAAATACAAATATATCATGAAATAAACATGAAATATTAATATACCCTGAGATAAATATGAAGTACATGTACTAATATGCCCTGAGATAAATATGAATACTGATTTATTCTGAGATCAAATATAAAATACTGCCATTATATAAGCAAACCATTTAGCATATAAATTCAATGTAGAGAATAGAGATACCGTAATGATTCAAGATTGTAGCAAGTATGCAGGTAAAAATCTGCCAATTAATTCTATCAATACCATGTCCCTGTTTAAAAATGTACTCATTACATTTGCAAACAGTGTAGACCCAGATCAGAGGGCTCCTATAGCAGCCCTCTGATCTGAGTCTACACTGCTAATTTAGAGAAGACATGTATGTTTATTAAATACCCAGAATACCAAGTAGACTGGTTCATTTTTTGCTAATCAAAAAGATCCACAATGTTACCTAATAACCAACAAGAGTTACTTGGTGTTGAAAGAGTTTACCAATTACCCCATTAAATACGTATTTTTACACTTTTAATTTAATCCTCCACTGAAGAAAATATTTGCTATTTACACAGTCAAGAACATGTATCGTAAGAAATATTTTCTTTATCCTAGCAGATATTAGCTTACAGCAGGTTGAAAGAAAGGCAGAGTATGTATTAGGGCACATTCTGCTTTACTTTCAACCTTTTTTTTAGGGTCACCTATCTTCAGCGCTAGAGATGGGCTATGGGGCAATATATAGGTTAACCCTTTACCCAATAGCCTGTTTCTAGTTTTGAAGATAATTGACCATTTAAAGCAGATTGAAAGTAAAGCAAAATGTGCCTTAAGGCACATTCTGCTTTATGCTTTCAGCCTGCTTTAATCTATTATCTACTAGAATATAGAAACTGTTTCTTATTATTCTTATTTGTTGCCTTGTAAATTGGAACTATTTTCTACAGTAGAGTAATAGATTAAATGCGTAAAAATGCCTATTTATGGGGTAATGGGTTAATATGTTCACACAAATGCACAACAGGATCATGCTAGAGTTTCTCTGTGTCTGTCAGTGTATGGGATCAGGCTGCCATCATCTGTCTAACGGTGAACACAATGCCATTGAACAGTTCTTCATCTTCATCAAATTCAATTCCTTCTATGGAGATCTCAATGTCAAACTGAAATGCAAGTTAAGAGGATATCTTAAATGTATTAGAATGATTAAATATTGCCTACAGGGTACCCCGGTATGTAGGATTGTTGTTTACCATATACAGTAAAGCCTCGCTATTACGACCACTAAATTATGTTAATTATTAGGGTGTTTACGATAGGTCACCGCTTAAAGCAAGGTGACAGTGAAACAGAAAGCTCCTATAGGAGCTTTCTGTTTCACTGTAACCTTGCTTTAAGCTGTCATCTGTCTATTATTCACTCAATTAGCCTTCCTTTTAGTGGTCGTAATAGCGAGGTTTTACTGTACATGTATATTGCAAAACGACCAACAGTGTACAACCTGGACCAGCGCTTATAAGGGGTTTGAGTTGAGCCTGAGCTTGTTCTCAAGCAGTTGATTGGTCAGATTTGAGCCTATAAAGCTCAAATCTGATAAATCAAATGCTTCAGAACGATTTCAGACTCAATTCAAATGCTTTGTATTGTTTTTAAGCATGGATACCGGTCAGATGGATCCTATAGGAATACTCAGATTTTGGTCTGTACTGTTTGCATACAAATAGTGTGCTCTTCATAGGTACACTAATAAGTACTCATGAATGCATCACGTGCTTTTAACTGGTAAACCCTATGGTTGATAAAATTTTGTTTGTTTAAAAAAAATGTCACCAGAATTTATTTCAGACTCAAGTTTAGATCTTTTCAGGAACATGACTATGAGTGTCAAACAGCATTTATTCAGATAGGACATCAGTTACGCTGCATCTACTCTAAAAGTCCTATATATTTGGATACCCTGTATTATGCTGTAAGTATCCTAAAATTTGAACGTATTGCTTTTATCCCACAGTTATATAAAGATATTTGTTCAAAAAGGTGCAAACTGAATGGCAAACAGTGTAGACCCTGATCAGACTTCTCCTGAGGGGCAGCCTGTTTGGGGTCTACACTGTATGCTCAGGTCTGTCTGTCCGTCCAATTGTTTATGGTCTGTACAGTAGTATAGATTCAAAATGGTGTTACAAATACAAATGTAGGCAGGATTGGCAATGTTCAGTTGTAAAGCACAATTCAGTGCTCCTTCTCTACAAAAATATCAAATCGGAGACAAATATAGCATTATGTTGTTTGGAGGGAGTTGTCATAAGGAGAGAAGATTATAGCCCTTAGAGTATATTTACAAACAGTTTGAACCAAGATCAGATGCCGCGTAATGTGCAGTCTGATCTTGGTTCAAACTGTTGTCACTCATCTTTATGTTTCTTCTGTCAAAATGTACAATGCCTAACTTTGAGGAAAACCAACCAATGGCAATTTTAGCACACATTATTGTAGCAGTGACAGCATTAACTCATTATCCCCTGAAACTTCACATGGACAATTCCAGTTTGCAATAAATGGTCCATTTTCGACCGTTTTGGGTTGTTTTTTGTAATAAATTGCAAAATAACAAACAGTGAAGTCCCTGATCAGAGGGCTCCTGCAGGAGATTCTGATCAGAGACATCACTGTTTGCATAGGACAAGTGTACTCTTCACATGTACACAATTGGTAAATGACGCATATATGCGTCACTAGGGCTCGATGAGATAAACATAATTGTCTGATTTTGTTTGGGGAAAAGTGGCACAAACATTGTTGTAAGAAGGGAATCATTGTTAACCCATTACCCCATAGCCTGTTTCTAATTTTGAAAATATGTTACCACTTAAAGCAGGTTGAAAGTAAAGCAGAATGCGCCTTAAAGCGCATTCTGATTTACTTTCAGCCTGCTTTAAGCTACCATCTGCTAGGATATAGAAAATATTTCTTCTGGTTAATGTTTATGACTGTATAGAATGGAACTATTTTCTTCAGTGGAGGAATAAATTAAATGTGCTAAAAGGCGCTTCTATGGGGGAAAGGGTTAAGGGAGCACTGAAGATAAGACAGCTCCTTATAAACAATACTATTCTTTAACCAGATTTTTAAAAATATAATTCTGGCTATCGGGCGTAGGTATCTGTGACCTTGACCTCTGACCTTGATCGCTAAAAAAAACTTGTCTGGGCCATATCTCTTTACACTTTACTACCTATAATACTTCTTCTGATTGCCCAGTGCGGCATAAAATTTTCAGATGTCTTTGACCTTGACGTCTGACCTTTGTTGCTTCAAAAGCGTCAAAAACTTTCTATTCTGGACGATAGCTTTACTTATTGGTGGTACCATATACGTTTATCAAATTTAAATGGCTTTTATCACAATACAGCTGGGGATGGCTTTTCAGGTATCTGTCACCTTGACCTATGACCATGATCGTTGGAAAATCTTGTTTAGAGTTAGTGCTCTTTGTTACTTTTTTCCAGAGCTAACTTCAAAAGTGTAACTATTATTGACTTCAAACTTCATGTACAGACAGATAAATATATTGACATCAAGTGCAGTGCACAAGATCCATAGCTTTGTTCAGTTTTTTGTAGTTACATGTATTTCGCTTTACTACTTTTGTCCAATTCGGGCTTGTCCGGAGAATTATTTCCAAAGTACAAAAGCTATTGACTTAAAACTTCATTATTCAGATAGATCACATTGAACACAAGTGTTGTGCAAAAAGGGGACACACTTTGAATATCTTTGTAGAAGAAAACTTTTAATGCTACATATCAAATTTCAAAGCTCTAGGCCTCTTGGTTTGACGTAAGGTGATTTTTCACAAAATTTCAATCTATTCCATTTGGTTGCCATGGTAACCAGAGTTCACACAGAATCAATTTGAACAATTTTTGTAAAGCTTCATCCAAAGAACATTCCAGTAAAGTTAGGTTTAAATTTGTCAAGCGGTACAACTTTAATTTCAACCTTCTTTAAGTTGTCACCTATCTTCAAAACTAGATCTGGTAATTGATTGATCCCAAGCAGAAAGCCATTTGCACACTAATGCTCTGCAAAATTAGGTCAAAAGTCAATGTCACAGTGACCTTGAAATAGTATGTGGCACACAATCCTTCAATTTGCTATTCTTAGATGAAAAGCTATAGGAGATAAGCTTGTCCTCAAGAGTTTTCTACAAACTTAGGTCAAAGGTCAAGGTGACCTGAAAATATTACATGGCGTTTCCATACACCAAATATGCTATCCCTTGCTGTTAGATATGAGAGATACTCTAGACAAGCTTTTTGTACCATTGAGGTCACGGTGACATGAAAATGGTAGAAAGCAGTCACCCAGTCAGCACACCCATATTGGATGGATATCGGCCTGATATGGTCCGATATGGGCCCGATATCTAAAACGATATCGGTCAGATGTCTTTTTGCACATCGTTTTTCTGGTTGAATCGATATTATTGTCGGATTGACATCGGCCCACCATCGAACAGATATCGGACCGATATCAAAATAGATATCAGTTTGATACCAAACCGATATAATGTCAGCTGATGATTGGATTTATATCAATCCGATCATTGGATATATGTCTGCATTTGATCAGAGGGTTTGATGACAAGTCAATATAAATCGGATCATCGAGCGGATTTGATCAGTATTTTTTTATGACAAATCTTTGACAATCCAATCATCAGCTGACTTTATAATTATCGGTTCGAGATCAATCTGATATCTGTTTTAATATCGGTCCGATATAAATCAGAGTCTACACTGTTTGTCTATGTCCCATATATGGGATTGTGGGCACAAATTGGTTAAGTAATATAGGAGATATATTTAAATGGAAGGCTGGATGGACAGGTGGATAGTTGAATATGCCACCAAAGCATGCTTTAGGGGCATAAAGAGCATCCATATAAACTATACTGACACGAAAAAGAAACTGCACTTTTATTTTGAGTGTAACTTTATCGTTACTAAGTTTAGAATGATAAATTTTAGCATAATAAGTGATAAAATAATTCTACACACATTGCACTAATTTACTCAATATTAAAGCACCTTGATGTCATGCAAACGTACCAATGGCTATTATGCAATATTATGCATGCGCTGCCTGTTCAACATGCTTACAAGTACAGACTTTCACTGACCGATATCTTTACTGATTATGCAATAATAAAATCATAGTACATTTGAAATAAACTCGTTAACAAGGTGCTACAGCTTCAAGAAAACGAACGAATTCAGACACTTTAGCACCTTTAATCCGACGTCAGCGTCTCTGACGTCACTGGACAGTTTGATTGCCACCGAAATACCAGCATGTTCCTTCGACATCCTAACGGTCAAAATGGAAGCGTTAGAGATCAGTCAGGATCCAGCAAGTCATCACGTCAGGGTAGATATATGACGTTGACGAATTCACGTCACAAGACGTTACGTCAGGTCAATGTGTTCGCGATTTATTGCATTGGTCGGTGTAAGATGAGGACATTACACATACCGATTTATATCCATTTTCATTTTCAAAACTTTAGGAAACACTACCGATTTGCAACTTTTACTTTTAATCTCTACTTCATTAAAGCGTTAACAGTGCATTTATAATAACATGAATTTGGTTAAACAAGAGCCCCATGGGGCATATGTCGCTCACCTGAGAATAGCTGTACATCAAAATGGAGATAATGATTTATGTCCAGGACGGGGTCATTTTTTACCTGAGGGGCATAATTTGAACAATCTTAATAGAGGACCTGTAGATGATGCTATGTTCCAAATGTCTAAGATCAGGGTACTAGGGTTCTAGACATGAAGATTTTTTTTAAGTTTCCATTGAAAAAATCTATTTTTAGCTCCTGTGACCTACATATGCAACAGACTGGAACCATTTGAACAAAATAGATAAAGGACATCTAGAAGTAACACCATGCCGAATATCAAAGCTCTGGCTATATTAGCTTCAGAAAAGAAGACGTTTGAAAACTGTGACCCCCGGGTGGGGCTAATTTTGACCCCAGGGGCATAATTTGTACAAACTTGATAGAGGACCTGTAGATGATATGCAATCGACCAGAACCATTTGGACCTTATTGGTATAGGACATCTAAAAGTGTCACCATGCCAGATATCAAAGCTCTGGCCATATTAGTTACAGAGGAGAAGACGTTTGAAAATTTCACTATATAACTCTATGTAAAACTGTGACCCCCAGGGCGGGGCCAATTTTGACCCCAGGGGCATAGTTTGTACAAACTTGATAGAGGACCTGTAGATGATGCTATGTGACAAATGTCTAAGATCTGGCCCTTGTAGTTTCAGACAAGAAGATTTTTTAAGATTTCCTTATTTTTTCACTTGGTTGCCATGGCAACCAGAGTTCTACATTGTTTTTAATTCTTTGAACAATTTTGAAACAACTTGACCCAAGGAACATTCGTGTAAAGTTTGGTTGAAATCTTTTCAGCGGTATATGAGGAGATGTCATTTGAAGCAATTGTTAAAGACAACAATGACTGTATAAAGCGAAATTATTTTCTTCTGTGGAAACTATATGTAAATGAGTGGCAAATAGTTTGGATCCAGATTATGTGGCATCTGACCTGGATCCATACTGTTTATGGCCAAAAATTAATTGTGGACTGATAGACAGAAAGATAAACAAACAAACAAACAAACAGACAGACCAAAAGTAATATGCCTTGAACTAAGTTGTGCTTGAGCATAAAATAGCAGACATCATAATTTCTGCTATGTATCTCAGTGACCTGAGTTCAGAGCTAGCTATGGGTCAGTTATGCAATAAGAGACGGTCTCAGGAAGAAATGACTATTATCATGTTGAACTGTTGTCTGCTCCAAATGTTTGTATGTGAAATATGTAAAAAATAATAACTTATATTTTCTAAATATAAGAAAATATGTAAATGAGTGGCAAATAGTTTAGATCCAGATTAGATGCTGCATTATGTGGCATCTGACCTGGATCCAAACTGTTTGCAAAAATGTTGCATTTAGTATAAGGGTAGCTTCTTAGCCTGGAAGATACAGTGGGTCTGTATAAAAACGGATCATTAGAGAGTTTTTACTGTCAGACCTGCATCAAAAAGCACTGATACGGCCAGGGTTGAGTCAAATTTGACCCTAGGGTTTTGATTTTTTACAATTTTGAAAGTGATTTAATAGAAGATACTATTCCTGCAATATCTAAGGTGTGGGAACAGTGGTTTTTTACAAAAAACTTGTTTAAAGTTTTTCACTTTTTTTAATAAATTTCAATAAGTAGTCAACATTTGAATTTTATTTTAACGATTTCTGTAGAGAAGCATCCAAGGAACACCATCAGCAATTTAGTTTTTCCCTCAAACTCGCGGTTTCAGAGGAGATGTCGCTTGAACGGACGGACAGACGGACGACGGGCGATCACAACAGCTCACTTTGAGCCTTCGGCTCAGGTGAGCTAAAAATAAAGCATCGTGTAAAAAAAATATTTACAAACATTTTGATACCACACTTGACTATATTTCTTTAAAATAAGATGGAAATTTTAATTCCTAAAGAAGTGCACAGTTTCTTTTTCGTGTCAGTATAGCAGCAGGAGGGTACACTCTCAGACCACATTGAAAACTCCATTAACTCTTTCAAAACTAAGTAACTCTTGTGGGTTTTAGGCCCCCTTGTGGATCATTTTAGTTACCAAAAAACATGAACCAGTCTTGGAATTCTGGGTAGTTTAATAAATAGTGATCTAAATTAGCAAACAGTGTAGACCAAGATCAGAGGGCTCCCAATGGAGCCCTCTGATCTGGGTCTACACTATTTACAAGTATATTGTGTATATTTTAAATAAGTCCTTGGTGTTGAAAGAGTTCATAGAACACGGGTCTGTCATATGCATTTTCTAAACAAGGAAAGTAGACATAAAATTTGAAGAGCTGTAGAAGTAGATTTTATTTGATATTATGACAATTCAGTACAAAAGAAAAGATCTGAAACAATAAATCTAGCAAAACCAAAAATGCTGAATACAAAAACAAGAGTCAAGTTTGTATGCAATTTTGAAAGCCAAAACTTATCCTGTAGTTTTAGAACAATGTTTTCAACACAATTTGTAATTACATTTTGACTTTTTAACTCATTCATCCCTGTAACTTCAAATATATAATTCCTGTTTGTAATAAAGTCTAGTCCATTTTGACTTTTTAAGGTTTTCACAATTCATGGTCAAATTGCAAACAGTGCAGACTAAGATCAGACGGCTCCTTTAGGGGCCATCTTATCAGGGTCTACACTGCACAGTGCAAGCGACTATTCATATGTACACTGTTGGTAAACGATGAGTATATTCCTTGCTATTGATGCATGGTTAAATAACACATGTTTATAAAGAGATTTCATTTTACTACTTTGATTTTCTTGTAGGCAACGACAAATTATTTCAAGTTTTTTTTAGAGTATATATGGTAATATTCATAAGTATTACATTCTTTCATTAGTTCCTTTACAAGCACATGAACCTTTTCTTCAAAGAACTGTCCATGGATATGTTGCAATCCCTTTAAAATGAAGTTTATTTTTAATGACAAAAAACTGGTGTGAACTTTGAACCCTAGTCCCGCATATAGGCGTCTTTTTCAAACAGTGTACATGTGAATAGTATACTTGACCTATGCAAACAGTGAAGACCCAGATCAGAGGGCTCCTTTCGGAGCCCTCTGATCAGGGTCTTCACTGTTTGTCATAATGTTAAACATGGACAAAAACAACCTTTAAAGGTCAGAAATGGACTAGGCTAGAAATGGAAACTGGAATTGTCCATTTAAAGTTATAGGGAGGAAAGAGTTAAAGCAGGATCAAAATACAGGAGAAAACTTTTAGCTTTATTTTCATCTTACTTTCAGCGGTTACCTCCCTACAACACAGATGAATATAGGTGGTTTGCATGTTTTAAAGGTTCCAATAAATGTTGCATTTCATAACAGTAGCACTTTAGATAGTTTTTACATAAGAATAGCACTTATAAATAGTTTTTACAAAGTCCTTTCCATAGAGTGTAGCACATTCAGATGTTAATCCTTTCTTCCACAGAAGTGCAGTCTCATATCACCTCCACTTTTTCCAACGTTATAATTCATAATATATATTAAATGTGTCAGCTTAAGGCAAAATGAAAGTAAAGCGAAAATCCATTGAATTTTCTGCTTAAAATCATTTTCATTTTGCTTTAACCAACCAATGAATGTAGTTGGCAAGTTTCTTTGCATTTTTGGCTATCGAGGAAGGGGTTTATGATCCCAAACCTTTTAATTAGAGTTTGTAACATGTACATAAACCATAAACATTCAGGACTACAGATAAGAGGAGTAGTCAAAGGCCAAAATCCCTATGATGTGACTACTCAGTACATTTGTCTCGAAAAAGAGTAGTCACATGATAGGGTTTGGTGTAGATATAAAGGAGAAAACAGTGGAAACCCGAATTTTAACCCATTCCCCCATAAATACGCCTTTTTACAGCTCAAATTTATTCCTCAACTGAAGAAAATAGTTCAATTTTACATAGTCATGAAAAATTTTCATAGGAAAAATTACCTATATTCAAGCAGATGGTAGCTTAAAACTGGTTGAAAGTAAAGCAGAATGTGCCTTAAGGCATATTCTGCTTTACTTTCAACCTGCTTTAAGTGGTTACCTGTCTTCAAAACTAGAAACTGGATATGGGGTAATGGGTTAATTCCCTCTTATCTGTAGCCCTGAACACTTTCAATGTTACATTGTCAACACACTGTTCCCTGTAAGATGGTCTCACTTAACTCTTTAAACACTTACTCTTGTGGGTTACTGGGCTTGCTTGTGGATCTTTTTAGTACCCTAACCAGGAACCAGTCTAATTGAAAATCTGGGTAGTTAAATAAATACAGGTCTAAATTAGCAAACAGTGTAGACCCAGATCAGAGGGCTCCCATAGGAGCCCTCTGATCTGAGTCTACACTGTTTTAAAATGGTATGAGTATATTTTATATAGGTCCATGGTGTTGCAAGAGTTAAGTGAATGTTATGGAAGCCATTACTGATTTACGTGTACATGTACTTCATTTTCACATTGAACATTGGGTAAATAATGTCTGATCAAAATATCTCAACTGAAATTTTCAAAAGACTTGTTTTTCGCAATCTGAAAGAAAACTGATGCAGCAAGAGCTAGAGCACAGATCTAGATGAAACACATTTTTAAATGTAAATTTTGGCAAAAGTCCTGTTACAAGTTCCCAAATGTAAGTTTTGCCTAAAGTCCTGTTACAAGGTTGCAAATGTAAATTTTGGCAAAAGTCCCGTTACAAGTTTATGTAAGGTTTGGCAAAAGTCCTGTTACAAGGTCGCAAATGTTAGTTTTGCCTAAAGTCCTGTTACAAGTTCCCAAATGTAAGGTTTGGCAATTGTCCTGTTACAAGTTTTTCTAGGATTGCTTTTTTAAGGTTTGGAAAAAGTCCTGTTACAAGTTCCCAAATATAAGGTTTGGGAAAAGTCCTATTACAAGGTCCCAAATGTAAATTTTGGCAAAAGTCCTGTTACAAGTTCCCAAATGTAAGGTTTGGCAATTGTCCTGTTACAAGTTTTTGTAGGATTGCTTTTTTAAGGTTTGGCAAAAGTCCTGTTACAAGTTCCCAAATGTAAATTTTGGCAATTGTCCTGTTACAAGTTTTTCTAGGATTGCTTTTGAAACCATTGGGATGCAGTATCTTGAGTTATTCATCCATTTCTTGATCAACAGGTGTCCCTTGTTCTTTGGGGTTTTTGTCAACTGGTTTGTCCTGGTCAACTGGTTTGTCTTGGTCAACTGGTCTGTCCTGGTCTTTAGAAACTTTATCAACGGGTTCCATCTCAATCTCTTCTTCCTCATCATCGGGTTTCATTTCTTCAATTTCTAGTCTATTGGCAGGGACCTGGGTAAATGAGACGGAAACATGCTGTTAAGTACTCCACATGTTAATCATTATATATATCACACATGCCAATTACCTCATTCACCCCTGAAACTTTAATGGACAATTCCACTTTTAAATTAAGTCTGGTCCAGTTTGACAAATTATGGTTGATTTTCACGATATACTGTATACTGACAAACAGTGTAGACCCCGATCAGAGGTTTGCATAGGACAGGTGTACTCTTCACAGGTACACCGAATGTTAATGGCTAGGGTTGAATGTGTTAAGATTATACAGAAGAAAGTGCTTTCAAACAAGTCTGATATAGAGAAATCTAAGTTCTGACAAACACTCATACTGATTTACATTATGAACTGAATTGGAAAATGAGATGTATTACATTAAATGTTTAGTATAAAGTCTGGTAAACAAGATTCTGTAAACACACTTTCAAGCCTATTTAATTGTAATTCTAGCCTGTTACTATAAAATGATTATTCAAATACATCTTTGTTATAAAAAAATTAACTGAAGAGATCTAAGAAGGTCTGAACTTCTTTAAACCTAGATTAAATGTTACCGTTATGATCGTAAGTATGGGACAGACATGCCTTAGCAAACAGTGTAGAGTTGTAGACCCTGATCAGGAGCAGTCTGATCAGGGTCTACACTGTTTGCGATTCAGTTTGCAACCTTTGTAAAAAAAATCCTGTGTGGTACCGTTAGAGTAAAGAGTTCAAATTTATGATATTACAGTTATTAAATAAGCTGTTCCAATCTTTAGTATTTACGGTACTCCACATCTGAACTAAATAAGCTATATCTAATAATAATATCCAGCAATGTCCTGTTTGGTAGGACAAGAGATGAATACATGTACTAGCTTTCTCATCTGTCTAGCTTTCTCATCTAAACTATTGCAAGCATTGTAAACTCTAATGCCATGAATGAAAAGTCAATCTTCTATCAACCTACGTATTACCCCACAGCCCTTTTCCAGCTTGAAGATAAGTAAATACAGTAGTTAAAGTGCATTCTATTTTACTTTAAGCTTGCTTTAAACTACCATCTGCTAGAAAATATTTCTTATGAAAAATATTCATGACTGTATAAATTGGAACCATTTTCTTGTGTGGAGGGATAAATTTCAGGCATCAAAAGGTGTATTTATGGTGTAATGGGTTAACCCATAATGGGAATTTACCCATAGCCTGTTTCTAGTTCTGAAAAAAGGTGACCACTTAAAGCATATTGTAGGTAAAGAATGATGTGCCTTAAGACATATTCTGTTTTACTTTCAACCTGTTTTAAGTGGTAACCTGTCATCAAAACCATAAATAGAATGTGGGGTAATGGGTTAGATACTACATATCTTAGTGGTGGCTCAATACAAGATTGACAGTTCTAAGCATAAACACAGATCACTCCTGGTAAGGACAATACACCTAGCTGCAAAAGCATCTTTCTGCATTTCGTTCACCTTGCATAAACGGCAAGCTTTCTGCTATACTTTCTGCCTTCTTAAGATGCAGTACAAGTTTCCTGTGGATGTATCTGGGCAGGGTAAGGGCATGAAAGGATTTTTGTATGAAGAAAATGTAAAGAGGAGCCCTCTGACCTGGGTATAAATTGTTTGCTTATTTAGACCAGTATTATTTAAACTACCCAGAATTCTACGCAGACTGGTTCATGTTTTTGTAACTAAATGATCTACAAGGGAAGTTAGGAAACTTAATAAGTTAATAATAACACACAAGAGTTACTTAGTGTTGAAATAGTTAACTTAAGATTGGACTGGTTTTGAATCTTCTGTGGTATAATTGCTCCCCACATGCCGACTCAAAATTGATTATTACAAAGGAAACACAGGCATATCGAAAGAATAAGAATGCTGCATTAGAAACTGAATCTTCACTTATGAATATACATGTACATGAATCTGTTAAATTGCCCAAAAGCAGATGAAATATAATGAGCTGTTGAGTACAAGTAAAGCTGTCATGATTTTGGGGTAGAGGCAAGGGCATTCAACTCTGAACATTTACGGATTTTGAGCTTGCTTGCGAATATATCTGTTAAAAGCGACAAAGCTGATGAAATAAAATGAGTTGCTGAGTACAAGAAAAGCTGCTGTGATGTTTGGCAATAAAGAGGCAAGGTCATAGCCAAAGATAAGGAAAGCATTTAACTGAGCATATTGTGTTTGCTTTCTTTTTTACATTTGCAGCAATATATATTCTGCTATTGATCTAAAACTTTCTAGTTTCTAAAGTTTTTCAGAATGAAGTCAGTGGCAAACTCTACTGGATTTTAATAAAATGCCAAAATGTTAGAAATATTTGAGCCATGCCATGAGGATTTCAGACGTATTGCATTGCAAATGGTATCTATATAGACCCAGTCATGCCACCCAATTGGTCTGGGTCTATACTGTTTGACACACACCAGCATACACAGAATTTCAAATGTAGAAATTGTTAAAAGGCCGAGGCTCGGAACTACAGCTAGCGCAGATCTGCACTGGCTTGCAATGCAATAAGTCTTGGTGTTCTCATGGCACATTTCATTTCCTTTACCCCCTCTTATCTGAAAGCCCTTACCCCAAGTTTATCAAGTTTTTGAGTCAAGTCTAAGATCGTTCTCAAGCATTTAATTGATCAAATTGCTGAACACAATCAAAAGATTAAATCTGATCAGTCAAATACTTGAGAATTATCTCACTCAACTCAAAAGCTTTATAACCTTTGGGTCAGGGCCAAAAATAGCTGAGAACAGGGCTCCAGATAAGGGGAGTATTTCAAAAAATAAAATCTTTACTCATTAGAATCGTCTCGAAGAGATGCTTCTAAAAAGTAGTAACACCATAGCATTTGGTGCTAAAATGTGTGAGAAAATGTTGGATTTGTTCAGTTTACTCCCTCTTATCTGGAGCCCTGTGAGAAGGGTTCAATTATCTTTAAAGCTTCAAACCTTATATCCTGCTACAGATCTCTGTAATAACCAAAGAAATTCAACACTTTAATTCCTTCAAGCACATTTTAAAGTGGTAGAATAAGTAAAAACACATAAAAACCCATATTTATGAAGCAATGGGTTAAAAAGCTATTTCGGTTTTTTGAGGGACCAACTTTCTTTGAAAATGACATGGAAGACAACATTGAACAGACAGAATGACAAGCAGCACATACCTTGTGATTAAATATTAGTCCCAATTCTTCTGCTGTGTTAGTGTGGTAAAAACATATTAGCCAAGCGGGTTAATTCAAAACTAACTAGTGTGATGAAAATGTATTAGCCAAACTGCTAAATTCAAATTCCATTTCAAAACCAACTGCTTTGGAATCATGCAAAGTACCCATGGTTAGCTTTGTACATGTATGTTAGAACAAATAGCACAATAAACAAAACCATGTACCAACTGCTATTACATTTACTTAACCCGTTACCTGATAAATACACCCTTTTATGCCTCTTATTTTTTCCCCCACTGAAGAAAAGTGTTTTAATTTATACAGTCATGAATATGAATCAGAAATATTTTCTATATCCTAGCAGATTACAGCTTAAAGCAGGCTAAAAGTAAAGCAGAAAGTGCCTAAAGGCTAAAGGCCCATTCTGCTTGAATTTCAATCTGCTGTAAGTAATCGCCTATCTTCAAAACTAGAAACAGGTTATGGAGTAAAGAGTTATGGTTATGTTAGCATATTTTATTTCAATTATTTGTAATAAAAAACATTGAATTATGGACATAAATAGCTAAAGAGCAGAAGACTTTTTTAAAAGGAGTGTTATATGAAATGCATTTTAAAACAAGGCAAAGTCACAAGGGACAAGCTTGTACTAAATGACAATACAGAAACAGTGAAATTGTAACCCATTACCCAATAGCCTGTTTTTAGTTTTAATGAAAGATGATCACGTTAAGCAGGTTGAAAGTAAAGCAGAATGCGCCTTAAGGCGCATTCTGCTTTACTTTCAGCCTGCTTTAAGCTATTATCTTCTAGGATATAGAAACTATTTCTTGTGATACATATTCATAACTGTATAACAAGGGCCACTATGACCCTAAATCGCTCACCTGGTAACCATGTAACCATGTACACAGTGTGACCTAGTTTTTGACCGGGCATGACCCTCATTCTAATCTGACCTCGATTTCAATGAGACAAACATTTTGACAAGACATAAGCCACATTTGAACTTGACCTATATTTCATTGAGGCAAACATTTTCATCAAGTTTCATGAAGATCAAATGAAATTTGTAGTCTCTAGAGTGTTAATAAGGTTTTTCTATGATTCGACCTAGTGACCTAGTTTTTGACTGGACATGACCCACATTTTAACTTGACCTAGATTTCATTGCGGCAAACATTTTGATGAAGTTTTATGAAGATCCAATGAAAGATGTAGTCTCTAGAGTGTTAACAAGGTTTTTCGAAGATTTGACCTAGTGACCTAGTTTTTGACCGGACATGACCCACATTCGAACTTGGCCTAGATTTCATTGAGGCAATCATATTGATGAAGTTTTATGAAGATCCAATGAAATTTGTAGCCTCTAGAGTGTTAACAAGGTTTTTAGATAATTTGACCTAGTGACCTAGTTTTTGACTGGACATGACCCACATTCAAACTTGACCTAGATTTTATTAAGGCAAACATTTTGATGAAGTTTCATGAAGATCCAATGAAATTTGTAGTCTCTAGAGTGTTAACAAGGTTTTTCGAAGATTTGACCTAGTGACCTAGTTTTTGACCGGACATGACCCACATTCGAACTTGGCCTAGATTTTATTGAGGCAATCATATTTATGAAGTTTCATGAAGATCCAATGAAATTTGTAGCCCCTAGAGTGTTAACAAGGTTTTTCGATAATTTGACCTAGTGACCTAGTTTTTAACCGGACATGACCCACATTCAAACTTGACCTAGATTTCATTTAGGCAAACATTGTGACCAAGTTTCATCAAGATCCAATGAGATTTGAACCTGCTAGAGTGTTAACGAACAATTGTGAACGGACGGACGTGCCACCGAAATGGGTTAGAGGGCCTTTTCTTTTGTTATTTTCTTTTGTTTGAATAACGGGCCACGGCCCCTTATTCTATTGTTACGGAATGAACCCTATTGTCTTCTTTTGTTATGTTTACCGTTATCTGGCCAGAAAAGGCCCTCTAACCCATATCGGTTGTGCGGACAGACAGACGACGGACGACGGCCATCCAGCAATCCTAAAAGCTCACCTTGGCACTACGTGCCAGGTGAGCTAAAAAGGGAACTATTTTCTTTAGAGGAGGAATAAATCAAAGTCATAAAAAGGTGTATTTATGGGGGAATGGGTTTAACCCAGTGTCAACTGAAGAAGACATAGGAAAACAATCTCATCAGGGTCTACACCATTAGCCATTTTATATGAATTATTATGTTGTATGGATGAACACTGCAGTGTCTTTAGATCACCCATGTACAGTACTGTATATGTTCCAGGAAGCATTTAAGGGGAGCTCATCGCAAAATCACGGTACATGTATAAATGGGTCAAATACATAAAGTACCGTAATGTGGATTTTGAAGTTTTCTGGAATATTTTGAATTAGGATACTGCCTCTCATACATTCCCTCATAACTTGTTTTCTACTTTAAAGACAGGTGGCAACGTAAAGCAGGCATTTCACAGAAGAGCCATGCATTAATTCTATCTTCTATAGACAAATGTCAAAATGTGTTTCAAATAGTGGTTGTTTAACCCATTACCCCAAAGATACACCTTTAATTTATTCCTCCACTTGAGAAAAATAATTCTGATTTATACCAGCTCTTAGTAAACACCATTACACAATTAGAAATATATTCTATATTCTAGCAGATGGTAGCTTAAAGCAGGATGAAAGTAAAGCAGAATGCACCTTAAGGTGCATTCTGCTTTACTTTCAACCTGCTTAAAGCTGTCACCCATCTTCAAACTAGAAACAGGCTATGGAATTCTGGGTTAATGCAAGATTGACTAGTACTACATGTTTAGACAAGCGTTACATAATGTTAAGACTATCAGCATGCCAGTGGTCCTGTGTATCTACATAGCTGAACTTACCAGCCAGTGTATTGGAGCCACAACGAAAGTGTCCGTGAGGAACGAAACGGTCTCCTGTACGTATGACATTTTATCCTTAGCCTGGACCAGTAGGAAACTGGGGAGATCATCAAATCCTTGGGCCTGGAAATACAAACAATTAGTAATTGATAAATTTAATAAAATGATTTTTTATAAAAGAGTAGCAAATATATCTTAGGAAAATTTTCCTGCATCATGACAAAAGGATACTTAAAGCAGACTAAAAGTAAAGAAAGCTACTTTAAGAGTGTCTGATCATGATGGGTCTACACTGTTTGCTCATGCCTGTCTGACTCAATACTTAGGGACATTACAGTATATTCAATAATAAATAATAATATTCAATTTACTTAATGTTATCTAGAGTCCTGGGTCAAAGTTTAAGCTTTTGATCATTCTCAAGCATTTGATGGGTCAGATTTGAGCATAATCTCAAATCTGACCAATAAAATGTTTGAGAACGATCTCAAACCCAATTCAAACTCTTTATAACCTCAGCGCTGCTGACTAGCACTGTCCAGACAGCAATAGCCCTGATGCTGACCATTGTCTCGACCCTGATGACAAATGGATAAACAATGCATTAACCCATTACCCCACAAATACACCTATCTACACCTTTCATTCATTCCTCCTCTGAGGAAAATAGTTCCAATTTTTACAGTCATGAATATGTATGAGAAGAAATATTATCTATATTCTAGCAGATAAAAGCTTAAAGCAGACTGAAAGTAAAACCGGATTGTGCCTTGCTTAACTTTCAACCTGCTTTAAGTGATCACCTATCTTCAATACTACAAACAGGCTATGGGGTAATGGGATAAAAGCATGTGGGACAATAAACCCTAGCAGAAACACAAACGGCACTGTTTTACTGTGAAGACGTGTTCCAAGTTTGAGATCAGCTTGTCTTAAACATTGACTCATGACAGATCCTATTTATATAACTGAAGATTTGTTCCAAGTTTTCTCACCTGTTTAAATGACTGATACAGTTCCTCGGAGTATTGACGGGCGTTCTCCAGTCTTTCCTTCACGACTTGTGGCTGTAGTTTGGCAGGTAGGTAGCCTGACACAGTAGTTATACCTTTCTTCATCTGTAGGGTCAGTCTCCTAGCAACAACTATAGTCTTCCCTTCCATAGTCTGAAATATTAATACTGATTATACAAGAGTCCAATATCCACATAATATTCTAATACATGTACAATCAAGTCAATAACCCAAACTACAGTCTGCTCCTTGGGGATCATTGATTTCAGTGCATTTATAGAGGTAAAATTGAATTCTGGTTAAGTCAGCAGGGTTTGAGCAATCTTGCACTTTTCAGTACTGCTCATGAACCTCTCAATTAAACCTTGCCATTTGCCATATTTGCAATGTTTTAGATGCTTTCAAATTCAAAGAATCTCCCCTTATTACAAAGGTATCTTAATATGAAACAAAATATGAGACTAAAATGATACCTAGAATTGTCCATTTGAGATTTCAGGGAGGACAGATTAAAGAGCCACAAATGAATACAGGTACAGTGTAAAACTATTGCCTATAAAGGGAAAGGTTAACACATTTGTCCCTAGGGTACTTGTAAATAGTGTGGGGAGCACATGAACTAAACTTGGTTGGAAATTGGGATTGTCAATTTAATGTTTCAAGGGTGAATGAGTTAAGAGCCACAAATGAATATTCAACCCTTACAATGAATGCTGACTTTTTAAATGAACTCATTCTATATTTTTGTGAAGGATTTGTCCAAAAGATTATAAGTATGACAAACAGTGCAGACCCTGATCAGAGGGCTCCTTAAGAGCCCTCTGATCTGTGTCTTCACTGTTTGCAAAGGATGTAGACATCAGTTTCCAGCCCTATAAGGGTTTAATATGGTTATGAGTAAAATTACAGTGTAATGTTATTGGATTACATGGTTAAGACATACCGTTGGTGGCTCGTCCTCTGGTGTCTCATCATTGATCTGTTCCCAAAGGGAGGTAACTCTCTGCTGGGCTATGTCGTATTTCTCCTCCAGCGTCTCTTTCATCTCCCCTGCACCTGTCTTGGCATACTGGATCTGTAACAAACAAATCATTCTATACTCCACATACATGTATTACAAAACAGTCCATAGTCTTCATACTTAGCATACCGATTCTGTTACAAGCCATAGTCCACTTACTAAGCAAACACAATTGTATTTCCTTTTATCCCATATCTTGTTTCTAGTTCTGAATGCAGGTGACCACTTCCTGCTTTATTTTCAGCCTGCTTTAAGCTAGCAGATGCTAGTGTATAGAAAATATTTTTATGGTATATATTCATGACTGTTTATTTTGTAACTTTTTACTTCAGTGAATGAATGCATTAAATGTGCTGAAAGGCGCTTCTATGGAGGAAAGGGTTAACCCTTTGAACCCTAGTCCCGCATATAGGCGTCCTTTTCATACAGTGTACATGTGAATAGTACACTTGTCCTGTGCAAACAGTGAAGACCCAGATCAGAGAGCTCCGAAAGGAGCCCTCTGATCAGGGTCTTCACTGTTTGTCATAGCCCAAAATGGACAAAAACAACCCTTAAAAGCCAGAATTGGACTGGACAAAAATGGAAACTGGAATTGTCCATTTAAAGTTTCAGGGAGGAAAGAGTTAAGCTAACATCCACTTTAGTTCTTCATATAGAGCAGAAATGAAATACACACCAGGTCAACCGTGAAGTTGAGATTCTCCAGCTTCTCCTTGCTGCGTACTTGCAATCCCTTCATGTCCTTCATGGCCCTTTTGTACATCCTCTGACGTAGCTTGGTGCTAAGGGAGGTAACCCTGGTGTAGGTGCTCACCTCATCCACCTCTAGTGGCGCTGAAATGATCATCATGTAGCTTTGATAAGATAATCTAGTGGCAAGAGCTTGCTTCAAATATACCAGAAACAATAGATTTCTGCTTTACAGTTATCCTGCTTTTTAAGGAGTTATTTGCACGGAAAGTTCTACATATCTTTGTAATTTTTAGCTATGCAGAAAGATTATTTCTAAAAACACCCGACCCCATCATTGACAATTAACAGTTCTAACAGCAAGTATATCGGTATCCTTCCATTGGAATAGATAGTTTACCTACACCTTTTTACGATTTTTATTTTTATACAGTCATGAATATACATGTAAAGTGTACATAAAGAACAATTTTCTATATCCTAGCAGATTGATCCTTAACCCATAACCCCATAAATACGCCTTTTTACACCTATTTCCAATTTCTACACTTATGAATATGCACCATAGCAGGTTATATAAGCTTAAAGCAGGTCACATGTCTTCAAAACAAGAAACGGTCAAAAAGCAGCCTGAAAGCTAAGCAGAATGCAGCTGATGGTGCAGTGCTTTCTGCTTTACTGTCAACCTGCTCTAAGCGGCCACATATCTTCAAATCTAGACACAGGCTAATGGGTTAAATACCTTGAACTGGCTGCACGGCTCCCTCGTCCATGCCCTCCTCCTCCTCGGCATCAGGTGGCAGGTACTTTTCAATGTACTCCTCAGACAAGGTAAGGGCCTCATTCACTTTCTCCATGGCGAATCTGCCTGCAGGGGTCTCCAAAGTCCTGTTGACCTGTGTCCAACCATAGTCCTTTACAGCCTCCACCTTTCCCTTGGTGGCATCAACCTAGATATTGAGAAAGTACAGTCAAACCTGTATTAAGTGTCCAATAAATGAAGTAGTATGGAGATCTCTGAGGACAAGCTACTACTTGATCGTACAAAATAAACTTTTGCACAAAGCCATTGAAGGAGTTTTTTACTACTTTATCTAGCATTGAGCAACCACTTGTATTTCAGATTTTCCTAGAGTGAGTGGTCGCTTTTGAGTGGTCGCTTAATACAAGATTGACTGTATTATAATTATTTATGACGTATGCATGCAACCACCATACAAGTTGTCAAGAGTTCTGTGGTTCAATATCATGACAAGAAATGAAATAATCATCTATGAACAATAGATATAGGTGTATAGGCCTATGAGAGTAAGGGTTTACTATTTGCATCCACTGAAGAAAATAGTTCCAATTTATACAGTCATGAAGATACATCATAAAGCATAAATCAGGCTGAAAGTAAAGCTTTTTTTCAACCTGCTTTAAGTATATATATATTCACCTGTCTTCAAAACTAAAACCAGGTTATGCAGTAAAGGGTTAAGGTGTCAGAAATGCACACAAGTCAATACCGTCTGCTTGGTATTGGTTTAGTAATCCTTTACCCAATAAAGCCTTATTGAGAATCAAAGTTGCTATAGCGATGACAAAGGGTTCGTTCCTATAGTGATGACAACAGGGAAATTGTATCGACATATGCTACACTTAAGTTCTATATTCTCTCTTTTGATTCTAACTTTAATTTCAAAGGGATAATGCTGAAAGCTTCCATAGAAGCTAAGTTCTGTATTATTTTCATCCTGCATTTAGCCGTCACTTGTTTTCAGATATCTCAATATTTATTCAATAACTGTTGGCGGCTTAACCCATTACTCTAATAGGTTCACATTTTTACATCTTTAATTTATTCCACCACTGAAGAAAATAGTCCCCATTCATAATTATCACAATTTATATTCATCAATATGTATCTAATAAAATTTTCTATATCAGCAGATGGTAGCTTAAAGCAGGCTGAAAGAACCCGCTTTAAGTAAGTCACCTATCTTTAAAAGTAGAAACAGGTTATGAAGTAAAGAATTCACTGTTTGTATATGATGAGAATAAAAATTAAGCTTACAGTCTCTTTGCCCTTGGTAACCATGCCATCATAGGTGTCCTTGACACCGTAGACGCGGTCTGTTACAGGCTTCAGGACTGTGGCACACTTCTCTTTGCCCTGCTTCAGTAGTTCATCTGTGGGCTTGTTAATGCCTGGGTAGGTCTCCTCTAGTATAGCAAGCTTCTCACAGGCATAGGCATTCACCTGGTTAACTGTAAATTATAATACAATTTATGTGTAGTGCATATAATTGCAGTAAAAAGATCTTATTAACCCAATACCCCAAACATACACTTTTTCACACATTTAACCCATTACCTCATAAATACGCCTTTTTATGCCTCTAATTTATACCTCGATATCGATCCATTCAAGAAAATAGTTCAAAGTTATAGTCTTGAATATTTTTATATTTTTTTTCTAGTTTCTAGATGGCAGCTTAAAGCAGGCTGAAAGTAAAGCAGAATGCGCCCAAAGGCGCATTCTGCTTTACTTTCAACCTGCTTTAAGTGGTCACCTATCTCCAACACTAGAAACAGGTTATGGGGTAATGAGTTAATCTATACCTCCACTGAAGAAAATAGTTCCACTTTGTACAGTCATGAATATGTAACATAAGAAATTTTCTGTAACCTAGCAGATTGTAGCTTAAAGCAGGCTAAAAGTAAAGCAGAAAACATGTGCAGACATATTCCGCTTTACTTTCAACCTGCTTTTAGAGGTCCCCTATTAATATGAGGTTATAGGTTAAATCATACATGTACAGTAAAACCTCTCTATTACGACTATTAAAATGAAAGCTAATTGTACAATGGACAGGTGGCACTTAATGCAATGTGACAGTAAAACAGAAAGCTCCTACAGTCACATGTCATAAACACACTAAGTGGTAGTAATAGAGGTTTTACTTCATTTACATGTATAAGATGCTGCATTTAATATCCAGTGACAATGCTTGACAATAGATTTTGAACCAAAGTCCAAATTAGATAAAGTCCAGGAGAAAATGAGGTTGGGCAATATGGGTTGATTAAAAGGGACCTTGACCTTTAAAAATGTATTCTGAGTACTACAGTACTCAATACATAATCAAGGTCCCTATGGGTTGAATTGGAATAGCCCAATGCTATAATGAATAAATTTCCAAGCATTCTTGTCAGCAGTGCTAGATGAAAGGGTAAAATCTAATTAACCCAGTCCCCCATAGAAACCCAGGTTAAGCGCATTCAGTTTATTCCTACACTGAAGAAAATTAAATCAAATTGCAATGTATGCAAGCAGGCATGGATATGTATCATAAGGAATATTGTCTTTATACTAGCAGGTGGTAGCTTAAAAGCCTTAAGGCGCATTCTGCTTTACTTTTAACCTGTTTTAAGCAGTCACCTATTTTCAAAACTAGAAAAACAGGCTACATGTATTGGGTAAAGGGACAACCTTATATGCAACAATGGACAGAAAGATACAGGAGCTGTCTGACCAGGGTCTACACTGCTCAGGCCTTCTGTGCCTGCTATCTTTACTTAACCCATTACCCCATAAATACGCATTTTTACGCCTTTAATTTATTCCTCCGCTAAGAAAATATGTGTGATAAGAACTACTTTCTTTATTCTAGCAGATAGCAGCTTAAAACAGGCTGAAGTAAAGCAGAATGTGCCTTAAGGCACATTCTGCTTTACTTTCAACCTGCTTTAACCCATTACCTCATAGCCTGTTTCTAGTTTTGAAGGTATTTGGTCATTTAAAGCGGGTTGAAATTAAAGCAGAATGCGCCTTAAGGTGCATTCTGCTTTACTTTCAGCCTGCTTTAAACTATTATCTGCTAGAATATATAAAATATTTCTTATGATTTTTATTTGTGACAGTATAAATAGCAACTATTTTCTTTAGTAGAGGAATTAAAGGCTTAAAAAGGCTTATTTATTGGGTAATGGATTAAGTGGTCACCTATCTTCAAAACTAGAATCAGGCTATGGGTATATATTATATAGTGAAAAGGTTAAGGTTCAATAAACACTTACTCTGTGGCTGATATTTCTCCACAAGAGGCATTGTTTTTGTCACCACTGTTTGAACGCCCCCCTCGGCCATGTTACAGGTGGCTCGGATCAGCCCATGACTCTCCTTAGTCTTCTGATACAGGTCGCAGGCATTGGTCCAGGCAGAGGATACCACTGGGATACTGCCCAACTTGTTGATAAACTGTTCGTCAGCTATGTTTTCTTTTTCCATCTTCAGAGCGTTTCTGTACATCAATTAATATCTCTGAAAAAAAAAAAATATAACTCAATTCATATATTGAGTAAAGAAAAACATGAATTCTAGGATATAACCCATTACCCCATAGCCCGTTTCTTGTTTTAAAGAAAGACCTGTGACCACTTAAAGCAGGTTGAAAGTAAAGCAGATTGCGCCTTAAGGCACACCCTGCTTTACTTTCAACCTGCTTTAAGCTACCTTCTGCTGGAATTAAAATATTTCTTCTTATACATATTCACGGCTGTATAAATTGGATGGTGGATGAATGAATTCAAGGTGTAAAAAGGTATATTTATGGGGTATTGGGTTAATTAATTCCTCCACTGACATATGTAATTCCGCATGAATATGTACCCTAAGAAATATTTTTCTATATCCTAGCAGATGGTGGCTTAATGAAAGCGAGCGGCAAGTAAATCATAAGCTTTTTGGTTTTATGTTCTGTTTTAACCCTTTACTCCCTGAAACCTCAAATGGACAATTCTAGTTTTGAATTTAGTCTAGTCCATTTTTTACTTTATATGGTTGATTTTCACAATATATGTCAAAATGACAAACAGTGTAGATCCTGATCAGAGGGCTCCTTAAGGAGCCCTTTGATCAGGGTGTACACTGTTTGCATAGGACAAGTGTACTCCTTACAGGTACAATGTTTGCAAATGACACATACACTCAGTACAAAAAGAAACGCACATTTTGTATCACAATCTTATTCTTATGTAGAAGGAACGTATTTGTGAGTTATTATTAAATCATTATTGAATTGGTAGAATCACAACCTGCACTAATCGGTGCGGTATTTTAAACAAGCTGTAGTTTATTCTTTCGCTGCCAACTTAATCGTGAGGTTTTTACCCCTTCACCGTCTTATTGTCGTCTGCTTCAATTTTGTTGTTTGCAAGATCGTTTCAAAGTAAAATTCAATGTAGATTGACTGAAATGAAATCGATAAGAGTGTCAAACAGTTTGGATCCTGATCAGACGCCGCGTTACGCGGCGTCTGATCAGGATCCAAACTGTTTGCAAACGCTTTTTGGCGTCATTATGAGGGAAATGGTTAAAAGGCAGCACAATGTTTTTTGAGTATTTTTTTCTGAACTTGTTGCAGAATTAAATAAATCTTGAGCTCTGGTCTTTCCTTTCTAATTTTCCTCAAAAAAATGTATCCTACTCTGCGCCTGAGCACAATGTGCGTTTCTTTTTGTACTGAGTGTATATGCGTGACCACAGGTACTTGACACATACTTTATTATCTATGAACCCCCTCCCCCCTTAAAAAAAAAAATTTTTTTTTTTTTTTTACTATACTTCTATTATAGATACAAGGTAAACAGCGCAATTCGACACCTAGTCTTTACTATCCACTTAAACTGATGCTAAAATAGACTCGATCGCCGATATTCTCTTGTGGTATCCTCGGGAAATGATTAATTTATCAGTATCTACTTTTTATTTCATCAAATTCCGTCAAATAACGCCACAGTACGTGAATTATAACGAAAATAAGCATCAAAAAGTTTTCTGTCGTTTTCATGGTACATAGCAACGAATGTACATGTAGGGGTGATCTGTTATTTGTCCACAATAAACGGCCTATGCCACTGGAACTTTCACCAAATATTATAAATCATCTTTAAATGAAATATTATCAGTTTTATATAATTTACATAGAATGCAAAATTAAAAGAAACTTTACCTGTTTAATTTTGACCAATGAGATCGCTCCGTTCATTCAATTCATTCCGGTATTCAAAATGGCATTCACAATGAAATGGGTCTTTCACTTGTCAATTTCATGCCAAATTACATGTATATTTCATATAGCTGATAGTGAAGAGGGTCATGTTCCGACACAAACGCGTTTGCTCTAATGAAATTAGGTGAAAGTTCCAGCCGTAAAGGCCGTTAAATGTGCAAACCGACTAGATTACCCCTTATTTTGGGCAATAAATTCTGTACCAAGAGAACGACAGAAAACTTTTTGATGCAAATTTTCGTTATAATTCACGTACTGTGGCGTTATTTGACGGAATTTGATGAAATAAAAAGTAGATATTGATAAATTAATCATTTCCCGAGGATACCACAAGAGAATATCGGCGATCGAGTCTATTTTAGCATCAGTTTAAGTGGATAGTAAAGACTAGGTGTCGAATTGCGCTGTTTACCTTGTATCTATAATAGAAGTATAGTAAAAAAAAAAAATTTTTTTTTTTTTTTTTTTAAGGGGAGAGGGGGTTCATAGATAATAAAGTATGTGTCAAGTACCTGTGTGCGTGACTAGGGTTCAAAGAGTTAAGTGGTCACCCGTCTTCAAAGTCAGAAACAGGCTATGGGGTAATGGGTTAAAGAGTCGCTAATTAATTTGCTTTCAGTCTAAACTTAACACTGAATAGTTCTGTTCACTGAATCACTGTTGACTACAAACATATATTTTGTGATTAAACTTCAAATTCAATACCCTTAATTTAACCCATTACCCCATTGATGTGGCTTTTTACGCCTTAAGTTATTCTTCACTGAACATCTATCAAAATAGGACTTTTTATGATAAAAAAAAACCAAACCCATCAAATTCAATTATTTTAACCCATTACCACGTCGTACATAGAAAATCTATAAATCTATGACTTTTCACGCCTTTAATTCATTTATTTCTCCACTGAAAAAAATGTTCAACTAGGAAAATCAGTTTTCAAGAGCTTCCATTAAAGAAGGAAGTTAATTAATCTAGATTATTTATCGAAATCTAGTCTCGTTCGTATGTAAGCCTAATAGACACTACACACTGTGCACAGAGTGACAGATAGAACACATCTATCTAATTCCGTGGTAAAAGCCATTCAAAGTTTGAAAAATTCTGACTTACCTTCGTAATCTAGCTATCGTGGCTACAGGTCTAACATCCAATGAAGCCAGATGCGCTTTGTCCGTAACTTTATAACACCGATTATCATGCAATACTCAACAAGCTCGAAGTCCACGTTCAGTTTGACTGACTGATAATATTCACGTGATGGTGAATACACAAAAGGGGCCAGGTACGGGAGAAGTAATTTTTGGTATTTTACGAAAGATACTTTGTCTTGTATATCTTTGAAAATTAGCCCAGGGATATTTTATTAATAAAATATCCCTGATTAGCCTAACAAATTGTTTATTTAGGATATATTGCGTTTGCGTTAAAAATATTTATTCTAAATTTGCGCCAAACGCTATTAGTTAATTATATCATTCTTACAATTAGCCTTAATGGGCCTCCTGGCATATTCAGCGTACGTGATATTTGTTGACCTTCATTTTGGGATTTCCCGGATATTCAATCGGAATATCTCATCGATTTCCGCGGAATTACGTTAATCCCGAAAGAAGTCGGAACGTGTCGAGTAGTTACGATTGCAATAGAATGCATGTGCGGATCAAGAAATGAACAACTTTACTGACTTTTGTAGCACCACGAATGAATAACGTTCGTGGTAGCACAAAGTTCACAAACCACGGAATTATTAAACAGCCGCCACCCGTGTTTTTTTGTAACATTAATCGAAATCACCTTTATGAAACGTTACGACGTTATTCATTCGTGATGATTTTAGAATTTGGAAATGTAACAGATCGTTATTTCTATCTATCTATCTCTTCATACGGCATACACCCTCAAATGAGTATTACGTGCCGGGTTTCCCGCAACATGCGTTTAAAGTTAAAGATAAAATTAGTTTTGACAGTAAAAGTAGATGAGCAGCAGATCTATTCATCATTAGTGTATTATACAGGTTTTAAAAAGAACAGTGAAAGTGAAGACAGGGGCGTAGCTAGACCAAATAGGAAGTGTACGCAGCCCTATACTAGGGGGGTCCGGGGGCATGCTCCCCCGGGAAAATTTCATTCCTAGATGGTCTCTGGTGCGTTCTGAGGGCGTTTCCCGCATTCAAAACAGGTGATAAAAGAACATAAATCTATGCAAAAATTGAATAAAAAAATAAACGACATTGACGACAAAATCATCAGGAACGTAGGCCTATATAGATCTAATGTACGTTCCTTAAATCATGGATGTTCATTTCAAACCGACAATCAGTAACATTCAGATCTGCAACAGAACCATTTGCATTTACGATCCATTTTGATAACATGATAACACAGGCCCCGCAGGAACTGCGATTGAGGGGACACACGTCGACGTCAGGGGCAAAGCTAATTCAAATGGTGAACGTACTCTTACTGGGAATGCGGAATGCTCCTCCGGAAAAAAGTATGGGCTTTGGTGAATTCTGAGGACTTTTCAAGCAATCAAATTGAGTTAAACAGGAAAATACCAACATCATTTTAAATCTATACGTAAAATTCGACTCCCAATAACATAATTCTTACCCCCTCTGATTGGTTTAAACACTCTTACTCTAGAGGGGTCCGGGGGCATGCTCCCCCGGGAAATTTTTAATCCTAGATGGTCTGTGGTGCGTTCTGAGGGCGTTTCCCGCATTCAATGACTATGTAAAAATTTGACTAAAAATAACAAATTATTGATTCTAGGATAATGTGGGTTTTTTTCTGACAGCTTGTCTTCCAGCCTTTGATCTCTACCCCCTGCCCCCCCTACGATTTTTATTGCATTTTTGGACTTTTCAATTTTCTTTTTTTTAGGACAATGTGTACGCAGTTGCGTTTTTTGCGTACAGGTAGCTACGCGCCTGGAAGATAAAAATAGATGTTGTACAGATTACGGTCTAGCATGGTACACCTGACTGATAGCTTGTTTGAAGCTGTCAAGATCAGTCAGGGTAGCAACTGGTGATGGCAGGTTATTCCACTGAACCACTGCTAGAGGAAAGAATGAATATTTATAATAGTCGGTACGGGTTTGGATTTGTCTGTAGGCCAGTGGATGTAAAGTCCGAGAGATGCGTGTCAGAGGGATGATGTATGATGGGATCGGTACTGCGACTAGGCCGTACACTATCTTAAAGAACAGGACTAGTCGTGAGTCAGCACGTCGCTGTTGCAGAGTACGCCATCCCAGCTTCCAAACCATGTCTGAGACACTAGAGTAGGGCGAAAAGTCACTAAGGACCCAGCGAGCTGCCCGCCTCTGTACCATCTCTACTCTATGTATGTCTTCGAGGGTGTAAGGGTCCCAGATAGGGGCAGCATACTCAAGTTGGGGACGAACCATGGCTTTGTATGCTTTCTCTCGGAGAACTGGACTTTGGGCTTTGAGGTTTCTTCTCAGGAAGCCGAGGGTTTTGTTAGCATTTGTGGTTATTCTGGTGATATGGGTTTTCCAGGAGAGATCATTTGTGATGTCCGCACCCAGGTACTTGGCAGAAGAAACCACCTCGAGTGTTTGACCATGCATAGTATATGTGGTAGAGAGGGGTGTTCTTGATCGTGTTACCTGGACTACTTGGCATTTGTTGGGGTTAAACTCCATATCCCAGTCTGCTTCCCATTTTTGGAGGGTGTCAAGGTCATCTTGTAGCTGTTTTGTCTCAGCAACCTTTTTGAAAGCCAGGTAAGCTGCAGTATCGTCTGCAAAAAGTCTTACCTGGGATTTGGCCTTGTCAGGGAGGTCATTTATGTAGACCAGGAAGAGGATTGGTCCAAGCACTGAGCCCTGAGGAACGCCTGAAGTCACAGGCACTTGCTCAGAACAATCCCCCTCGAGGACTACGGTCTGGGATCGACCATTATGCCTAGGTCACACATTCACGGATGAGCCTCCCGGACGGCTACGGATTCAATCCGGCAGCATCCGTAATGGTCCGTAAAAGCTCGTACAGGCCCGTGCCTGAACCTTGATCATCCGTAGGTGTGGTTCCACACCGTACTGGTTTTTTGAACATGTTCAAAAAACCAGTACGGATAAAACTCCGAACTGGCCCGTGCTAAACCGTATCGAACCCGTATAAATCCGTACCAAAACGTAGCTAAACCGTTCTAACCCGTACTGGTCCGTAGACACCTGGCAGAGCGTCACAGTACGGATTGGTACGGATCAGTACGGGTTCAGTAAGGTTCAATACGGCTTTCTACGGCTGTGTACGGGGATACTAAGTACACGAAAACGGACTAATACGGTTCAAACAGGACGTCTACGGTCCGATACGTTTCAACACGGATAGTGCCGGATTAATACGTCTTGCTACGGACTGACACGGTCACTTAAGTTCTAGATCGGAGTAGTACGGTTCAGTACGGGTTTTATTTTAATTTCAGGCGGATAATTAAATTGAAAACACATCTAAGTATACTTGTGTGAAAGAACATTTCCATTTTCTCAGTGTTTATGGTCTTGTTTAATAACTTCTTTGATTGTGGACGCAATAATGAGCGATAGAAGTTTGGTGGCAATTAACAGAGGTGCTCTAAAAAAAAATTTTTCGTGTTAGAACTAAATAGAGGCAAGAGAGGAGATGGTGGATGAGAGTCTAGGTTCAGAGAAGACAGCTTCGTGGCCAATATGATACATTAATGAATGAAATAAGGTTAGAAACCCAAGAGGCATTCAGAAACTTTGTAAGTGTAGATGCACAGTTGTTCGCGGAGCTTCTTGAAAGAATTCGCCCGAGGATAGCAAAGGAATACCCTTGTTATAGGAAAGCCGTCAGTCCTAGGATAATACTTGCAATAACTTTGAGGCACCTTGCAAAAGGGGACAGTTACAGGTCACTGATATATGGATTTAGGGTAGCACACTACACCATAAGAGCCATAATGAAAGAACTTAGAAGTATGCAAGGCTTGTATCGAGGAATACATGGGAGAGGTTGTAACCACTCTTTCCACTCCTGAAAAATGGCTGGAAGAGGCACGCCAGTTCTAGGAAAGATGGAACTTCCCACATGTTCTAGGTGCACTAGATAGAAAACACGTGGACATCAAACAGTCGAAGGGTGGTGGATCGCTGTACTTTAACTATAAAGGTTAAAAAAATTCAATAGTTCTGATTGCCCTTGTGGAGGCTGACCATAAATTCCTCTTGGTAAATGTGGGTGCAGAAAGCAGGCGTTAATGCACGGAGTTAATCGACGTCTCACTTGGATCAAAATTGTCGGCAAAGGTTTTTTTTTAAGAAATCGCTCATAAATCGGGGACCACAATGGAAATAAGAGGAAAATATTCAAAATACCTTTCTATCCTTGATTTTGGTGCCAGGGGTCGTGAGTTCGATCCCCCGCCGGACCAGCGGTCTGACTAGGGGATATTTTCTAAATCCCCGATGATGTACAGGAATGTTTTAAAGCAAGACATGTACCGCGAATTGCTCCTCTCCACCCAGGGGTTAAAATGGGTACCTGTGAAGGGTCTGAGTCGGTACTGCTGCTGCATTCGTCTGCGCCATATGTTAGCAGTGCTCAATATTGTAGGCAAGATGGCTCAGTGATCAGGGGAGTAAATGTACAGTCGGCTGAGCGGTCATTCGGACTGAAAGTAGACTTTTACTTGATATATATTTTTTTTACGACAACAAAATTGTGTTCATTAAAATGGTAAGGTATCTAAAACAGGTGCGTGCTTAAAGAAAATTGAAAGTACAACAGAAAACCCGCGCAAGGGCTTTCTAATCTACTGTCACCTTGCTTCGAGCTGTCAACTGTCTTTTTACAGTCAGCAAGCCTTCTTTTCAGTGGTCATGTCTGTGTAAAATGAACTTCCGCCAAACAATAATAAAAAATAAGTGTTTGTGTAGTTCTCTGTGTGTGTACATCCGTATGTACCCGTAAATCTCCGCCGCAAACCGTAGTAGCCAGTACGAAATCGTATTTCACCGTAGCAAACCGTATTACTCCGTGTCTATCGAGTATTGTGCTACGTATTATTCCGTGAAAATCCGTAAAAGTCCGTGAGAAACCGTACCAATCCGTTCTGTTCCCCGACAATTAAAAGCTAATCCGCGATACTCCCCGTAACTAAACCGTAGAAACCCTTTCTGGCCCGTTCTCATACCGTAGAAACTCACGGATCTACCACAGTCCGTGGCATTTTCGTCCGTACCCATCCTTGACTATCATCCGTGAATGTGTGACCCAGGCATAATGCAGGAAGGCCCTGATCCATGACAGTGTTGTGCCTCTTATGCCATATCCATGAAGCTTATGGATGAGCTTTTCATGGTTCACCTTGTCAAAGGCTTTGCTAAAATCTAGCAAGATGAGGTCTGTTTGTTTACCCTCTTTCATGTTTCGGCGAAGCTCCTCTATGAGTGATGTGAGCTGGGTCTCACAGGATCTTTTTGCACGGAAACCATGCTGTAGGTCATAGAGGATCTTGTTTTTGTCTAGGTGCTTGACCATGTTTGAAGTGACTACATGTTCCAGGAGTTTGCAGAGAATACAAGTTAGTGAGATTGGTCTGTAATTAGCGGGGCATGTTTTGTCCCCCTTTTTGAAAACAGGCGAGACATTGGCTTGGAGCCAGTCAGATGGTAAGGAACCGTCTTGGAGGGACTTTGAGAAGATCACCTGCAGGATTGGAGCAATCTCACTGCAGAGCTCTCCTAAGAGAAGTGGTTTGATACGGTCAGGTCCTGGTGCCTTGTCTGGTTTTAAACCCTGCAGTAACTTTAGGATGCCATTAACTGAGATATTTATGTCTTGCATGTTATTGTATTTGTTCCTCGCTTCTTCTGGGACATTTTCTGGACTGTGATGGCCTAAATCTTGGAGGTCTTGTACTTTTTGAGAGCATAGTTGCTTAAGAGAGAGAGGTGATTTTGATGTAAATACTGACTGAAATTGTTTGTTAAGGATGGATGCTTTCTGTGCATTGTCAGTGTAAAGGTGATTTTCTTTCTTTATGGGTGAACTACCCTGGGATTCTTGTCTACAGTTCTTTAGGAAAGAGAAGAGCTTCTTGTTACATTTTGGTCGAGAACCGTCTGTAACTGGGGTATCATCTATGATGCCTATCAGGCTGTCGAGGTATCTGTTGTATGAGGTTTTTATCAAACATTCAGCTTCGTACTTGGCTTTTTTGAAAGCTGCTCGGTCAGTGTCCTTGGCTGCCGGATGCTTTTTGGGCCTGGTACAGCTTGTCTCGTTTGTTCATTTTCCGTTTGATCTCTTGTGTAATCCAGGGTAATGTCTTTTTGCCTCTGAGTATTTTGGAAGGTACATGTTTTAGAACTTAATCTATTATATATATTGATTACGAAGATTTCAGGAAAAATCAGTAATCTAGGTCCGGAAAATGAAAAAAAATCCGCAAAAGGGACGCTAGTCACATATTTATTTTGTCATGACGGCTTGTTTTGATCTTCAATTTGTATGAAATCCAAAATATCTGATTATCTCAATGAACGGTTCATATCTATGAGGAACGGACATTCATGAGCGCGCGCCCGCGCATGCACATACGTGACTTGTGCGCGCGTGTATGCCGTCTGTCACGGAACAATTACGTTCGATAAGACATAACAAGAACGACCACTCTGCGAAAGGAGCAATCTCCTCCACAGAGTGATAGTTCCTGAGAGAAGGAATGTATTTTTAGATCTGTAAAATACCTTTGGAAAAAGAGGCTGTTAACGTGGCTACTTCTGACGTCACGAGGATTTCCTCTGATTTGTTGTCATCTGGTAGCAGACCAACAGGTTGTGTTTTTGAACGGATTGTTAAGTACAACGTGTATCTATGTGCACATTTTATGTTTGAAGAGATTTAATTAAGGGTATTAGAACATTTTAAGAAAATCTTTATTTAGTTCATTGTTTTATAAATGTCTTTTATTAGAAACTTTGCTGAGCCTGATAATTGCAGTGAGGGTGGGGTAATTACTGAACAATACTCATGATTCACTGGCCACAGATGAATCAAATACCCAAATCCATTATCAAACTCTAAAGTAGATCTAAAAGCATACAGGAAGAGGGGTGACATTTCTGTGACAATTGGCATGGACAGGGAGATTTTAATTCTTTGAATTTTCAAGAAATGCATTTAGATTTGGTGGATTTAGATTTATTAAACAATTTTATGGGAGCTGTGTTCTGTACAGATTTTTCGATTAATATTTTTATTCTCTATATGCCCGCCGTCAAACAATGTGAGGCATATAGTGTTACACATGTCCATATAGTTGCGATATCTACTCTAGTAGACCTTGGTCTAGAGTTAGAGGTACAGTACTGCAGCTAATGTCCATACAAATCAAGGTTAAGTTTTTGAGTTTACTGCAGATATGCTCATGAATGTAACTTCACAAGGTTAATGCAAGTCAGCCAGCACTGCATTTTGCATCACCATTTAGTGACCTTGACCTCTGACCTTGACCTCTGTGATCAAGGTTTAAGTTTATATGTTAAAGTCAGTTATGGACTGAACGCTGAAGCTATTGCCACGCAACTTCACTAATATGCTCCTCAATGAGTACTGCATGTTGCATTGCAGTTAGGTGACCTTGACCTCTGACATTGACCTCTTTTATCAAGGTTAAGTTTAAAATTGTCTGGGTCAACTATAGACTTATAATTTGTTTGTATTAATTGTCATGAATACAATATATTGGGCATAGAGATCTGTGTTTAACAAACACATTTCTAGTAGTATTATTATCAATTGTTCAGTCCCCATTTTTAGCTCACCTGTACAAAATACAAGACAAACATACTGGTATGCTATACTCCAAGTATTGTTTTTGTTGTTGTTGCCGTCACTGTCTTAAATGACGTAAACAATTTTTAAAAAAATGCTCGTAACATTAGTTTTATGTCCATTGAGATTATTCTTTCATATTTGGTATGCAATTGTATATTGACAATTAGACCTTTTCACCCATGTTAAAATTTTGACTCTCTTGATCTCAACCTTGACCCTAGCCTCTGATTTTAAATTGACAAATGTACCACGGGCAAGCTTTGTTGTATTCTGACAACAAAAGCATAGTAAGGGATGAAAACATTAATATCACAATAAAATTTATTATATTGACAATAAAATATGTGTAGTAACCATAGAATTGCTAACACAAGTTATACTAATTGTCCAATAAATACACCTTTCTACACCTCTATTTCATTCCTCCACTGAAGAAAATAATTGCACTATAAGAAGTATTTTCTATATCCCAGCAGTCAGTGGCTTAAAGCAGGCATTAAAGGACACTAAAACACATTCTGCTTTACTTTCAACCTGCTTTAAATGGTCAACTGTCTTCAAAAACTAGAAACTGGCTAAAGGTTTATTTACTTATGATTCTCAGAGCTACCATAAGTTGCTCTACAAAATCCTAAGATTTCTAAATTTTCAAATTTCCAAGCTCAATTTTAGGAATCTTATCTGTAAAACTGCTCTATTTGTGTGCTTTTTTGTTCAAAGCCATATTTTCAAAACAATGCTACACACCATTGCAGCCATGATCTTTAGGAATAAAAAACATACACAAAATAACAGAACAAACTTTATTTAAAAAACATGTAAATCATGCTGCCCTTGGGATGTGTATAAGAGAAATAATCTAGATTAAATCATCCAAAGTTTAGGTTTTAACTTTGAAGACATTACCCCATAGCTTATTTCTAGCTTTGAAATTGAAGACAGATGACTACTTAAAGCAGGTTGAAAGTTAGGCAGAATGCACCTTAAGGTGCATTCTGCTCTACTTTCAGTCTGCTTTAAGGTACCATTTGCAAGAGAGTAGAAAATATTTCTGATGATACTCATGGCTGTATAAAATGGACTTATTTTCTTCCGTAGAGGAATAAATTAAAGGTGTAAAAGGGCGTATTTATGTGTTTCTGGATTAACATTTAAACATGTTTATTTTGAAAAATAATAATGTGTTCTCCATTTTGCAATTGACTTTTAGGTTGTGTGAATAAATATGATGGAAGAATCCTCAGATGAATCTGCTGAGCTGGTAGACAAGGAAGAAGCTGTATCGGCAGAGAAACAGTTTGAAGACCAACAGCAAACTAGTAAGTACACATGCTGGGTGTAAATTTAACCAATTACCCCTTAGTCTTTGCCTAGTTTTGAAGACAGGTGACCACATAAAGCAGAATGATCAATTTGCCTTATGGCACATTCTGTTTTACTTTCAGCCTGCTTTAAGCTACCATCTGCCAGAATATAGGCAATATTTTTAGCTCACCTGAGCCTTAGGCTCAGGGTGAGCTATTGTGATCCCATTCCGTCCGTCGTACGTCGTCCGTTCACATTTTCAAACAACATCTCCTCTGAAACCACTGACCCGATTTCAACCAAACTTTATCAGAACCTTCAGTGACAAGGGGGAACGAAATCTTGTTCAAAGTTTTTGGCTAGACTTATTCCCCTTGCTTTGGGACCAGATTTTCTAACATGACCGTATAGACAACTTTTAATGCATAAGAAAATCTTTAAAAATCTTCTTCTCAGAAACCAAAAGGCCCAGACCTTTGATATTTGGTATGTATCATAACCTAATGATCTTCTATCAACAATGTTCAAATTTAGACCCTTGGGCCAAAAATGGCCCCGCCCTGGGGCTTATCAGTTTTTCTTAGGAAAACCTTTGAAAATCTTCTTCTCTGAAACTGTAAGGCCTAGATCATTAATATTTGACATGTAGCTTTGCGTTATAGTCCTCTACCAAGATTGTTCAAATTATGACCCCTGGATCAAATTTGGCCCCGCCCCGGGGCTTATCAGTTTTACATAGACTTATAAAGGAAAACCTTTAAAAATCTTCTTCTCTGAAACTGTAAGGCCCAGATCTTTAAAATTTTACATATAGCTTTGCCTTATGGTTCTCTACGAAGATTGTTCAAATAATGACCCCTGGGCCAAAAATGGCCCCGCCCTCGGGCTTATAAGTTTTTCATAGGAAAACCTTTAAAAATCTTCTTCTGAAACCGTAAGGCCCAGATAATTTATATTTGACATGTAGCTTTGCCCTATGGTACTCTACCAAGATTGTTCAAATCATGACCCCTGGGTCAAAATTGGACCCGCCCTGGGGCTTTATCAGTTTTACATAGACTTATATAGGAAAACCTTTGAAAATCTTCTCCTGAAACTGTAAGGCCCAGATCTTTAATATTTGACACATAGCTTTGGCTTATGGTCCTCTACCAAGATTGTTCAAATTATGACCCCCGGGCCAAAAATGGCCCGCCCTTGAGCTTATCAGTTTTTCATAGGAAAACCTTTAAAAATCTTCTTCTCTGAAACCGTAGGGCCCAGATCATTTATATTTGACATGTAGCTTTGCCTTATGGTCCTCTACCAAGATTGTTCAAATTATGACCCATTGATCTAATTTGGCCCGCCCCGGGGCTTATCAGTTTTATATAGACTTATATAGGAAAACCTTTAAAAATCTTTTTATAGCTATATATATCACAATATTGTCTTGCCCAGTCAGCTTAAATACAATATTCTCAGGTGAGCGACTTGTAGGCCATGGCCCTCTTGTTTATGTTGCACATTTATTTATGTATGAAATTGAAACTATTTTCTTCAGTGCATTGAGTACCAATAGTTGCTTCATTAACACATTGTAACATATAGTGACATATTATGTATCCTATAAACAAACAGTGTATCTGCAAAAAGTGAATTTATCTTGTGTAAACAATGTAGATCCAGATCAGACCACTCTCACAAGAGCCCTCAGTTTAGGGTCTGCACTGGTTTTCATTTTCTTAATGCAGGACACAGAAATGCAGAGAACTTTAGGAGTTTTTCTGCGTTTTGTTCTGCAACATGATGATTAAGAGTCTATTATATTGTAATTGAGTACTCAGGGCCCCAGATAAAGAGGAGTGCACTGAAGTTTTTTAACATTTTCATCTTTATGTATTACCAAATCCTATGGTGTGACTACTCATTAGAATCATCTCTTTGAGACAACATAGGATACAATGCAGTCATAATCTTTTGAATTTGTGAAATACTGGTACTCCTTTTATCTGGAGCTCTGGGGCTGTACTGGTAGCATCTGACTTTTCAGTGCTACTGAGCCCTTCCATCTATATTTTGGGCCCTATACGTGCCCTATAGCAATCATCCTGTCTGTCCATCTGCCTGCATGTCCGATACCTTAAGTGGTATTTAGTATGTTTGATCTCATCATTATGTAGTATTTTCAATTTTATGTGGTATCCACTGACTTTGGCCAATATTTCCATGTATAGTTTGACATTGTAAGGTTATCAGTGATTTACCACTTTGCTCCCCTATAGTCCTATACAATGTATTGTATGCCCATTCACACTGGTGGCCAACGAGGTATCACGAGGTTTGTTTCGCACAGAAGTCCTGTATATGTTCCGCACCGATAAAGTGCATATTTTGTGTACCCAAAACGAAAGTAAAACACGGATTTCCTTGAGTGTCTCTCAATTTCCCCTATACTTAGCCGGAACATATTATCAAATAGGTCCGATGGTAGGTAAAATGGTTTCTCGAGCAATCTACGTACAAATTTCATATTATTCATTGTATTACTTGCAAAATAACATAGTCATTTATCCTTTGATGTAAAATGTTTCAAATGTATGGTATTTGGTAAACAATGATATTAAACATGATATGAACATAACCTTTTAGATTGATTGTATCAATGGAATATTATTTGGGTTATAAAGAATCTGTAGTAATGCAATAAATGGATTTTAAACCGAGTTTAACAAATTAACCGTGTATAGGTGCCGCACAGAGTATGTATATGTTACTAAACGAAGTCCATTTTATATGTATATGTTACCAACTGAAGTCATCATTGAATTTATATAGGATGCAAACCGCCACGTATCATGCACTTACTGTTGCCTACCGTTTATCTTGAAAATAAATAATCTCCACCAAATCTGTTGATAGTGAAAGTCCAGTGAGAATTTTTTTAAAGGTTAACACACAAAAAACCCGGTCCATTTCATGTAAATTTCTGAAGCAGTTAAAAGTGCAGGACTAGGAAATCAATCAACTGTTGCGGAAGCAGATGAAGCTGACAGAGTGGTTGATTTCTCCGAGCAACTGGAATACACTATAATTGTTATGTACGAAACACATTCAAAGCGACAGAACTTCTTTAAAAATGTTGAATCCCGAATTGAAAACCTCACGAACACCTTCGCCTATGTAATTAATTAATCTGCGAACGTTTGCAGCATGTTCTTTATAGGAAAATACTGAAAGGGCTATACTTTTGTAAAACAGAAACAGCCAATATTCCAAACTACACGAACACCTTCATATATAAGCATTTACTCTTGGAAAGTGTTAAGAAAAGTGTATGAGAAGCATCACAGGTTTTTTCCTATATATATTGTATTTATGAAAAAATGATCTAATAATGACCTTTATACCAGCAGATGGTAGCTTAAAGACATCTCCTGACGACCTTTTGGTCATAACGCCTTGCCAGATTGTCTACTATCAATTTCCTTGCAAAAAGCATGGGTCTTGTGCATATTGAACCATTGCATCGTCTTATGTGAGACTCTACCTGTATATTTGATAGTTTGGTTAGAAATAATCATTGAAAATCACTAGAGAATGAGTATAATCTGACCCTCACCAGATAAACTGAGATTGTGATGAACGTGATTTGACAGTTACATTGACACATCCAGAACAATGGGGGAGGGGGGACTCTCTCTATGGACTGAGGAAAAGTCTTTAAAGCAAACAGAGTAAAAGTACCTCATTCTGCTTTACTTTCAATTTGCTTTAATAAGTGACTATCCGTCTTCAAAACTAGAAACAGGCTATAGGATATTGGGTGAATGTCTTTTATATTACACGTTTTATCAAAAACGTAGAGAAAATAAATGGATAGTACCAAGTGTGACCATACCACATGGTCTGTGACGTATTATGTGGATACCACTGGCAGTCAAATTGTCAACAAAAAGGCCTCCATTCGGAACTTCAATCAAATGTAAGAAATTTGTTTAACCGATTTCAACGAAACATAGCCTATGCTACTGGGAACTGGATTCTTTACAGTGGTACATGTATCAATGGATTTGTCACCAAGGTCATACATTTTGCCTGAAAATGGGACAAATTAGTTGGCAATATCTAGTATTACAGTGGAGAATCTGTTATTCGTTCCCAATAAACGCGTTTACGCTAAAACTATTATTTGCAGTGCAAACAGTTTGGAGCCAGATCAGACGCCGGGTAACCCGGCGTCTGATCAGGCTTTAAACTGTTTGCCACCAAGATAAACAAGAATTATCAGAATTGTCCAAAAGTTGTTCTTTTCTACGTTTTAGCGCTTTGCGTTTGCGTACGTTTGCGTTTAAACGGGAAAGAATAACGGATTCTCCACTGTAAATTGTCGTGGTATCATTGTGTGTGCTAACATTTCTGGATATTTGCCTCGTTTTCAGACAAAAAGTATCCATCTAGTGACAAATATATTGACATACATTGACATCATTCTAAAATAACTTATTAATACCCTTAGCATAGGCTATGTTTCCTTGAAATCGACTCATAAAAAACCCCATTTGGTTAAAATTCCGAATCGAGGATTTTTGGTGATAATTTAGCTGTCAGTTGTACCAAAATTAGCGTCACAAACCACTTGGTATGGTCACACTGGTACCGCTTGACTGGACGGCCTCGTCGCTAAAAGTGCGCCCACACTTGCTCTACGTCGGGCGTACGGCATTCGCAGAAAGGTTAAATCGGGCAGCGTGCATTATATAATGTTGTGAAGATTTGTAGCCTAATCCCATGCATGTATATATTATGCAATAAATATGTTTAAACTAAACGTGAAATCGGAAGATTCTTGCGCTGGCCGAAGAAATCCTACGGCGGCAGTGTGGCGGCCGCACGGCAAATCCCAAAGTCTTACAGGCCATAGTGGTCGCCGCAGTATTAGAACACGGAGTTATAAAAAAAAGTTCATTTCTACGATGGCCGTAGAAACGACACGCCGTAGAGCGGTTCTGCGGCTGCCGTACGACCACCGGGACTCGATGGTTAATTTTACTATTGGGCATTTGCACTTTTGTTCATATGTGTCTATTGATCTAAACGTTGAAATGGATGTTCTTATGAGACATAATGCTGTCCATATATGGCCTTTGAGTTCTCGGTGTAGTTGGGCTGATATGAGTTATGTGCACATGTAGCAAGCCAATGTGTGTAGCAGGAGCAGCATTAAGACTGCACATCAACAGCCGCCGTACGGCCATCGTGCGGTCGACGTGTGTTTTATTAGAAATCGCGACCGCCGCGGAGGCGCCAAAAGGCTGCCGAACGGAGACCGCACTGCCGCAAGTTTTTTACGCTAAAAACATCAAATCTCGCCTTGCGGCGGACGCAGCAAATGTGAGCACAACATACGGCGGTCGAAGGAAATCTACGGCGGCCGGAAATTGCTACTCGCCGTAAAAATAATAATCCGTGCGACTGCCTTACGGCCGCCGCAGCAAATGTGAGCTATGCATAAACGATACATTTTTCCAATCCATTTTTTGTCACTGCAACAGAAATCAATTAATTGACTTCAGTAGGTAACACATACACCTTCTGTTGGTAACGTATACACGTAAATGCGACTTCAGGAGGGCACATACACACTCATAAACCCTTCAGGGTACTGTGAGTGATTCAAAGTTGTATACATTATTGTGAAAAATAAGTTGAAAAATTATGGAAAAATGAAGCTATTAATAAACATGCATCATGTCTGAGATGGGGTTCCCGAATATTTGTAAATATAGTGGATCATTCCAATGTTTTTTTCGATAATCGCCTGGTAATATTCATTTAAGAGTGACAAATTGACGTTTGTGCTTGATATACATACTTATTTTCCATAAATAATACAAGAAAAGGTATGTAAACAGTTTATTCACGAACCTATACTGTAATTTGCCAAAAAAATAATTCAATTGATATGTGTGTCTATGGACACAGGTGGTTAATGCGAATGTCAACGCATAAAAATAGTACACAAATGGCTGTGTTTACATGGATTGTAGGTGCGAAACATATACAGGACTTCTGTGCGAAACGGGCCTTCGTGATACCTCGATGGCCCCCAGTGATTCATATAGACAATTCTATTTCAGGGCTCCAGAGAAGGAGAGTATTTCAAAAACTAAAATCTTAATTCTGCTTTAAACCCTATAGTGTCACTAATAATATATAGAACGGCATAATGTGTAAAAATGTAATTCATATTTACTTTCCTTGATTAGGTGTTGCCTCTCCACTAGCGCCGCCTGCTCCTCTTCCATCATTCCTGTCTCAGCCCTCACAGTCCCCAGCCACCCCCAAGACGACAGACATAGCTCAGATGTCAGTTACACCCACTAAATCGACCACACAGGAAACAGAAACAGTGCCAAATATCCAGGCTCCAACCTTGCCTAAACAGCCAGAAGCCACACCACCTCTTAGTCCACAGCAGGTCCTGCCACCAGGTAAACTTCACTCTGGCAGAAACACCAGTATCTTGATTGACTCGGGATGTTGGAGATACAGTGCTCCCTCTCTACAACGACACCCAATGGGAGACTTAGATTGTGTGTGTTGTTCGGAAGGAGTGGTTATAGAGAGGGAAAATTAAGACGTGGCTTACGTTTGCAAACAGCTTGAATCCAGATCAGACGTTGTGTTACGCTGCGTCTGATCTGGATTCAAGCTGTTTGTCACTTGTCATTATGTTTCTTCTGTGAAAATGTCCACTAATATTTCACTTTGAGAGATAACAGCAGACGACAATTGTAAGCAGACAGTGTTGCGGCAGTAAAAGCGTTATACATAATTATCCTGTTTAGGAAACTGCAGCAAGGGTTGTTGTAAGGAGGGAGTTGTTGTTGGGAGGGAGGTTGTAGGGAGGGAACACTGTATCTTTAAGTTAACCCTTTACTCTAACTCCATAGATACACATTTTAAGGCATGAAGTCATGCATATGCACAATAAGAAGGATTTTCAATGTCCTAGCTGGTTGTTACTTAAAACAGACTGAAAGAGTGATAGTAAAGCAGAATGTGCCTTAAAGCACATTCTGCTTAACTAAAACCAAGCTATGGAGTAAAGGGTTAAACATAGGCTTGAGATATCCTGACTTGAGTAAAGTTTCTAAAATCTTGTTAACCATCTAAGAGATGTGCAAGTTCTTTTATAAATTCATATTCTTGTATACGGCAAAAACTCTCAATTACGACCACTTGATTCAAGGTGACTGTAAGAAACCCCTTGCTTTTGCTTTAAGCTGTCACCTGTCCTGTCTTTTATACAGCCAATTAGTTTTCTTTTTACTAGTCATAATAGAGAGGTTTTATTGTATATACTAGATTCTAACATGACACGTGAATTCGTCTCTATAAACAAAGAACAGGTCTATCGTGGTATACCTGAGACGGTATACCACGCTCTTCCCTACCCCGCTCCTCCCACGGTTATATGACATGACGTTACCACGTGCGTTCATACGTTATGTTTTTTAAATTTCTTTCGTTATTCATATAGCCCGTAAAGACCATATACTTTTAACCAGTAACGTTACAGTAATTTTCTCATTCTTCTGTCTTGTTTGATGTAATGTTTGTTCTATGCCAGATTATGGATCGGTAATTGTAAATTTGCTTATGGGTGTTAGATTCTTGTAATGCCGCGGAAAAAGTTATTCGGTCGAAAAACTTCATCCGCTGAGGAAATAAGTATGGAACATTTGATTTCCTTTCTAATGAATTTCCTTACATCTGGTCAATTCCTGCGCACCACAACTCCCAACCGTTGTAAAATACCGTTTCACAACGGTAGAACATAGATTATTTCTTAAATATCACAGGCCTCAATGCAAGGATTGTGTGTTCACTTCAGGCCCACAGGAGAGTCCTATTCAAGTCAGTTCCACCATAGATGTCTCAGAGTTAGAGATGGAGATGACCCCGTCCAGTCCCCAGGGGTCACATGGCGGACTGTTTGGATGGATTGCTGGAAACAAGATGATCTCTAAGGTGATGGAGAAGACCAAGTCCTCGGTAGAATCAATGATAACAACTCTAGACCCAGGCATGAAGGAAATAATCCGTAAGTTGTTATTTTTCTCAAATTCTTTTCCCTACAAGTACATTAAGGTGCATTTAATCCTTCCTCCACATAAGAGCACCAGGGGCCCGTTTCATAAAACTTCGTACGACAAAAACTGTCGTAAGTCAAAACTTTAAAATACGATTAATTTCTGATTTCTCCATCTAATCCTGTCTTTTGACGTCTTTTTGGAATCGTCTTTTCAAGACGGTTCCAAAAAGATGTCACAAGACATGATTAGATGGAGAAATAAATAATAATTGAGACTTTTATAATCTGACTTACGATTGTTTTTATCGTACGAAGTTTTATGAAACGGGACCCTGGGCTGCCTCTAGCATGTCTTTATTTACACATTCAACTCTAGCAACGAGTATACTCATCATTTACAAACAATTTACCTATGAAATTACACATTACAAATGCAAACAGTGTAGACCCAGATCAGAGGGCTCCTTGTGTTTCCCTCTGATTAGGGTCTTCACTGTTTGGCATTAATTTTGAAATAATTTTGTATTGTTTAAATCAACCCTTACTTTGTAGAAAAGATATAATTTGAAGTCATCCATTGAAAGTTTCAGGAGTGAATTTGTTAATGAAACCATTGTTGATTCACTGATAGTGCTCATTACAGGGATAGCTTAAGGTACTTCGCATATGCGCGTAGTTTCCATACGATTGTTATGAAACTTTTCATGAAGAATGATAATAGCCTAAGAAACAATGTGGGTAAATATAGGCAAAATTTATCGTGTGGTTTGTCTTTAAGGTCTTTTTTCTGACAAAAACCTAGAATTTTGATGATTTTATTTTTCTTAAAAATGAATAAAGCTAATGACTATAATTCTCGCCCAATAAGTAGTCCACAACATTCATTACAAGAAAAGCTAAAAACATTTTGAATAAAGGTGTTCAGAAAGATGTTATCAGCTATTTAAATTTTGCAAAATGCTAAAAAATTGAATTACAAAAAACTGACTCATTCAATGTATATTTGTTTTCATTTTATTCAAATATATGGTTGATGAACTAGTCAGTCTGAAAAAATTAGAAAATATTACAGTCAGGATTTGTTGTTATAACATATTTTCTTATTAAAATGTGGGATATTTGTTGTTTAGATACAGTTACCTACCTTGGAATTAAAACTTTGTCATTAAAATGCATTATTATTTATTCATGGACTTGCATACAAGGTTTATTATATTGTTTGAACATAATTATAATGGGCAATATCGATCTTGAAAAGGTTAGCGTATTGATAAGCTTCACTGTGTGGCTTTATAGTTCGATCAAACCGTTTACATGTATACCGATTTAATTGACTTGTAAGTCATTAAACTAAAACGTACAGGTAAGTTGACATATACTTGGACCGTAAACATCACTAGTACTAATCAACGAAGACTAAACATAACATGTCTCTTGATTACTGCGTTATGGATTGACAAGTCAATAAATCGGACACTTAAAAAAAATATTTGGATCGGATGGGTCTCGAACCTATGACCTTTGGATTGCTAGTCAACCACTATAGTCAACCACTATACTAACTGCGCTATGAAGGATTATACTAATTCGTATCGACATTTCCTTTATATAAATTTTCTAGTATAAACACGTACGAAAAAGTCTGTGTCGTCCAGACGCATATCCGCTCGCCCGCAAGACCGACTTCCGGTAGCGAAAGGCCTTAAATCAATATGAATATATAGAGGATAATTGTTTTTTTCAGTATAAGATAGAAATTTAATCCACTGAGTGAACATCAGACGTTATATAATAAGTTTCACGAGTGGCGAAGCCACGAGTGAAAATATAGCAGTCTGATGTTCACGAAATGGATTAAATTCGATCTTATACTGAAAAAATACAATTATTCTATTTATTTATGCTTTTAAGCCACTTTTTAAACGAAGTTGTTCGACAATTGTGAAAGCGAAAGTACATTATTTACCCCGTGTTGAGCCCCAAGTTTACATCGAACACATTAACGAAACAGTTTCCCGTAAGCTGACGTCACTTATTTATTGATTTGACGTCATCCGTATTAAGTCATTGCTCCTGATTTTGGATTCGTGTTCTTCCGTTGAGTGGTTCGCGACAAATCGGACTGCCGGAATTTAATGATAAGACACGATTGACTTCGATTTTTGGGGAGCCCTACAGGGAAAATTCATAATAATAGCGATTGGTGATAATCCACTGCAGTGGATTACCAAGTGATAATCCACTGCTATTTCATGGTAATTCACCGAAAAGCATCAATAAATGACAGTAAAGCAGAACTTTCTGCTTTACTTTCATCTTGCTTTAAGCAGCCACCTGCCTTTATTACAGGTTTTGGGATCAGTCTGATTAGGATCTACAGTGTTTAATCAGGCCTGTCTGTCCCATTCTTAGGGTAACTACAGTTATACTTTTATTTAAGAATCTGGTGGTGATGTTTGCATTCTTACAACTTCCACCAAGGAATCCAAGGTTGGAGCAGTGAGGGCGGCATTCCAAGCCACCTTTGGTAGAGCTACAGTGATTGGCAAGGTATGTACTGTAATGTGTTTATTTACCCCTTTACTCAATGTGTCTTTTTGCGCACTCAATTAATTCCTCCAATGAAGAAAATAAAGTTCCAATTAAATCAGACACATTCTGCTTTACTTGCAATCTGCATTAGTTGTCAACTATCTTCAAAACTTAGAAACAGGCTATGGGGTAATGGGTTAAACGAAACATACCATAAATCCATTTGACTTAAAGTATAAAAACAATATAGACTTGAACTAATGCAACAGTAACTGTTAACCCTTGTCACAATAGCTCGTTTTCAGTTGTTTTTTTGGCCTGTCTGTTTGTCTGTCAACCTGTACACAATTTCAACCTTGGCATGTATACTCAACTCAAGAAGTCCTTGAGTTCAGTACAAGTTGGGTCATGTCCGGCAAAATTCCAGGTCATTTAGATGTCATGTAAAATAGACTGAATTTTATATTGGCCTTTACTTTGGAACACATGTGATACAGACTTCATATTTGGCATGTGTACTCAACGTAAAGGCCTCTTTAGCTCAGTACAAGTTGGGTCATGTTCAACAAAGGTCAAGGTCATTTAAAGGTCAAATAGACTGAACTTTACATTGGCCATAACTTTTGATCAACATGTGATAGATACAGGTACTTCGTATTTGTACCCATTTCAAACAGCTGTTGAGCTCAGTACAAAATTGGTCATGTCTTAGGTCAAGGTCAATGTCATTAAGAGGTCAAATAGGGTGAATGAATACATTTCAGTGACAAAACACTGGCATTTGTCACTTACTGTGACACTGTTCTTGTAACATCTTTATGACCCCACTGAAGAAAAAGTTCCTACTTATACAGTCATGAATATGTTTCATAAAAAATATTTTCATTCTTCTAGCAGATGACAGCTTAAAGCTTGATGAAAGTGAAGCAGAAAGATGCAGTCTGATTTACTTTCAACCTGCTTTAATTGATTACCTACCTTCAATACTAGAAACAGGCTATGGAGTATAGGGTTTAACTCTGTTGTTGTTTTTTCAAGGAGAGCCAAGCTACAACTGCTGCCCAACCAGTGGGGTTCACAGCTGGTCTTAAAGGAGCTCAGGAGCGGATGCAGAACTTGCGGCAGTCTCCTGACATCCCTGAGGATCAGCCAATAGTGTCTATAGAGGGATTTATTGTAGAAATATTGCCTGACAGGTAGGAAAATTGGTTTTACAGATAAAAAGATTGTCATAGCTATGTTGGTTTTGCTGGAATTTTTTGTGCTGTGTCTTGTGTCAAGGGCTGTGTTGATTATCAGTCCGGAATTGATGGAATCGAAATCGAGCGGTCCGGAATTCAATTCCAGAACTGATCTATTAATTCTGCCAGAAGAGCCTCAGCCCCCGCCCGAGCCTCGGCCGTCTCTGAGGTGGTGTGAGCAGAATTGCGACGTATCATCATGGTTCCCGGCTCAATTTATGAAAGCTTCGACAGCAAAGTTATAATAAGTAGGGAACCAGACTCCCATACATGTATTTGCAAGTGTTGAATTCCGGTTTTACTTTATTAACAAATTCCATGGAATCGTTTCAAACAGTTCTGGAACTGATAATCGAGCACGCCCTAGCTCAAACAAACATTCAAGTTTAATTACACGCCAATTAACAGATTGGACTTATTGCATTACAGCCCTATCTGTCTGTTCATTCGTGTCATCAAGACCGTATGTCAGAATTTTGATATGCTTTAATTTTTCAGAGAAATATGAGCAGTTCACTTATTAACCCATTGCCCCATAGCCTGTTTCTAGTTTTGAAGACAGGTGACCACTTAAAGCAGGCTGAAAGTAAAGCAGAATGTGCCTGAAGGCACATTCTGCTTTACTTTCAACCTGCTTTAAGCTATCATCTGGTAGGATTTAGCTAATGTCTCTTATAATACTTATTCATAACTGTTTACAGTGGAACTGTTTTCTTCAGAGATGTATTAACATAAAGGCATAAAAAGTCGTATTTATGGGGCAATGGGTTAAAGGCTTTTTTCATCCATCCACATGCAACTAGCAGGGGCCTCATAAGTGTGTTACAGACATAACAACATCTCTGTTTTCTATTTTAAGATGGTACGAGTTAAGCTGTCTAATTCTTCAAGACCCCACACACAGAATAGATCTACAAACATTTTCCCAGCCATCACCAATACCTGCAGAATACATCCTAAAGGCTCAAGACAGGACCCCTAAAGACTACCCATTACGCTGGTCTGGACTAGCTGTCACTATTGGGCAAATTGTTGAAGAGGAAAATCCACATATCGGCCATGTAGACTGGCAGAATGGAGTCGTTGGAGTCAGCAGGCGTGAATCTCTGTTTTTGGCAGCAAAATCGTTAGCCTACATGTATAAACAAAGACTGCCAACCGCCTTTGTGTCTTGATTGAGTAGTTTCTTGTGATATTTATTAGGCTGAAAAGCAGCTTCAGAAGTTTACGCAACAGGATGACCCTTTCCACGACATAAGATCCAGAGAGGCACCTATAACTTCTCTTCTACATAAACAACTAAAATGATTATAGTAAAACATCTCTATTACAACCCGGTGAACAATTTAAAAATGGCTAATTGATTGTAAGAATGACAGGTGGCAGCTTAAAGCAAGGTGAAAGTAATACAGAAAGCTCCCGTAGGAGCTTTCTGTATTACTTTCACCTTGCTTTAAGCAGCCACCTGTCTTAAAAACCAATTAATTTACTGGTTGTTATAGAGAGGTTATACTGTATTTATTGATTGCGTTTAGTTTTGGTGACACCTTTAAACAAGATGAAAGTAAAAGAGATAGCTCTTAAGTAGCTTGATGTTTTATCTTGCTTGATGTAGACTCTTGGCTTAACCTCTTACCCCATAGCCTGTTTATTAGTTTGGAAGACAGGTGACCACTTAAAGCAGGTTGAAAGTAAACTTGCTTTAAGCTATCATCTGTTAGACTATAGAAAAAAAACTCTTATGATACATATCTTAAACTGTACAAATTAGAACTGTTTTCTTCAGTGAAGGAATAAATTAAGGGTGTATAAAGATGTATTTATGGGGTAATTGGTTAAGCAGAGATATAGGTGATCTGCTTATATGGCTTTTGAGGAAAAGATTATAACCAAACCAATATGTTGAAAGTTTGAACTTGGGAAATCAGTTGCAGCTTACCGGTACATGTGTAAATTGTTTAAGTTTTTGTTGTAGTGTTTATTGACACAATAAGTGATAGAAAATTTAAGATGATTTTATCATTTTAATATGTAAGTAACAGGGTTCTAGGAAAATAAAGTTTTCTAGAAACAATTTAAAAATTTCTTTATGACACTATGTAATGACTTCTTATTACTTAGTACTTTCAGTTTTTTAACCCTTTAGATGCCATTCAGATGGAAATATAGGATCTGTCATGAGTCGATGTTTAAGACAAGCTGATCTCAAACGAGTCTAGAATTGAAATGTTATTAAGCGAGCCTTGGCGAGCATAATAACTTTTCTATTCTAGACGAGTTTGAGATCAACTTGTCTTAAACATCGACGAGTGACAGATTCTTTTTCTCACATTACCAACGGTTTAAGCTATTTTTTAAGCAATATGCATTTTTTTTGGAACTCCGGTGACGTCAAAACGCCATTATAAATAGAGATGTTTAAGTGACGTCATCTAAGTGATCTTACACATGTTGGAGATAAGGATATTCACCATCCTTGTTCGCTATAGAAAACAAGGGTAGTCATGTGAGAAATATCTATCTTAAACAATTGCTGCCATATTGTTGTCTGGTTTTACTTTTAAAATTTGGAATTTTATGAGTTTTTGACTTAGGAAACATTGATATAAGTGTCAAATAGTTTGGATCCTTATCAGACGCAGTATTATGCCATGTCTGATGAGGATTCAAATTGTTTGCAAATGTTCGTGTCACCAGTGTTGGCAGTGAATGAGTTGATCCTTTTAACCCATTGCCCCATAGCCTGTTTCTAGAATGAAGATAGCTGACCACCTTAAGTAGGTTGAAAGTAAAGCAAAATGTGCCTTAAGGCACATTCTGCTTTACTTTCAGCCTGCTTTCAGCTACCATCTGCTAGGATATAGGAAATATTTCTTCTAATACATATCCATGACTGTATAAATTGGAGTTTTTTTATTCAGTGGAAGAATGAATAAAAGACATAAAAAGGCGTATTTATGGGGTAATGGGTTAAACCTAGTCGTATATACACATCCTTCACATACAGTGTACATGTACCTGTGAAAAGCACAGTTGCTCTTTGCAAACAGTAAAGGAGCCTTCTGATCAGGGTCTGCACTGTTTGCCATGTTGCAACACATTGACAAAAGCAATACTTAATTGTGCAAAAATGGACAAGACTAAAGTAGAACAGTTTGAATTGTTAATTTGGAATTTGTGTTGTAGGACTTGTAAATAAAAAAGCATACTTTTTGCCGTGGGAAAGTGAATTAATGCACAAAAATTCATTATTTTAATAAATTCAATTCACTTTAATGCACTGCATTTAATGGGCATTAAATGCACATTTAACACACTTATTTGAGAAGAGGACTTGTTGCGAGGAAAGTGTCTTTAAGGTGAAGAATTCCAGCCTATATGTTGACAATTTTGAAATAGTGTAGTGGTTGAAATCAACTTGTATAATATTTGAGGTGAAAGTATCGTAAAATTCCTAGAAATTGGAACGCAAGTGTGAAATTGCTGTAATTATCATAAGATTTGGACAAGTTGCTTTTATCACACAGTAATTTGTCCAAAGGGAGGAAATCGAAAACGGCAAACAGTGTAGACCCTGGTCAGACTGCTCCCTCAGGTGTAGTCTGACCAGGGTCTACACTTTTTGCTCAGGTCTGTCCCAATACTTAGGTCATTAGGTATATGGTGATATCTACGGTATGTACACATACTATAAAAAGTATATTTATTGTAAAATACAGGTGATACTGTTGGGTGCCAAACAAACTAAATTATATTACTATCACTAAAAGGCTTTTAACATATTACCCCATAAATACCCCTTTTTATCACATAATTCGCGGTCTGGGAGTTGCATAAAGAGATTGTATAAATATCGTAATCCACTAGTGGAATATCGTTTTTTGGGCTCCAGCCTAACTTGCTCGTCCACAAGCGCTGCATGTAGCGGGACGCCAGATGACGTCATTTACTATGACGTTAACGTAAACAACGTAACGTTTTGGCGGATATTATATATAGCGGAGGGTCTACAAACTACGGCTTCAATCTATTTAATAGGTGCTTAAACTTTTTATGTGATAATTAGAATCTCACATTCATGCTCATTATTTATCATTTTTAATAAACTCGTTGACTAAAATGAATATGACGCTCGCCAAGGCTCGCGTCATATTATTTTAGTCAACTCGTTTATTAAAAATGATAAATAATGAGCACTCATACAAGATCCTCTATTTACGCCTCTAGTTTATTCATCCATTGAGGAAAATAGTTCCAATTTACACAATTATGAATATGTACCATAAAAAATATTTACTAGATTCTAGCAGATGTTTGCTTAAAGCAGGTTGAAAATAAAGTAGAATGTACCCTAAGGCACATTCTGCTTAACTTTCAACCTGCTTTAAGTAGTACCTTGTTTTCAAAACTAGAAACAGGCTATGGGGTAATGGGTTAAAGTCTTATCCTTTATTTCAAAGTTTAAGACATTTTACCCCAGTGATGAGTATATTCATCATTAAAAAACAATGTACCTGTGAAGAGTATGCTTGTCCTTTGCAAACAGAGAAGATCCTAATCAGAGAGTCCCAGCAGGAGCCCTCTGTCAGTATCTACACTATCATTTTGCATTACATTGTTAACATTGACCCCAGATAATAAAAAATGGACTTGACTTAATTGGAAATGGGCTTTGTCCATTAAAAGTTTTAAGAGTGAATGAGTTAACCCTTTCCCACATAGAAGCGCCTTTTAGCGCATTCAGTTTATTCTTGCCCTGAAGAAAATAGTTCTAATTTATACATTCATAAATATGTAAAATACAAAATATTTTCTATATTCTAGCAGATGATAGCTTAAAGCAGGCTGAAAGTAAAGCAGAATGCGCTTAAAGCGCATTCTGCTTTACTTTCAACCTGCTTTAAGAGGACACCTATATTCAGTACTAGAGATATGCTATGTGGGAAAGGGTTAAGAGTATGGCTTTGCTAGCAATTAACGTTGAAATACTGACCTATGTGACTTAGCTAGGCAATCTCCGGTTATAAAGTTCCAGTCATGCATTGATAAGTGCTGTTTTTCCCCTCTGAATATTTAGATCAGTTACATTGCATAATACCAGTATGGGTGAAATGGATTCATTGTTATGACTGTTAAAGTTCAACATGTTACAAATAACTAATAAATAACTTTAAATAACCTTTTTCAACATATCTTTTTTCTAGTTTGAAGTCAGGTGGCCACTTAAAGCAGGTTGAAAGTAAAGCAGAATAGGCCTAAAGGCCCATTCTGCTTTACTCTCAACCTGCTTTAAGCTACCATCAGTTAGGATATAGAATGTATTTGTCATGGTGCACATTCATAACTGTACAAAATGAAAGTATTATTTTCAGTGGAGAAATAAGTTAGAGATATAAAAGGTGTGATTATGGAGTAAAGGATTATACAAAACTTATGGTTCATGTACTAATTGGGAATTAACCCTTAGCCTGCCACTCAGGACTATAGCTCCAATGCAAACAGCTTGGATCCGGATCCTAGCTGTTTGACACTCGGACAACATTTTCAGCAATTTTGAGCAACTTTGAAGCACTTTGAAACTTGAAGCAGACGAGAAATATAGCAGACGACAATTTATTTGGCGGGCTAAGGGTTAAAAGATGTCTTCGTCACTACATACTGAACTAAGAAATGTTTTTGTGTTTTTGATTATGCATGAAATGTCACTTTTAAGAAATACATGTATCTGACAAAAAGGGTTACTGCCCTTTAATCCATTGCTCCATAGACATACATTTTTACGCCATTTATTCAAATCTCCACTGAATAAAATAGTTCCATTTCATACAACCATGAGTGTGTATCATAATAGATATTTTCTATTTGCTAGCAGGTGATAGCTTAAAGCAGACTGAAAGTGAAGCAGAATTCACCTTAAGTGGTCTTAGACATTAAGCACCTGCTGCCTTCCCCAGCAACTTGGACACCCGCAGCAGTTGGAAATTAAACTCTGGATCTAACTTACTAACTAACCTTAAGTGGTCATCAGTGAAACTAGAAATAGGCAATGGAGTAATGAGTTAATTTACCTGTAATATAATTACTTCACACTTCAGAAATCAGAATCTTTTTAATTGAAATGGGAACCTAAACACTGAATTAGTTCGACTTTTCTGAAATAATATATGGATTTCAAGAAATAAGTTTCAATGTTTATTTTAGTTTTACGACAGTACAAACTGTATTTGTTAAATGACTGCAACTTTTGCGTAATCATGTAAGCACTTTTATATCTGTACATATTTTTTATTTGCTTTCACCAAACCGTAAAGCATTAGAATAATTTGTGAAAAAGGACTTTTATTTTAAACATATGAGCTGTACCATGTATGATGACAAAACCTGCCTTATTGCATTGCAACCTTGTACAGACCAGACACAGTTGTTAATTCAGGCTCTGTATATAGGGTTGGTAATACAGTATATAATACTGCTAAATACCGGTACAATGCTTTAGATGCATGTGGGTGTCATTTTGTGTAGATCAAGGCCAGCCATCGTGTCTTTGATGTGTTGGCTGTGTCTTGATCTACACTGTTTGCAATGCAATAAGTCATGTTTTCTTATGGCATGGCTCATATTTATATGTAGTTAAAAGTACATGCAAATGCAAAATGTACATGGACAATACTTAGGATAAGGATTGAAACGAAAGAGTAATCTTATTGAGTTTCTCTCCGTATGGGCTTTTGAAGAATAAGTTGTGAAATATGGGCTTTTGCATAACTTGAATCCACCCTTAGGGAAAACTTTGTTGACTTTATTTAGAAGGTATGAATAAAATTTAAAAATAACTGAAAGAAGAGTTCTGTTCTATATATGCCAGAGATCAAATAGCTATACCTTCAGGCCTACCATAAGTTGCTCATAAAAATCCTAAGATTTCCACATTTTCAAGCTCTATTTTAGGAATCGTACCTTTAACCTTTCACTACAATGCTCTCTAACACTAACATTATTAACACTAACATAATTATGCAAACAGTTTGAATCTAGATCAGACACCACATAAAGTGGTGTCTGATATGGATCTAAACTGTTTCATAAAATTTTAAAAGTATGAGCAGAAATCCTAAAATTTCAGAAAGAATCCGTAGGTCTGGAGAAATCCAAAGATTTCGGAAAAAGTCAAGAAAAGTGGCAGCCCTGTATATCTTAACCGTTTGTAGATTTATTCTGTTTGCAAAATGACAAAACTGTTCAAGTCCCTTAACTCTTTCAACACTAAGTAACTCTTTCGGGTCATTTGGTTCCCTTGTGGATCTTTTTAGTTATCAAAAAATGAACCAGTCTACTTGGAATTCTTGGTAGTTTAATAAATATTGCTCTAAATTAGCAAATAGTGTAGACCCTACCTCTGATCAGGGTATACACTGTTTGCAAAGGTAATGAGTATATTTTAAACAGGTCCATGGTGTTGAAAGAGTCATGCGGCGTCTGATCTGGATCTTAACTGTTTAACACCCATATTAATGTTTCCTTAGTAAAAAAGGCAGAACATTCCAAATTCTAAAATCAAGAGCAGAAATCCAAAGATTTAAAAAATAATCGGTAGGTGCGGAGAAATTATAAAATCCGAAGATTTCGGAAAAATCAGGAGAAATGGCAGCCCTGTTAAGTACCCAATGTGCCAGTTCTCAGTGACAGTGTCATACTATTCATTAAGGTGACAAATGACAACGTTATCGCACGTTTATCGCACACCTTGGCAATATGTTTTAACACATTAAACCCCAGGGACAAGTATACTCATTAATGATAAACGGTGTACATGTGGAGAGTACTTTTGTTTAATGTAAACAGGATAGACACATCTGATCATCTTGCAAATCGTTTTGAAATATACTTTTAAAATCAACCCTACATAATTATTCACTGGAAATTTGAAGTGACAATTAAACGTTTCAGGGGCACCGAAGTTAAATTGGAAACAACTATCAAGACTTTGTTATCAGGGAATTTTAATGTTTACATGGCCTTGGTGTAGGACAACCTCGACCAAAACGGGACAAATACAGCAAAACCTCTATATAACGACCACTAAAAGGAATGCTGATTGATTGTATAAAAGACGGATGACCGCTTAAAGCAAGGTGACAGTAAAACAGAAACTGTCACCTGTCGCAAACATCTATTAATTAAAACAATATTTGTGGCCGTAATAGAGAGGTTTTACTGTATTCTTATGTTGAGATTGTTCACTTTACAGTTGGGAAGACGTTATTTTTCCCGTTTAAGCGCAATGCCTTTTAATTTACACAATTTAGTGGTCGTTATAGAGAGGTTTAACTGTATAATGTACATGATAACAGGCTGCCATAAGTTGATCTTGAAAAATCCTAAGACTCCAAATTTTCTATTTTTCAAGATCGATTACTGTAAAGTAGGTTCAAAGTTAAGCAGAATGCGCCTTGAGGCGCATTCAGCTTTACTTTCAGCCTGCTTTGAGCCTACCATCTGCTAGAATAAAAATCGGAAGATCGATTACTTTAAAATAGGTTGAAAGCTAAGAAGAATGCGCCTTAATGCGCATTTAGCTTTACTTTCAGCCTGCTTTGAGCTACCATCTGCTAGAATAAAAGTCCGAAAATTTCGGAAAAATCTGGGGAAATGGCAGCCCTGTGATAACATGCGCTCATATCAGTCAAACTGTGCATGCTTTGACAGATACGCGTATGCACTCGAATCTCAATAACCCGACTCTTTTGCAATATTGAACACAGATGGTTGCTTAACCCATTACCCCATAAATACCCTTTTTACCCCTCTAATTTATTTCTCCACTGAAGAAAATAAGTTCAATTTGTAAAGTCATGAATATGTATCATCAGAAATATTTTCTATATTCTAGTAGATAGCAGCTTAAAACAGGCTGAAAGTAAAGCAGAACATGCCTTCACTTTCAACCTACTTTAAGGAGTTAGCTGCCTTCAACACTATTGTCTAGAAACATGCTATGGGGTAATGGGTAAAAAGAAGTTTTAAGCAGAATGCGCATACTGTTTTATTTCAGCAATGTCTTAGTTACAGTGGAGAAACTGTTATTCTTTCCCAATAAACACGTAAAAACTTATGCTTAAACTATTATTTCTATCGCAAACAGTTTGAAGCCAGAGCAGACGCCGGATAACCCGGCGTCTGATCAGGTTTCATACTGTTTGCCACTAAAATAAAACTGAATTTTCAGAACAGTTCAAAAGTTGCACTTTTCTACGTTTTAGTGATTTGCGTTTGCGTTTAGTTGCGTTTAAACGGGAAAGAATAATAGCGTAATCTGCTAGGATAAAGGGCAGGCAATATCTCTATTCTCTTTACGTAGAATTTGATAAATAAAAGAGGACGGTTGTACTTACTACTCAATTACAGCCGAACACTCGATAATTTGAGCTCGTTTTAGTTCGAACATACCCATATTTTAAAACTAAAAAGTAGCTTAACCACATTTTAACTTTGAAATACGGATATGTTCAACAAAGCGAGGTCGAGTTATCAGATTGAAATTATGCAATACTAGAAAGGTCGAATAAAGCGAGGTCGAAGTATCGAGTTTCGACTGCAATTGGAAACTGGAATTTACCATTTAAATGTTCAGGTAAATGGGTAAAAGTCCCAATGATCTTACCATTAAATACATTCTATCATAGGGCATATGGCATAGGTACGAGTATACTCATCATTTACAAACAATGCACCTGTTAAAGGGAAATGGACAGCTCCGGTTAAGTCGGTCTTATATTGTAGATTTAGTCTTGCAAACACTTTGTCATTTGCAAACAGTGTCTCGTATGCTCAGATCAAAGGGATAATTCAGAGTAGTATTTTTTTTAAACTGACCAGAATCCCAAGTAGATTTGATTATTTTTAGTAACCAAAAATACCCACCAAGGAATCTAATAACCCACAATTGTTAATAGTGTAGAAAAAGTTAAATGGGTTAAACAAATTCCATTTGAACTTATTGAATTAGAGAATACAAGTGTCTTCGCATGCTGCACTCTCCCTTCCAATGATAATCCCCATTTTCCTATATCATTTGGTTGTTACAACCAACACGTTTAAGACATGGAAGATGGTTACATTGGTTAGCCACTCCAGTTAATATTTTAGCGTTAATCCATTTGTGCTCCCGATCCCATAAAAGGGGCATTTGCAAACATGGTAGGCTCTGATTAAACGCCGCATTACGTAAAGCCTTAATTTCAACCTTCAACCTTTAATTTCAAAAATAAATTTGCCTCTGGCAGTGTAATAAAGTCATTCAATAAATTATAGTGAAATACAGTATCGATATTATTTTGGCTCGGCCCAACTGGTTGGACCACAAGCGCTGAATGTAGCAGGACGCCAAATGACGTTGACCATTTGTGATGACGTTACCGTAAACAATGTCACGTTTTGGCGAAAATACATATTGCGGATGGACTACAAACTACGGCCTTATAGGTTGACTTTATAGGTTTTAGAATGTTTATATGATAAATAGGATCTTACATTTGTGCTCATTACTTAACATTCTTAACAAACTCGTTGACTTAAATAAATATCGCCTAGGCTCGCGTCATATTGTTTTAGTCAGCTTATTTGTTAAAGCTGATATCTAATGAGCTCTCATGTAAGATCCTCTATATACTTGATGAATTATGACACATATTTATGATGAATAAATTAGAATTACATGTATTTCTTCAGTGGGGGAATGCCTTAAATGCGTAAAAATGAGTATCTATGTGGTCTTGGGTTAAAAAGTTTACAGTTTATCAGTTAACTCATTAATAATAATAATAATAATAATAATGACTTTATTTTACGTGGATAACATATTTGGCGTGTAAACCATTTTTCAATATGGTCCACTCATTGAGCCCTAATGACGCATATATGAGTCCTTTACCAAATTGTGTGCCTGTGAATAGTACACTTGTCCTGTGCACACAGTAAAGTCCCTGATCAGAGGGCCCCTGCAGGAGCCCTCTGATCAGGGACTTTTACAATTTATTACAAAAACAATCCTAAATAGTCTTAAATGGACCAGCTTTTATTGCAAACTGGAATTGTTCATTGGAAGTTTCAGGGGATAATGAGTTAAAAGAGACGGTTTGTTCAGCACACGAAAGGGTTTCTGAATATTCAATAAGGTGGTTATATTGGTTGACTGATTTTATTAGTTTAGTTTAGGCTGTGCCAATGTCTTTCAAATCCCAAACCAATACAGTTGATAGGTACAATCCATCTGCAAACAAAGGAATAAGTGGATCAATAATTGATCGGAGTTAATCGATTCACGATCAACAACGAAACTTTCGTTTTCTCACATACTTGATAAAAACCATATCCCGGATTTAAGAAACGTGGAATAATGCGACTGATTTCTCTGTGCTGTGCCATGTACGACCCGCATAATACCGTGACTGGAATATGTAGCCTGGCGTCTTAATCTGGAGCTTGAACTGTGAGTAAATTGTTCTAATCTTAACCCATTCCTCCATAGAAACGTCTTTTACCTCATTTAATTCATTCCTCCACTGAAGACAATAGTTTCAACTTATAGTCATAACATGTGCCAATTTTTTAACTTTTTTAACCCTAGCCACGCATATATGCGTCATTTTAAAACAGTGTACGTATGCAAACAGTGTATACCCGGACAAGGAGCCCTCTGACCAGGGTCTACACTGTTTGTCATTTTGAAATATATTGTTAAAATCAACCTTAAAAGGCAAAAAAGACTGGACTAAATTGAAAACTAGAATTGTCCATTTGAGGTTTCAGGGAGGAAAGAGTTAATATATCCTAGCAAATGGAAGCTTAACGCAGACAAAGTAAATCAGAATACGCTTGAAAGCGATTTCTGCTTTACTTTCAACTTGCTTGTCTTCAATACCAGAAATGGCTATTGGGAAATCACCCCTAAAGATTTCATGGACAATTCCAACTTTCCATTAAATTCCGAAAACATTCGGAGAAATGGCAGCCTCCTGTAAGTACAGTTTATTGTATTAACTCTTTGAACCCTATTTGTATTAAACGACCACTCATTAGTACAGTGACGAAACTTCTCATTCCAATCACTGTCAGTGACGTCAAATGGCGCATTTGCAAAAAGTTTTGATCCTGATCAGACGCAAAGTAACGCGGTGTCTGATAAGGATTTCAACTCTTTGGCACTCGTTTCGAAATTTCGTCTTAAATCTAACTTTGAAACGCGATTGCAGAAAAAATTTGAAGCAGACGACACTATGGCGGAGAGGGGTAAAACCCTCACGATAAATTTGACCATGAAATGGTTGATTAATACAGAATAGAAATAAAGTTCTTATCGGAGCTTATCCTGAATTAACCCTTTACTCCACAGATAAGCTTTCATTATCCATCGAAGAAAAAATAGTTCTATTTTATACAGTAATAATATGATACATCAGAAATATTTCACAGTATCTTTAGCAGATGGTAGATCTAGTTTAAAGTAAAGTGAAAGTAAATCAGGGAGGTATTTTAGTTGTAAGGCGTTTGCAGAGTCAATTTAAAGGCATATAGAGGTAGTCTAGTTATTGGATGTTTCAGAGTCTATGTAAAGGCATAAGGAGGTATTTTAGTTTTAAGGCGGCAACAGAGTCTATGCATAGGCATATGAAGGTAGTCTAGTTATTAGACATTTTCAGAGTCTATGTAAAGTTGTAAGGCTTTTACAGAGTCTATGCATAGGCATATGAATGTAGTCTAGTTAATAGACGTTTTCAGAGTCTTTGTGTAGACACAGGGAGGTATTTTAGTTGTAAGGCGTTAACAGAGTCTATGCATATGGATAGGGAGATAGTCTAGCTATAAGCGTTTACAGAGTCTATGTATAGGCATATGAAGGTAGTCTATTTATTAGACGTTTACAGAGTCTATGTTTAGACAATAGTGAGGTAGTCTAGCTGTTAGGCGTTTACAGAATCTATCTATAGGCACATGATGGTAGTCTAGTTATTAGACGTTTGAAGAGTCTATGTCCAGACAAAGGGGGCGTGATAGTCTATTTGTTACACATTTACTGAGTCTATGTCTATAGGGTGGTAGTGAAAAAATGAAAAAATATATATATGGTGGTGTCCTTTTTTTTGAGCTACAGCGATTTGAAAAAGGTATGTCAAATTTGGATTTTTTCTTCAAATTTTACCCATTCAGAGTACAAGCTTCAGTAAAATCTATTTCAAAACAAAACAAAAATGTTAATTTGGGGTTTCTTTATTTATTTCATGTCTATGGTGGTATGTTCACATATATAAACCAAATTTAGACAAAGCAGGCTCCAGGTTTGAACAATATGGATCCTTGAATATCAAAAAATGCTTTACATAGGGCATGATTTTATTAGATTTTTTATTTTATGAAAAAAAGTAAAAAAGTTTGAAAATGAAATAGTTCTAGTATTAAACTTTTTCTTATATTCTACCAAATGAAAGCCCATACTAAGGCAGTTCAAAATATGAAAAGAAATTGAAAGGTCAGTGTTGAAAATTTTGAGTTATTAAAGTAAAAAGAGTTATCGCCCCTTACAAAATTTACAAAAAAGTACCATATCAATGATATTTAGAGCTTTATAAATTTCACATTTGGTGCCTTTTTTTTCTTAAATTAGTTTTTGTATGAAGAAATACTACCATAGATAGGAAATGAATAACACAAAACCAAATTATCATATTTGCTTTAATTTAAAATGGGTTTTATTGAAGCGGGCTGTTTGAAAAGGACAAAATAAGAGGAAGTGAGTGGGGTAAATTTTACATGGCCGTAGAGCCAACTGTTGTTCACCAAAATGTACACTTTTTCTATTGTTTCATTCATCTTAAATAGCTCTTCAATACAAAACCATCATAGAGTGTTTTCATATACCTTGAAAAGTTCCCAAATTCATGACATTGATACACCCTTAAGTTATTAGACATTTACAGAGTTAATGTATACATAGGTAGGTAGTCTAGTTGGAAGGCGTTTACGGATTCTATGTATAGACATAATTATGGTGTTAGTCCATGTGTTATGCGTTTAAAGCGTCTATGCACGGGTCTAGGGAGGTGGTCTAGTTATAAGTCGTTTAAAGAGTCTAGCTGCTACACGTTTACAGAGTCTATATATAGGCATAGGGTGGTAATCCACTACGGTCTTTCCGCGTTAACATAGTCTATATATAGACATAGGGAGGTAGTCTAATTGTAATGCGATTGCAGAATCTTTGTAGAGACATAGGGTGGTAGTCTAGTTGTTATGCGAGTACAGACATTGGCGTAGCTTCCTATTAGGCAAGTAGGCACGTGCCTACACTTTTTTTCAGAAGTCCAAAAAATAAAAAAGGCTAAAAATGCAGAAAAAGCAATAAAATTGACATCTAAGGGGTGTTAGAAGTGAACCCCAATTATTTTTACATATTCATGTAAGTATTTTGCCATTATCAAACGCGGGAAAAGACCTCAGAACGCACCGAGAGACTATCTAGGAATAAAAATTTCCCGGGGGAGCATACCCCCCGATCCCCCTAGTAAGAAAGCGTACACTTATTAATTGGTCTAATCACCCCGTTGGCACGCATCTACAATTGTGCATGTAGTTGCCTTATGCAAAACACGCGCTACCGCGTACACACTGTTCTCATACTTGCGACAATTCAGAAAAGTAAAAAAAAATGCAATAAAATAGGAATAGGGTGGTATTAGAGTCTAACTTAGAGATTAATGAAAGACAACCTGTCAACAATTACATTATAATAACCTGGAACAGAAAATTTATGTCATTTTCAGCTGAGTTTTTACATATATTTATGGCAGAATTTTACCTGTCTTGGACGCGCAAAAACGCCCTCAGAACAAGCCAGAGGCTATCTAGGTATCAACCCTCCCAATCTCCTCCTAGTAAGAGCGAGTTAATAAATTGGTATATATAGTTACTTTGGATTTCTTACGGGCCTGTAGTGTGCTCGGTCAATTTGTCCCGAAAAGAAAGTTACATCCAAAAAATTCAAGTAGCGAGTATGTTAATGAAAAAAATACGGTATCAGACCCTATGATATACTAATTGACGTGGTGTTGTTTTTTGGTGAGCTTTTTTTTTTTCAAGAAAATATGCAGACATTCCTTTGCAAAAAATTGAAATTGTCTGTTGTTTGAAGCTTTTCATTTCATTAATTCTTCATATAAATGCGCTGGGGAGACATTTTAAATGTCTCCCCAGACCCTCCTTAAATGCGTCTACAGTGTTGTAGAACTCAAAATTTTCCCGGGGGAGCATGCCCCCGGACCCCCCTAGAAAAGATATGCCTACACTTTCATTTCGGCCAAGCTACGCCCCTGACAGAGTCTATGTATAGACAAAGAAATGTAATCTAGTTGTAAACCTAGGCATTTACAGAGTGTATGCATATACCTAGAATGGTAGTCTAGTTGTTACGCGTTTATGTGGTCTAGTTTTAAACCGTTTACAGAGTCTAGCTGTTACACGTTTACAGGATTTATATATAGACATATAGAGGTAGTCTAGTTATTACTCGTTTAGGTGGTCTAGTTTTAAGTCGTTTACATAATCTAGCTGTTACACGTGTACAGAGGTTTGGTATAAGGATAGGGTGTTAGTCCACTACGGTGATTGTGCGTACACAGAGTCTATGTATAGCCATAGAGAGGAAGTCTAGTTGTTATGCTATTACAGAGTCTCTTTATAGAAAGAAATGAAGTGTAATTGTTAGGCGTTTACAGAGTCTATGTGTAGACATATGGTGGTAGTCTAGTTGTTACACGTTTACAGAGTTTATGTATAGACATACGGGCTTTTTAAACAAAGAATTAATGATAATTTCATCCAAAACTTGTACCAAGAAATTGAAAATTCACCAAGAGCCGACAGTTATCGTTTGTTTTCAGATTTTGGGTTTAAAGAATATCTAGATGTAGTCAATATCAAAAGATTTAGACAAGAGTTAACTAGATTAAGAGTATCAGCACATTATCTTGAAATAGAAACGGGAAGATGGCATAAACCACACCCGATACCTAGACAAGCTAGAAAATGTCACTATTGTAATACTTTAGAAGATGAGTATCATTTCCTATTAGAATGTCCGCTATACCATGAACTGAGATGCGCATATATTAGACCATATTACTGGAGACACCATAATCCTCAGAAGTTTGCTGATCTTTTAAAGTCGAGAAATGTTGAAGAAGTTAGAAATATGTCATTGTTTGTATATAAAAGTTTTCAATTAAGAAGCACTGCACTATACGTGAACCGATAATGTACATAAATTAACCCCCTTCTTTTTCCCCCATTTATCCATAGAAAAAAACCACTCAGCGCTATCTTGTTTTCGAATTGGTACAGTGAATCTAAATAAATGTAGATTTACAGTACCAAGTCATTACCAAGACGTAGAAATATAAAATGAATGTATTTATTACTTTAATAATTGTTAATTTAAAATCAAAAACTTTTGTATCTGACATATATTACTAATACAAAAGTTAAGCGTAATTACCTCCCTTTATTGGGCATATATCAATTAGTTGTAAAACACGCTCTATAGTGAATACCTCTGAGGTTGGCGGCCACTTAAATCATGGTTAAAGGCCAGTTCTTGGGACAGATGGCTGCTTTGGTGCAGATCGGGATCAATGTTGAGAGCTCATTAAGAGGCTTTCTACTTTACTCCTTGTCTGCGGTGAGCATCCCCTGTCCCTGTATTATGTACATGCTATGCCTCTTAAAGAGTGGCAACTTGATAAAGGGTTTGACTGTTCTATATGTTAGCTACTTATAATTTGAGAGTTAGTAGCCTAGTCAATATGTATTTCATCATTATAGATACAGAGCTCCAGTTAAGGGGAGTATTTCGAAATTTAAAATCTTAATTTCTGCATTCTGTGGTGTCACTGGTCAATAGAATCATTTTCAAAGAGACGATTCTATTGAGTAGTAACATCGTAGGAATTTAGTGCTGAAATGAGTGAGAAATCGTTGGATTTGTTCAGTTAACTCCCTCTTATCTGGAGCTCTGGTAAAAGTAAAATGTATATTTAACTCTTCCCTCCCTAATCCCACAAAGGTAAATTCCAATTTCAATTTTAGCCCAGTCCACTTTTCCATTTAGGGTAGTTTCTGCTAACATATTGCAATATGTAAGACAGTGCATACCTTGATCAGATGTCTCATTTAGAAGACCCCAGACCTAGGTGTCCACTGTATACATAGGACAAATGTACTCCTCATATATACACTGTCTGTAAATGATGCATTTGTGCGTGACTGGGGTTCGAAGGGTTAACGTTCCGGTGCTTGACTTTACAGATTTCTCAGTAAGACTTCGCACTGGAACATGAACTTTGACTTGATACAAGTATTTTATTTTACATGCTAATTTACTTTTGCTTTCTGTCTTTTGTTTCTTTTAGGAAAGGCAAAAAACATTGGCAAATTAGCGATACAAAGAACGGTATTGCTGTCAGCATACTCACATGAAAGTGTATTATAAATATGTTAGGTACCGGATGAGTACTCCATGGAATATTCTAGTGTTATACTGGTATATGTTGTAAATATTATACACAGACATGTCGAATAGCTTAAATGTATATATTTCTATGTAATTCATAACAGGTAAACGCGCAAATGTTTCTACAAGAACTGATGTCTTCGCCTTTTGAGCAGTAAATGGACACTTTAACCCATTTGGTGTTACAAAATCCGAAAACATCTGGTACGCAAATTAGGAAAAAAAAAAAGAAAAAGAAAATTTTGGACAACGAAAAAGTTTTAGATCATGATATGGTCACGTGTAGAAACTTTTCACAACAAACTTCTTATAAATTTATGTAAAGATAAAATGTGAATGTATCAAAAGCAATGTCTCATTTTCCCCTCGTATACATTGCTAACATATACCTTTGCCTTTGACTATGTATTGCATGATTTGAATGCTTGTGTACTGTTGGGCCTCTGGCCTTATGTATGAATAAATATCTATCTCTATAGACATAGAGAGGTATAATCTAGTTGTTATGCGTTTACAGAGTCTATTTATAGACAGAGAATTGTAGTATAGTTGTTATGCTATGACAGGGTCTCTATATAGACATAGAAATGTAGTCTAATTGTTAGGCGTTTAAAGAGTCTATGTATAGACATATGGTGGTAGTCTAGTTGTTACGCGTTTACAGAGTCTATGTATAGACAGAGACTTGTAGTCTAGTTGTTATGCTATTACATGGATCTTTATATAAACAAGAAATGTAGTCTAATTGTTAGGCGTTTACAGAGTCTATGTATAGACAAAGAAATGAAGTCTAGTTGTTACGCGTTTACAGAGTCTATGTATAGACAGAGAATTGTAGTATAGTTGTTATGCTTTACATGGGTCTCTATATAGACAAAGAAATGTAGTCTAATTGTTAGGCGTTTACAGAGCCTATGTGTAGACATATGATATGGTGGTAGTCTAGTTGTTACACGTTTACATAGTTTATGTATACATGTATACATAAAGAGGTATAATCTAGTTGTTATGCGTTTACAGAGTCTATGTATAGACAGACAATTGTAGTATAGTTGTTATGCTATTACATGGGTCTTTATATAGACAAATAAATGTAGTCTAATTGTTAGGCGTTTACAGAGTCTATTTTAGACATATGGTGGTAGTTTAGTTGTTACGCGTTTACAGAGTCTATTTATAGACATATAGTGGTAGTCTAGTTGTTTCGCGTTTACAGATTCTATGTATAGACATATTGTAGAGAGTTAGTCTAGTTGTAATGCGTTTACAAAGTCTATTTATAGACAGAGAGAGCTAGTCTAGTTGATACGCGACTTTACAGAGTCTATTTATAGACATAGGGAGATAGACTAGTTGTTACGCGATTTTACAGAGATTGTGTATTGATGGAGAGGTAGTCTACATGCTGGGTGTTTTACAGAGACTAATAGGCATAGCAAACTAGGCATAGTCTATTTGTTTGGTATATCTAAGCAGATTATTTGATTGTGTGGCGGGTAATCTAGTAGTAAAACGGTTTAAAATGATTACTGAACATCGGTAAAAATAGCTTGGTGGTATCACTGTTATGGTAATAATACAATTTATTTCGTCTCAAACATGTAGTGAAATGGTCAGCCATGTGCGTTTGTTCATTGTAAAGGAGTAAGATCAGACTTAAGAAAGGAACTTCAATATTTATTACTCCCTAAATTTTCTACATTTTATTGCGTTTTGTTTGCGTTTGATTTGATCCATCTGTGCCTAGCGTCAGATCCGAGTATGCACTGTTTTCTAACAGGAATTTCTATAAAAAATAAAATGAAAAAAAAAGACCAGGCGCCACTTGAACGAAAATTGGATTGATCCAATGTATATGTGTACAATGGCAGAAACAGGTACTGCGCTCATTCTCTACCACAACATCCAATGGGAGAAAAATAGTGTGTGTGTTGTTTGGAGGGAGTTGTTACAAGGAGGGACATTTTATACACTAAGATTACATTTGCAAACAGTTTTAACTGTTGAGCTCAAACTGTTTGTCACTCGTCTTTATGTTTCTTCTCTCATCATTTCCAATACGTAACTTTGAGAGAAAACAACAGACGACAATTTAAGCAGATGGTATTGCAGTAGTGAAAATAAACATATAATCATTTTGTTATGGAAAAAGCGTCAAACACTGTTGTAAAGAGGGAATCGTTGTTCGGAGGGCCGTTGTAGGGAGGGAACTCTGTATTGCCATGGCTCACTGTGATGCCAAGCGAGCAGACGGACAATTTCCAGCAGCCTCTACAATGCTCCCTCCCTACAGTGGCCCATCTGAATAATAGAATCAAGCACGGCTTCTGGTCAAGACGGACGAGTCTAGACCCGAGGTTTGTCTGTTCCCAGTCGGAATCGAGCTTTGGCGAGATTCCGACAGGAACAGACAAACCGAGGGTCTAGACTCGTCCGTCTTGACCAGAAGTCGTGCTTGATTATTTTTCTCGCTTAAAATACCTCTTAAAACGAGTATATTCAAGGATTTGTAAAGACCTACTTTTTTCCCGTATCACACATTCCATATCCAATAGCAACAAACAGCTGGTTGAAGGTCGCGCTATTTCAGCTTGGCTTTGACATCTATTTGTACACACGTTTTAAGAAGAAAACGTGTCCAACTTTAGATCATAACTCAGAAATACAAACGGTTTTTATTGAATCCAAGCGGTTTGAATAGTTTAAGTTATCGAAACGATCATTTCTTCCTTTATATACGTTCTACTTCCAAGCCATAACAACAACCGACGTCAATGACGTCACATAAGAACGTGACGTTACGCGGATACTCAATCATTTGAAACAATCAACAAAAACAACATAAATCACTGTTTAAACACCGGATCCTTGAATTGTCGAAAGCCACAGCCAGTGTAGAGTTTACTGTAAAATTGTCGATTACATTTCTCTCTGTGAAAGTAGCTTGAGGTCAATTTTTAGTTTTAGGGTATTTCTGTAAGAGTTACCTCCCGTTCCCTTGCTTAAACCCATTCGGGCGGACGAATACCGTACCAGACAAGGTTTGCCGCACTGCTATTTATAGTAACAAAATGTGGTCTAGCACCCCCAAAAAGCGAGAACAACTATTCTCGCTTTTTGGGGGTGCTAGACCACATTTTGTTACTATAAATAGCAGTGCGGCAAACCTTGTCTGGTACGGTATTCGTCCGCCCGAATGGGTTTAAGCAAGGGAACGGGAGGTAACTCTTACAGAAATACCCTAAAACTAAAAATTGACCTCAAGCTACTTTCACAGAGAGAAATGTAATCGACAATTTTACAGTAAACTCTACACTGGCTGTGGCTTTCGACAATTCAAGGATCCGGTGTTTAAACAGTGATTTATGTTGTTTTTGTTGATTGTTTCAAATGATTGAGTATCCGCGTAACGTCACGTTCTTATGTGACGTCATTGACGTCGGTTGTTGTTATGGCTTGGAAGTAGAACGTATATAAAGGAAGAAATGATCGTTTCGATAACTTAAACTATTCAAACCGCTTGGATTCAATAAAAACCGTTTGTATTTCTGAGTTATGATCTAAAGTTGGACACGTTTTCTTCTTAAAACGTGTGTACAAATAGATGTCAAAGCCAAGCTGAAATAGCGCGACCTTCAACCAGCTGTTTGTTGCTATTGGATATGGAATGTGTGATACGGGAAAAAAGTAGGTCTTTACAAATCCTTGAATATACTCGTTTTAAGAGGTATTTTAAGCGAGAAAAATAATCAAGCACGACTTCTGGTCAAGACGGACGAGTCTAGACCCTCGGTTTGTCTGTTCCTGTCGGAATCTCGCCAAAGCTCGATTCCGACTGGGAACAGACAAACCTCGGGTCTAGACTCGTCCGTCTTGACCAGAAGCCGTGCTTGATTCTATTATTCCCTCCTTACAAAAACGCTTGCGACTGTTCCTTAAACAAGACCATTACGTCCAACCTTATCAAGGCTGCAATATCGTCTGCTTAAAACTATCATCTGCTGTTCTTTCCCCAAGGTCACATATTGGTCATTTTGACAGAAAAATACATAATGACGAGTGACAAACAGCTTGAACCCAGAGGCGTCTGATCTGGATTCAAGCTGTTTGCAAATGAAAGCTAATTTCCCTCCCTATAACAACTTATTCCAAACAACACACACACGCTGTCTCCCTTTGAGTGTTGTTGTAGGGAGGGAACACTGTATTACCATTGCCCATTGTGATGCCAAGCGAGCAGACGGACATTTTCCAGCAGCCAGCCTCTATAGGTATTGACCTCCTCGCTTCATCACAGGGCTGCCATTTCTCCGGATTTTTCCTAAATCTTCGGATTTTTCCCAGTACATGGTAGCTTAAAGCAGGCTGAAAGTAAAGCAGAATGCGCCTTAAGGCGCATTCTGCTTTACTTATAGCCTGCTTTAAGAAGTCGCTTGTCAATAAAACAAGAAACAGGCTATGGGGTAAAGGTACGATTAGTAAAATCGCACTTGAAAGTGCAACTTTGGAAATCTTAGGATTTTTCATGTCAACTTATGGCAGCCCTGTCATCAACATCTCACAATCTTCACAATAGCGATAGAAATGTATTTCTTTGATAAGACAATACATTATTTACAATCCTGAGACATTTAACCCTTCTATTGCAGTACTGTCACCTGCTTTAAAATTGTCACCTATATTTCCTCGTGAAACTCAAAATTGATGTATATTAACATGAAAAAATGCCGATACGAGTTTCAAACAATTTGGGTTTTGGTGATAGTTATTTTACTCGGCGTCTGATCTGGTTCTACACTGTTTACAAGTGGCGGTGTAGCGGTGTAAGACGGTAAAGGAGCTGAATAACCAATTAACCGATCTGTACCATAGACATTGAAACTGGTAGAGCTGGGACCGTGGGAAATCTTCATTAACACTGTCACTGTTATATGTATTCTGCTTATCCCATTACTCCATAAGTACGCCTTATTACGCCTTTAGCACCTTCACTGCCGTGACGTCATCAATTTTAAAGAATTGTCGTCTGCTTTTATTTCTTTAATCTTAATTTTTGCTTTTTTGACTGAAGAAATATTGAAATGAGTGTCAAACAGTCTGTATCCTGATCAGACGCCGCGTAACGCGGCGTCTGGTCAGGATCCAAACTGTTTGCATAAATATTGTGCTCGGGGTAAAGCTGTGAAGGGGTTAATTGAACTTTTTCCCTGTCAAGTTTTATCGTCTGCTTTAACCTTCTTACCGCTCACAATCACCTGCATTAATACTGTCATCTGCAATATTTTTTCAAGTCAGATTTAAGATTGTTAAGACTGAAGAAATATTGATATGATTGTCAAACAGTTTTGACACTGATCAGACGCCGCGTAACGCGGCGTCTTATCAGTATCCAAACTGTTTGCAAAGTAATCTTCTGACGCCAATGACAGTAAAAGAGGCAACTCTCCGCTGAAAATAGTGTTTCCATTTTATTCTTTCAAAGTAGCAATTGTTCAAAAAGAAATTTCTTTAACGCTTTTATATCAACACGAAGGGGACGTCCATCATACTTTTCACCTGGTTGTATTTGTTGGTTACAACATCCATAATGAAGAAACTTGGCGATTAGTATGCTCCAAACCCGTAGCTGAGGATAAAGTCCGTTCGTTCGTCCGTTTGTATCCTATTTGCCCGGAACATGTTTCTTAAACTACATCAGCAAGGGGTACCAAATTTAGCGAGCGGGGCGAGTACATATTTAGTCGGCAGTGTCCCGTAACAATTCAGGTCACTTTGACATTGACCTTTACCATTGACCTCAATTATAGAAAATATTAAAAGTGATTTTACGGATCATAATTTATTTACTATACAACAGCGGACTGGAACTCGATAAATGAAGACCTAACCAAAACTAAAACTAGAATTGAAAACGAACATAAGAACGGAGAAAATGTTCAAAAACTATGGGACACCTTTAAAAACCAACTCTTTGGCTCAATGAACAAAAACATACCCAGTAAAGAAATAAAATCGAAAAATAAGGTACCTTGGATAAGGAAGAAGGAACATAAAATGATAAAAAAAGAAACAGAGACTCTACAACCAAGCCCGCAAAACAAAGAAATGGTCAAACTATAGGGCTTTCCAAAAAGAATGCAAAAGGCACATGAGAAAGGCTGAGCAAGACAGTATAAACTCAAACATTATTGAAGGCTTAAATAATAACAACACAAAACCTTTCTGGAAATATGTAAAATCTAAAAAGCAAGATGCAGGGGGCATTGCTCCTCTAAAAGAAGGGACATCACTAGTATCAGATAGTAAAGGCAAGGCAGAAATCCTTCTGAAACAATTTAAGTCCGTATTCACAAAAAACACAAACCAAGAACTACCATACATGGAAACTAAATCAAAAGACACAGTAAAACCGATCCAAATTGATCAAAACGGTTTACAAAAATTACTAGAAAAAGTTAACCCGTCTAAAGCTTCAGGTCCTGACAACATACCAAATCGTATCCTAAAAGAATGTGCAGTCCACCTAGCTCCAATCCTAAAAATCATTCTACAGGCTTCACTAGATACAGGTGAGCAGCAAATGTCTCCAGTATCTTCAAAAAAGGAGATAAGCATCTTGCTGAAAATTTAAGACCAGTATCATTTGTAAAAGTTTAGAACACATAATATGCAGACACCTAATGATACACCTCGAAAACAACAAAATCCTTACAAACCTGAACCATGGATTCCGAACAGGCTACTCCTGTGAGACACAACTCCTAACTACACTAAATGACTTCCTCCAAGAACATGACAAGGGGAACCAGACAGACGTCGCCATTTTAGATTTCTCTAAGGCCTTCGACACCGTACCTCACGACAAACTACTTTATAAATTACGACAATACGGAGTCCAAGGAAGTATTCATACCTGGCTGACCAATTTCCTGACCACTCGTAAAATGCGAACCATTGTGGAAGGGGATCAGTCGGGAGAAACATCAGTGGACTCGGGAGTCCCCCAAGGAACAGTTCTTGGCCCAATCCTGTTCCTTTGTCACATAAATGACCTCCCAGACTGTGTGAAATCATCTGTTAGACTGTTTGCAGATGACTGCCTACTGTACCGGACAATCAAAATTAGTACAGATCAAGAAAAACCACAGACAGACCTAAATAGCTTAGAAAACATGGGCACGCAAATGGGGCATGAGATTCAATACAAAGAAATGCTACATACTCTCCATAAACAAAAAGATAACCAAATTCTATCAACTTAATAACCACTTTCTACAAGAGGTACAAGATAATCCGTATCTAGGGATACAGATATCCAAATACCTCAAATGGAATGTGCACATAAACAATGTATGTAAGAAAGCTAATTACACACTTGGATTCCTTAGAAGAAACCTTAGAAACGTACCCGAAAAATGCAGAAAAACAGCATTAATTTCAGTAGTACGATCAATAATGGAGTATGGAGCAACAATCTGGAATCCTTACCTCAAAGGGGACATCGACAAACTAGAAAAAATTCAAAACCGAGCAATCAGATTTATAACAAAGAACTATAAAGACAGAGAGACAGGGGCTATCACCAAAATGAGAGAACGGCTGGAACTAGAGACCCTTGAAGACAGGAGACTAAGCCTTCGTTTAATACTCATGTACAAGGTAGTAGAAGGTCTAGTACCAGCTCTACCAACACAAACATTTACCAAACCGGCAAAACCAAGAAGAAACATTAAAGCTACTAAATTTAAAGATTACAGTACAAATAATATAATTGAAAACCAGGTATGCAACAACACAAGAGGACTCACAGTCCAAAATAGCAAAACCCCACAGTACAGACATTCCTTCTTTGTAGACACTATGATGCAGTGGAACAAACTGCCAGACAGCACAGTGCATGCTGATTCCGTAGAGGCTTTTAAGACAGCCCTACGAGATCATCGCCAATAAAATGGCGTCTCTTCACATCCGTCGTGTAAAAGCCTTTATAGGATTCTACGACGTACTATATTCAGATTCAGAACACCAGTGAGCGGTACCAAATTTGTTGTGCGAATACATATTGGGATGGCGCAGTGTTTCCCGTAGCTTTTCGACCTTGAATTTGACCATTGTTTTATTATATAGTAAATTTTTTAGCAGAACACATTTCCTATAGCACATCAGCTAGAGATACCAACTTTGGCGTTTGAATACATACAGGGATAGCAAAATATGGCATAAGTTATCTGTAGATACGGCGACCTTGACCTTTGAGCTCAAGTATATACAAATGTTCTTTTTCTATACAACATCAGCTAGATATACCGAATTTAATGTGTGAGTACACCTCGGATGGTTGAATGCCACATACTACTTTCATGTCACTTGTCCTTGACGTTGATCTTTGACTTCAGTTACAGAAAAAGCTTGTTCTGAGCATAGTTCGTGTACCACATCAGCAAAGGAAACTAAAGTATGTGTGTGAGTACATCTTGTGATGGCGTTGTGACTCGTATCATTTCAGGTCACTGTGGTACATGTATTTCCCTTCGACCTCAGTTGTCTGCAGAATATTTATTTCCTATATTCCATCTGCGGACAGAATGACCTCATTATAGGAGGGACCATCTTTCCTCATAAATCCATACATAAGGCTACATGGACCTCACCAGATATAACAGTGAGGAATCAGATAGATCACATTACAATCTCCAGAAAGTGGAGAAGGACCCTCACTGATGTTAGAGCATACCAAGGAGCTGATGCAGGGACATACCATGAACTTGTTATAGCCAAACTCCAAGTCCGAATTGCCAGTGTGAAAAGGACAGGGATGCAGCGACAGCCTCGGTTCGACACATCAAAACTGAAAGCTAAGGAGAAACAGCAGTCCTTTGTGCTTTCACTTAGTAACCGCTTTCAAGCTCTAGCAGATCTTGAAGATGGATCAGTAGAGAAGAAGTGGGACAGAGTCAGGGATACATTTTCAACCACTTGTGAGGAGGAACTTGGTTTGGAAGAAGACAGTACAAGGACTGGTTGTCGGATAACACCGTACAGAAAATTGAGGAGAGGCGGACAATTCAACAACGATTGAAACAGGCCAAGACAAGAACACAGGTACAGACTGTGTAACAGGAGTACAGCAGTATCAACCAGGAAGTGAAGAAAAGTGCTAGACAGGATAAGCAAAACAGGTTTGACAAGTTAGCAGAAGAGGCACAGCAAGCAGCGAGTAGGAACGACATGAGGTCCCTTTACAGTATAACCAAGCAGCTAACAGGACGCAGGGCAAATACCAACAAACCAGTACGAGACTTGAATGGGACCATCCTAGCAAAACCAACTTAGCAGATGAAGAGATGGAGAGATCACTTCCAAACTTTATTAAGTGGTTCACATGTTTCAGAGCCACCACAACTAGAGACGGGACCAACGTTGGAGGTAAACATGGAACCCATCAATAGGCAAGAAATCATACAGGCCATCAACAAACTGAAGTGTGGAAAAGCCCCAGGTCCAGAAAGCATCCAACCAGAGGAGGCATTAAAGGTATCAACAGAAACAACAGCTGATATACTACACCGCCTCCTACAGACAGTCTGGGATGAAGAAGACGTACCAAACGAGTGGCGGAATGGGTATATTGTTAAACTCCCAAAGAAAAGAGACCTCAGCGAATGCCAGAACTGGAGGGGGATACAACTCTTGTCCATACCAAGCAAGACACTCACTCGAATCATCTCGGAGAGAATAAAGAGAGCAGTAGACACCAAACTGAGAGAAGAGCAGGCGGGCTTTAGGATGGGGGATATCTTGCACAGACCAAATAGCCACACTGCGTATCATCATAGGGCAGTCTATTGAATGGCAATCACCGCTGTATATGAATTTCATAGACTTCAAGAAAGCCTTCGACATGGTAGACAGGGTGGTCATTTGGAATATACTACGTCACTATGGCGTCCCTGGGAAGATCGTCAACATCATAAGGAGCATGTATAATAACACTACCTGCCAAGTCATTCACGATATGGAACTCTCAGCCACTTTCAACGTCAACAACGGGGTTCGACAAGGATGTCTGCTGTCCCCTTTGATCTTCTCTGTAGTAATAGATTGGGTGATGAGGACCACTATGGACCAACCAAGAGGCATACAATGGACCCTGACCCAGCGGCTAGTAGATCTGGACTTCGCCGACGACATAGTGCTTCTGTCACACACTCCAGCATAAACAACAGAAGACAGAATGCCTTCAGCTGAATGCCAAAAGCACTGGGTTGGAGATCAATACCAAAAAGACCAAAAGCATGAGGATCAACGCGGCCCAGGAAACACCCATTCAACTGGGGGAAGAGGTCATAGAAGATGTGTCCCAGTTTACCTACCTAGGCAGTGATGGTAGTAAGACAGGAGGTAGCGAAGTGGATATTCAGGCCAGTATTTGCAAGGCAAGACACGCATTCGCCATGCTCAAACCAATCTGGAAGAACATGAACATTCACCTGAGAACCAAGATCAGACTGTACGATTCCAACGTTAAAACAGTTCTGTTATATGGAGCAGAAACCTGGAGACACACCAAGAAACTGGACAACAAATTGCAAGTCTTCGTCAACACATGCCTTAGACAAATCCTTCATATCAGATGGCCGGACAAGATATCCAACAGGGAACTATGGCAGCGAACCAATCAGACACCCATCACAGACGCTACCAAACAGCGAAAATGGAGGTGGATTGGACACACTCTGCGTAGGGACAAGCCAAATAGCACGACACTCCCTGCATTGGAACCCACAGGGAAGACGGAAGAGAGGTCGACCGGTCCAAACCTGGAGGAGAACCCTGAATGCCGAGCTCTCAAAGATCAACAGGTCATGGGGGGAGGCGAAGAGAGTGGCAACAGACCGGGTCCGATGGAAAACTGTGGTGAAGCCCCTATGTCCCGCCAGGGATGAAGAGGACTAAGTAAGGGACGCCTAGTTTGGTGAGCACAAGTATACATCTAAGTTGGTGCTTTTAATTTCTAGGTTACCGTAACGATGACCATGAATGTTGACCTAGTCTTCAATACTATATAATTGTATGAAACATACATTTGGAAATGGGTTAAATCAGGGAGATTAGATTATTAGCTCCTGATTAAATGGACCTTTCTTTTGGAGTTTACCTTAATTTGGATGGGAATGAACAGCTTTTACTTCCTGTACCACAATATTAATTTGACTTAAAGATATCTCCTGGCGACCTTTTGGTCATAACGCCTTGCCAGACAATTTACCTGCACATTTCATGATTCTTATGATTACCTGTACTACAGTAAATCATTGAGGTGTATCATGTGAGGCTCGCACCAAATAATTGATAGTTTGGTTAGTAAAACCCATTGAAAATCCCCTTGAGTGTGATTATGTAAGGGCCTCTCTAGACAACCTGAGATTTGTGACATTGGCTGTGCATGCTTTGCTACTGTTTAATCGTTAATTTCACACCGACCGAGAAGAATGGGGTGGTAGTCCATCAATTGACTGAGGAAATATCTTTAACCGAGTAAAATGTTCATAGCAGTTGAACTGAAGTCGTTTTAACAGTTATACTACTGTAAAACCTTTCAATTACGACCACGAGACTGTGTTAATTATTAGGCGTTTACGATTGGTGACTGCTGAAAGCAAGGTGACAGTAAAACAGAAAGCTCCTTTAGGAGCTTTCTGTTTTACTGTCACCTTACTTTAAGCTGTCGCCTGTCTTTTACAACATAAATAAGCCTTCAGTTGGGTTGTCGTAATATAGAGTTTTTTTTACTGTATTTGTCTCAGAAACTGGTCAGAAAAGAGAGACAATACATGGAGGATATTTTATTGCAAGCTATTAACCTATCCACTGCCAAAGTAAGTCGGCATTTAAAAAATGGCATCCTCTTATATTTCTCAGATTTACATATTTTGCAATTTAGCTTAAGACACATAGCTATTAGCGTCAAACAGTTTTGGTCCGGATCAGACGCCGAGTTACTCGGCGTCTGATCTGGACCAAAAACTGTTTGCAAATCCAAGTTTTGTCGGGGTGCTCGATGTAGGGGTTTAAATGAACGCAAACCTGTCGATCACTTTGATCATTTTGCTACAAGTATTGATTAGACAATATCTCTTAATTTGTATCCATTAATCATTTATGCCATCCTGCGCTATACGACATGCATGTCTATTGTACGCACAGCAGCGCACCACATATACATGTCCCCCATCTTATACAATGGATATTTTACGTTGTTTTTACAGTGACCCCTCTCTACAACAACGCTTAAAGACTTTTCCTCAGTCCATTGAGGGACCACCACCCCATTGTTCTGGAGGTGTCAATGTTACTGTCAAAGCATGTGCAGCACAATCTCAGTTTACCTGGTGAGGTCCAGATTATACTCATGCTCTAGTGATTTTCAATGGTTATTTCTAACCAAACTATCAAATATAAAGTTAGAGTCTCACACGAGAAGCTTCAATGGTACTTTGCTAGCGACATGTCCATAAGATCCATGATTTTTGCAAGGAAATTGTCTGGCAAGGCATAATGATCGAAAGGTCATCTAGGGATGTCTTTAAAGGGCTGCAAAGATTGTGCGTGTTGTTCAGAGGGAGTTGTTATAGGTAGGTAGCTGATCATTGTTTGGCTTCCATTTGCAAACAGTTTAAACCATGTGATCTGGGTTCAAACTGTTAGTCATTCGTTTTTATGTTTCTTCTGTCAAAATGTCCATTACCTTACTTGGAGCAAAAAACAATAAACGACAATTTTAATAGGACGATATTGCAGTAGTAAAATGTTAGATATAATTGTCTTGTCTTGTTTGGGGAACAGTGGTAAGAATTGTTGTATGGAGGAACCGTTGTTCGGAGGGTCGTTATAGGGAGGGAGTCCTGTAATATATATTTAGACCAGCATTTGCACATTTTTAACAAATGATAATTGGTCAGAAATCTAGCTTAATGCACGGACACCTGCTTAAAATCGAATGGTATGATTGAATAGGGGACAGGCTGGTCTATGTACCCAATTACAATTTTTACTGGCTATGAATTGCGAGTGCAAAGTTAAGATACACAGACAACAATAGCCATGCAAAACATGTTTCTATTTTTAGATATGATATCAGTTCAAGTATACAGTCGAACTTCGATATCTCGAATTCGTTTAACTCGAACTATCCGATAGTTCGACATATGAACTGCATTATTTCATGCTCGGCTAAGTCGAACATACCCATATTTCAAAGTTAAAACGTGGCTTATCCACGTTTTAACTTTGAAATACGGGTATGTTCGACAAAACCGACTTCGAGATATCGAAGTTCGACTGTAGCTTGTTTCAAGAAACTCAATGAATAACGTTTGATAGATAGAACAGTAGACCAAGCAAGAATCTCCGATCAGCAGAATAATGAGGTTTAAATTACTGTTTGGCATTTCTGTAGATTGTATAGCTTTTTAGTAATTACGTATATTTTTCATAAACGTTACTGTAATTGATTTTTTTTATGCTTTTCAATCCGATTCTATGAAACCTTCAATTTCATACATTTTACACACCACGCTACAACATTACTTTAGTCAACGTCACGCACTCAGCTGAATATCTTTTTTTTTTATAAAGAAATTACTTGTTTAATTATATCATTATTATATTCCAAATTCACACTTTTGTGCTGAAGTTATCATAAGACACAGGATGACTCGATGCCTAATAAAATAACAAACTATTTGCCACTAAGAGTTAAACATCATTTTTTCTTCAAAACTCTGCCTGTAACATTTAATTACACGTTGAGTATAAAAGTTTCGTTAAACCTACGATTCCATAAATACGCCTTTAATTTGTTCCTCCACTGAAGAAATTAGTTGCACTTTATACACTCGAGTAAAACAGAAAAAGTATTTAGCTTTTAAAAAGGGTAACATTAACATTTTTAAATCCGTCAATTTCTAATTTGTATTGTACTGCGTTTTGGTCGGGTTTGATTTAACCCTTTACCCCATAGCCTGTTTCTAGTTTTGAAGACAGATGACCACTTAAAGCAGGTTGAAAGTAAAGCAGAATGTGCCTTAAGGCACATTCTGCTTTACTTTCAACCAGCTTTAAGCTAAAAACTGCTAGGCTATATAAAATATTTGTAATGGTAATTGTTCATGAGGGTATAAACTGGAACTATTTTCCTCAGCGGAAGAATAAATTAAATACGCTAAAAGTCGCTTCTATTGGGGAAAGGGTTAACCATTCACCCCAATAACCTGCTTCAAGTTTTCAAAAAAGGTCACCACTCAAAGCAAATTGCAAGTAAAGCAGACTTCAACTTAAGGTGCATTCTACATTACTTTCAGCTTGCTGTAAGCGACCAGCTTCAAGGATATAGAACATATTCTTATGGAGCAGATTCACTACTGTATAAAGTGGAACTATTTTCTTCAAAGGGGGAAATAAGTTAAAACTTTTGATAAGCGTATCTGTAAAGTAAATGGATATTCGTGGACTAATTGCGGTTATCCAATTCGATATATTGACCATTAACGGCAGTCGCAATCACAGAAACTGTTTTGACACTCATTTGTTTTCTACGATCAGCACGATTAATTGACAAACGTGACCATCACATCATATCGTATTGCATCGTTTCAAAGCTCAAAAGATCGGATACTATGTTGCAATATAGTCTTTCGAGTATATCTCAAACGATTGGGAAGTAGTGATAGGAATCGGACTCTGAAACTTAAATCGATCATCGGCACATGTCCGCAATCGATTATCTATAAAAATCGCGATTAGTATTTATAAAATGCTTCGGACTTATTTTACAGAAATGACAAACGGTGCTCAAAGTTTCGCAAATATTGTCTATCCAGAATAGCCTTATAAAACTATAAATCAATATGTCTGTTCTTAATAAATACTTGGATCGTTAATTCATTATAGATTTGTTTAAATGTTTTGTCCTTGTATTTGGATTAGATAACAGTATTATAAGCTGTGACTCTGATTAGAAAAAGTTTGCCTGGTGCTGTACTGATTGTAAAACTTGGGGTCCCATTTTCAGGCATTTGACATAACTTTAGTGTAGTACACTTTTCGCGACGTGACCGCCAAATATCATACTACTACTACTACTACTACAACTACTACAACTACTACTACTTCTTCTTCTACGACTACTTATTTCATGTGATTAACGTTCTTAGTAACAGAACCAGTTATCAATGTTGTTCACAAGCAACATTAACTTTTATGCAATGTGAAACATGTGAGAAAGGGACACATTAATTAATCAATTAAATTTTACATCTCTGCAAACAGGGTCGACCAAGAGAAGACAACTCCTGCATGAACTCTCAACAAGGTCTACGCTATTTACTTAAAGATAATTAAAGATAAAGCTAAAACACACACTGTTTCAGATGTCATTTAGATAATTTTAGTAACTCAATATTCATAACTTTGGTATAACATGAATATGTTGAGAATAATCAAAATATCATTTTATACGGCAATTTCGTGAGAAATGGAGAGGTCGATGTGCTGTGGTTGTTAGGACATGACATGCAACGAGCACATGTAGCGTGGGTGGATGGCAAGACACGATATCTCAATTCCCCTCGGCAAACAGAAAGTCTTACCTTACTACCGTAGTTCTTCTTTTGTTTTGATGTGAAATAGAAGTGTTCAAAATCCAAAGATTTCACTGTATATACAGTAAAACCTCTCTATAACGACCACTAAATTATGTTAATTATTAGGGTGTTTACAATAGGTGACCGCTTAAAGCAAGGTGACAGTGAAACAGAAAGCTCCTTTAGGAGCTTTCTGTTTCACTGTCACTTTGCTTTCAGCTGCCACCTGTCTATTATACAATCAATTAGCCTTAATTTAAGTGGTCGTAATAGCGAGGTTTTACTGTAGTATAATTATGAACACAGTATAACGCCTCAATAAATTGAACACACCGTATTGCTACAGTTGTATCTCGATAATCTTGCTGAACGCAAACATACAGCTCTTCGAAGCTAAAGTTTAAAATGCATTGATGTTTGACTAAAGCCACCAAGAGGAGCTGAACGTACAATTAACGCAGATCATTGAGGGGAAAAGGTGGGACTGGCAGAACCGGACGACCATATATCGGACTTCTATCCCTTGATGCACTATCCGTTTAAAAGAATGGTGCAAAGAAAGGAAGCTGAATGATTTACAGACAAAGAAAAGCAAACGCAGTCTTATTCACCCCTTCGGTGCAAAACCAGTGCAAACAAACAAATACAAAATGGTCACCATTGAAAGGAAAGGTGCTGGTGATTCTCCTTGTGGGAATCTATTCAAAGAAATCAACTAAAAGTAGCTATAAACTAGTTTTACATTCAACAGGTTTATCGAAAATCTCAAAATGATATCAAAAGCGCCATCACTCAAAATTCTCATAGTCATGTCAAAATATAATATAATATATAGTTTTTCATTCAAATTCATACTAGCTGTGTTAATTGAACTGGTTTTAATGAAAACTTCAAAACGTATAACAGTCGTTTTACTCTCCGTATCGCCACAAATCCTAGATTAGCATATGAATAAAAGATGTTAGGATTCCCTCAAACCCCAACACACAGTACCATCGTACTTTCAATTGTTAACGACAACCCTTATACAAGTAGATTGACGCCTCGTTTAAATTGTCGAACACAAAACCCAATTTAGTTTAACTTATGTATTGAATTGTTGGCAAAGAAGCAGGGCTACAAAAATAAGTTGCTCAGAAAAATTCTAATCTTGACAAGAACGATTTTAGGAGACGTACAGTGGAGAATCTGTTATTCTTTCCCAATAAACGCGTTTACGCTAAAACTATTATTTGCAGTGCAAACAGTTTGGAGCCTGATCAGACGCCGGGTAACCCGGCGTCTGATCAGGCTCCAAACTGTTTGCCACCAAGATAAACAAGAATTATCAGAATTGTCAAAAAGTTGTTCTTTTCTACGTTTTAGTGCTTTGCGTTTGCGTACGTTTGCGTTTAAACGGGAAAGAATAACAGATTCTCCACTGTACCTCTTAACCCTTTCGCTGTCAGGCTCTATATGCGTGGTTTTGCAAACAGTTTGAATCAAGTTATGACGCCGCGTATCGCGGGGTCTAATCTGGATCTTAACTGTTTAACACCAATATCGATATAACTTCAAGTGAAAATGCATAAAATTCCAAATTTTAAAAATAAGAGCTGAAATCCGAAGATTTCGGAAAAAATCTGGAGAAATTGCAGCCCTGCAGAAGCAACTTATGTGTCACTCAGTTTTGATCCTGGTTCGATTTTTCTCATTTTTCTACCGTTGGTCCTAGAGACCTTCCTAGCTCGTCGCGGTTCTGGGGCCCGTTTCATAAAACTTCTTACGACAAAAGTTGTCGTAAGTCAGATTATAAAAGTATCAATTATTATTTATTTCTCCATCTAATCCTGTATTGTGACATCGTTTTGGAATCGTCTTGAAAAGACGATTCCAAAAAGATGTCACAAAACAGGATTAGATGGAGAAATCACAAATTAAATGTATTTTAAAGTTTTGACTTACGACAACATTTGTCGTAAGAAGTTTTATGAAACGGGCCCCTGGGTCGTAATCGTCATAGTGGATGTTTCTGTTTATTTGGCCGAGGTTATCCCCTCTACCAAGAACTACAAAGAAGACTTGTCGGTGGTTTTGATCTCATGTGCTGCTTCGCAACAAATGAGATGAGCCGAAATAGTCGTCCTGAAGTGATTATTATCTCATCTCATCATCCCTCAACATTCATCGGCGCTATATGACCTATTTTGTGCTGTAAGACCCAAATCATCCACCCGTCCATCGGTTCTAGCGAAGGATGTGATCCAATGGTAACGCGTTCGACTACGATGCCATGCATGGAATTTGCAATCGTGATTAAGTTTTATAATGGTTCGGACTTAATATCACAGAAATGAAAAAAATACCGGTAATAAAATCGGTGCTTATATTCATTGTTAATTCTTTTAACTGCTTTGTCACTTTTGGGAAGATTCTGTCTTATAATTAGATTCGAAAAATTTCGGAGAAATGATTTTTCTTCCTTAACTTTGGTGAAATACACTTTACGCGTTATATTTATTCCGTCAACTTAACTGTTAAGGTTGTCACCAATTTAATCTTATAAATCATGGGTTTGCCAGTATATATGTGAGTGCCAAATAGATTTGACCCTGATCAAACACTAAGTAATTCAGTGATTGATCTGATTTAAAATTATAATCTATGAAAATAAAAAGAGGTTTTGTATGATAAATAGGTGATACAGTGGATAAGACGATATTTTCTACCGTTTAAACGCAAACTAAACGCAAACGTATTACAGTAAAATATTGAAAAGGACACTATTTTGACAATTCTGACTATTTATACATGTATTCATGTTAATCTGGATATCAAACAGCTTTGAGCTTGATCAAACGCCGGGTTACCCGGCGTCTGATCTGGCTCCAAACTGTTTGCAATTGGGTAGGATATTTTTAGCATGAACACGTTTATTGGGTAAAGAGTAACGCCTACACCACCATAAGTAGGTAGTCCTTCGACTGGCAATTACAGATTACCTTCGACATACGTGTGTACTTAGCCCTTGACCTTTCACTCTTCATTATTCGTCTTTCAGTGCAAGAGTGGTTTCTCACAGATCATTATTTGACCCTTTCTGTGTTATATTTTACCGTCTGTTTGAACACTGCTAGATCTAGTTATTGATTATGTTTTATTGTTGTTAATTATATGTTTACAAGTATGAACTGCTTTTTGAAGTCTCAAAAAGTTTTATGTACATGTATATATGGTGAGGTCCCTCGTGGAAGATTTGTTAAATATCAAATGAGCTCTCTCGTTAAATAAAGTCTTTATTATTATTATTGTCATTATTATTAATAATTCAAAGACAACTTGCGCCTGCTTTAATAGTGCTGTCTGTACATTCGGTTCAAAGTGAGAATTAACCCTTTACCTAATAACCCGTTTATAACATTAAATATAGGTGAACACTTAAAGCAGGTTGAAAGTAAAGCAGAATGTGCCTAGCAGGTTGAAAGTAAAGCAGAGTGTGCCTTAAGGCACATTCTGCTTTACTTTCAGCCTGCTTTAAACTGCCATCTGCTAATCTATATAAACATATTTGTATGGATATTGTTCATGAGGGCATAAACTTGAACTATTTTCTTTGGCGGAGGAACAAATAAAATGTGCTCAAAGGCGCTTCTATCAGGTAAATGGTTAAGGCAGTATGACTGAAGATGAGGTCAATAGAAGAACAACACAGTTTGAATCCTGATTAGACGCCACATCACACGGCATCTGATCAGGATCCAAATTGTTTGCAAAGTCTATACTAGTCACGTATGCCTCCTAAAGGGTTACTTGAAATACAGGTGTACAGTAAACCAGCTATTCACGCCCACTCTGATTAAAAGACACACTCAAAGTGTTGGAAATAGGCAATACAGTTGAACTTCGATATCTCAAACTCGGTTAGGTCAAACATACCCGAATTTCAAATTTAAAACGTGGCTTAGCCACGTTTTAAGTTTGAAATACGAGTATGTTTGACTTAACCGAGCATGAAATAATGCAATTAATGTGTCGACAAATCGGGTAAATCGAATTAAGCGATTTCGAGATATCGAAGCTCGACTGTAATTTAAAAGCAAGACGAGTTGTTTTAGCGGGTAAAGGTTTAATGTGCGTTCGTAACAAACGTTCAGATTTCCTTTCATATTGCTTTTAACAGTCATCGAGAGTTCTGAAAAGCGGCATTTTCTGTGACGAGTTGACGATTTGTAACTGATATGAGCTATACATTAAACCGATATTGTGCTATTCGTTTACAATATAATTAAACCTATGATATACGATCGCTGAATGAATGCTGCGTGGTGATCTTTAAAGAAAGTTTCCAATAGGAACCTTCTGCATTACTTACTACCTGCATTAACCCATTAAACCCTGAAACTTTTAAAGGACACTTCCAATTCCAATGAAGTCTAGTCCATTTTGACCTTTTAGGTTTGATTTTAACAATGTATTGCACACAGCCATACAATATGTTTAATAAGAAATATTCTAGCAGATAGTAGCTTAAAGCAGGATTAGAGTAAACGAAATTGCAACTTAAGGCGCATTCTGCTATACGTTCAACTTTTTACAGTGGTCACTTATCTTCAATACTAGAAACAGGTTTAATATGGAGAAAAGGATGACGACAAGTGCTTCCTTAAAAGCAAGACGAAGAAAGACTATCTAAGAGTTTCTTGTTTACTCTCTGCAATGTTTCGCTTACCCCTAAAGCGAGTCCTCGTGTAACCCATAACTCCCTAGATACGCATTTTACACATTTAATTTATTCTTCAATTTTAACCCTTTGAACCCTAGTCCCGCATATAGGCGTCTTTTCAAACAGTGTACATGTGAATAGTACACTTGTACTGTGCAAACAGTGAATGCCCAGATCAGAGGGCTCCGAAAGGAGCCCTCTGATCAGGGTCTTCACTGTTTGTCAGTAATGCCAAAATTGACAAAAACAACTCTTAAAAGTCAGAAATGGACTAGACAAAAATGGAAACTGGAATTGTCCATTTAAAGTTTCAGGGAGGAAAGAGTTAAGAAAATTGTTACCAACTGGTTTAGATACCAAAATAGCTTGATAAACGCCCGGTTATTCGGAGAGGTTTTACTTTATATAAAACCTGTAGAACAAATGCCCAACCACTGATAGGGGTTCTTCGTTGAAAGTATGAATGCTGGGTTACTGGACCAAAGTTAAACTTCTTTCAAACTTTCCTATACAGATATGCGTTACAGTGGAGAAGACGTTATTATTTCCCAATGAACGCGTTTAAACTAAAACTGTTATGTACGTTGCAAACAATTTGGAGCCAGATCAGACGCCAGGTAACCTGGCGTCTGATCAGGTTCCAAACTGTTTGCCACTCTGTATAAAATATATACTTAAAATTTCAAAATGTTTTCATTTTCTACATTTTAATGGATTTCGTTTGCGTTTCGTTTGCGTCTAACGTCTTCTCCACTGTTTACAGTAACCATGCTACGTGTTTTCTTACAGGGAAAGATAAGAAAGTGTGAGGTTCGAACAGTTTAAATGAAACCAATATTCGTTCACTGATCCGAACAATAGAGTGGCAATATTGGAATATACCTAGCAAGAGAAACTTTAACCCTTAATATACACAACTTTTCATATAGACTATTCCACTTGCGAAAAATGGCCTGTTTATGTTGATGTATTGGTCTGGTTTATAGAAACTATTTCAGGAAATAAGATTATAACAAACTGTGCAGAACCTAAGCAGTGTAGTACTTAAAGAGCCCTCTTATCAGGGTCTACTTTTTTAAAAATCTATACATATCCTGCTTTTCAGTATAGAAAGGTTTAAGTATTCTTAAGTGGAGTGACAGTTATTTAAGTAAAATCAATAAGTTGAACAAGGAAAACAATAGTGTCTCAATATCGAGCGTGCGACGGTGTTTTGACACACGATCAAGCTAAATTTAAAGTGAAAAGCCGCTTGTATTTACCTAAAGGATTAAACAAATGTCGAGATAATGATATCAACCGTTCAAAATACCTTTAAATAAATGGGAAACTATTCCATGGATAAAACGATTTAAAAGGCATTGAAAGGCAGTGAGGGAATGTAAAAGTGGTGTGTCGATTTAAACACAACACTCTAGTAACAAGTCGTTTGGAATGATATAATATACGGTTTACACTATATAGTAAAAAGTGGTTTGACTTTGGAATAATAGTATACCGTTTACACTATATAGTAACAAGTGGTTTGTCTTTGGAATGATATTATACCGTTTTCTGTCACATTGTGCTTAAGGCTCGCGTAAAACAATGAGCACTGGATATATTACGTGAATATTATAATCCATAGTCAGGTAAATGATTTTTATATTTTATTTGTTTGTTTAGTTCTTGCTTTGTTTTTGTTTATAAGAAATACCGTAAACCCCTGAATCGTGGGTTACCATGTATAGCTGCTGCTATTATCCTAAATTTTGTCCAAAATGTGAAAACTGGATGGCATACAATGTAGACCCTCGTAAGACTGCTTCTAAGGGAGCAGTCTGATCAGGGTCTACACTGTTTGCTCAGGCTCTTAAATAACCGGAAAACTATTCCATGGTTAAAAATGTTTAAAAGGCATTGAATGGCAGTGAGGAGTTAAAAGTGGTGTGTCGATTTAAACACAACACTCTAGTAACAAGTGGTTTGGAATGATATTATAAACCGTTTGCACTATATAGTAACAAGTGGTTTGTCTTTGGAATAAAATTATATATCGTTTACTGTCACATAGTGCTTAAATCTCGTGAAAAACAATGAAAACTGGATATATTACGTGAGTATAATAATCCATAGTCCGGTAAATAATGTTTATATTTTTTATTGTTTGTTTTGTTTTTGTTCATAAGAAATACCGTAAACATCCTAAAATGTGGATTACCTTGTATAGATGCTGCGATTATCCTAAATTTTGAACAAATTGATTTTACTACAATGATTTGTCAAAATGTGAATAATGAATGGAAAACAATATAGATCCTGGTCAAATTGCTCCTGAGGGAGTAGTCTGAGCTTAGTTTACACTGTTTGCACAGGCCTTTAAATAAAAGGAACAATATTCTCTGGTTAAATGTTTAAAATACATTGAATGACAGTGAGGCGATGTAAAAGTGATGTGTCGATTTAAACACAACACTCTAGTTACAAGTGGTTTGGAATGATATTATAAACCGTTTACACTATATAGTAACAAGTGGTTTGTCTTTGGAATGATATTATAAACCGTTTACACTATATAGTAACAAGTGGTTTGTCTTTGGAATGATATTATATACCGTTTACACTATATAGTAACAAGTGGTTTGTCTCTGGAATGATATTATATCGTTTACACTATATAGTAACAAGTGGTTTGTCTTTGGAATTATATTATATCGTTTACACTATATAGTAACAAGTAGTTTGTCTTTGGAATGATATTATATACCGTTTACACTATTTAGTAACAAGTGGATTGTCTTTGGAATTATATTATAGACCGTTTACACTATAAAGTAACAAGTGGTTTGTCTTTGGAATGATATTATATACCGTTTACACTATATAGTAACAAGTGGTTTGTCTTTGGAATGATATTATATACCGTTTACACTATATAGTAACAAGTGGTTTGTCTTTGGAATTATATCATATCGTTTACACTATATAGTAACAAGTGGTTTGTCTTTGGAATGATATTATACCGTTTACACTATATAGTAACAAGTGGTTTGTCTTTGGAATAATATTATATACCGTTCACACTATATAGTAACAAGTGGTTTGTCTTTGGAATGATATTATATACCGTTCACACTATATAGTAACAAGTGGTAGTTTTTGGAATAATATTATATACCGTTCACACTATATAGTAACAAGTGGTTAGTCTTTGGAATAATATTATATACCGTTCACACTATATAGTAACAAGTGGTTTGTCTTTGGAATGATATTATATACCGTTTACACTATATAGTAACAAGTGGTTAGTCTTTGGAATGATATTATATACCGTTCACACTATATAGTAACAAGTGGTTAGTCTTTGGAATAATATTATATACCGTTCACACTATATAGTAACAAGTGGTTTGGTACTTTGCAATGCATTTATACCGTTTAGACTATATAGTAACAAGTAGTTTGTCTTTGGAATGATATTATATACCGTTCACACTATATAGTAACAAGTAGTTTGTCTTTGGAATGATATTATATACCGTTCACACTATATAGTAACAAGTGGTTTGTCTTTGGAATGATATTATATACCGTTCACACTATATAGTAACAAGTGGTTTGTCTTTGGAATGATATTATATACCGTTCACACTATATAGTAACAAGTGGTTTGTCTTTGGAATAATATTATATACCGTTCACACTATATAGTAACAAGTGGTTTTGTACTTTGCAATGCATTTATACCGTTTAGACTATATAGTAACAAGTGGTTTGTCTTTGGAATGATATTATATACCGTTCACACTATATAGTAACAAGTGGTTTGTCTTTGGAATGATATTATATACCGTTCACACTATATAGTAACAAGTGGTTTGTCTTTGGAATGATATTATATACCGTTTACACTATATAGTAACAAGTAGTTTGTCTTTGGAATGATATTATATACCGTTTACACTATATAGTAACAAGTAGTTTGTCTTTGGAATGATATTATATACCGTTCACACTATATAGTAACACGTGGTTTGTCTTTGGAATGATATTATATACCGTTCACACTATATAGTAACAAGTGGTTTGTCTTTGGAATGATATTATATACCGTTCACACTATATAGTAACAAGTGGTTTGTCTTTGGAATAATATTATATACCGTTCACACTATATAGTAACAAGTGGTTTTGTACTTTGCAATGCATTTATACCGTTTAGACTATATAGTAACAAGTGGTTTGTCTTTGGAATGATAATATACCGTTTACACTTTATAGTTACACGTGGTTTATCTTTGGAATGATAATATACCGTTTACACTGTATAGTAACAAGTGGTTTGTCTTTGGAATGATATTGTATACCATTTTCTGTCACATAATACTTAAGGCTCTTGTAAAACAATGAGCACTGGATACATTTTGTGAATATTTTAACCCATAGCGAGGTAAATCATTTTTTTTATACTTTATTTGTTTGTTTTGTTCTGGTTATTTTTTTAAATGAGAAATACCATAAAATCCTAAACTTTGGGTTACCATGTATAGCTGCTGCGATTATCCAAAAGTTTGACCCAATAGCTTTTACTACATTATGATTTGTCCAAAATGTGAAAACTGGATTACAAACAATTTAGACCCTGATCAGACTGCTCCTGAGGGAGCAGTCTGATCAGGGTCTACACTGTTTGCACAGGCTCTTAAATAATCGGAAAACTAACTATTCCATGGATAAAATGGTTTAAAATGCGTTGAAAGAGGGGATGTAAAAGTGGTGTGCCGATCAAGACAACACACTAGTAACAAATGGTTTGGAATGATATAATATACCGTTTACACTATATAGTAACAAGTGGTTTGTATTTTGAATGATATTATATTCCGTGTTCTGTCACATAGTGCTTAAGTCTCGTGTAAACAATGATCACTGGATACATTACGTGCATATTTTAACTTATAGTCAGGTAAGTGGTTCTATCCCCTTTTTTAATTAAAAAGATGTGCTTACGGGATGGCAAACAGTGTAGAACCAGTGTCTCCACTATTTGCTCAGGCCTAACTGTTCCAATACTTAAGATTATTACGGTACTAGTATGGTGTTATGAATCTTATTAATTGATACAGTGAGGGGTGCGTTATTCTTGCCCAATTTATTAAGTTAAAGCAGTGTAATAAAATGGAGGAAATAACAACATTTTGAAATCGTTGACGGCTCACTTTAATCTGAGCTGCAAACAGTATTTTCTTGGAATCTACAAGAACGAGTTTGATGTATTAATGCATAGTTGAAATGAACATTTTCTTGTGAATACGGTAATGTATAATACTTTGACAATAACATTTTGTGGGTCAGTTATAGCCACTGGCCACATTTGCTACTGAATTGAATACGCACATTTTCATATCATATAGCTTAGGAAAAGTGGCATACCGTTTTAAATACTCGCCCTAGTTTATCGGAAATTTTACTAAAGTTCTAAGCCAACAACTACTGGTATTGAATTGTCTTAATAATAAAATCGAACTGTGTTTAACTTACAATTTTGCAAGATACATTAAAAGGTATTATAGTAATAATTATATACATGTACTTTGATTTATTAATGAAAGCAATATAAAAAAAAGCTTAAAATTGTTTATTGGTTATATCAACTTATTTTACCAATAAGTTATTGATTTCAATTTCATTTAAAGTGGGAGATAGTTTTTCAACAAACATACATATTCTACATTTCGCAATAACTATGTTGTTAATTTAACAACTTATGAAATGTGTGTATCGTATTAAGGGTGTATGAAACTCATGAATTTGGGAAATGTTCAAAGTATATGAAAACACTCTATGATGGTTTTGTATTGAAGAGCTGTTAAGATGAATGCAAAAAATAGAAAAGGTGTACATTTTGGTGAACAACTTTTGGCTCTACGGCCATGTAAAATTTACCCCACCCACTCTTTCTTATTTTGTCCTTTTCAAACAGCCCGCTTCAATAAAATCCATTTCAAATGAAAACAAATATGATAATTTAGTTTTGTGTTATTTGTTTCCTGTCTATGGTAAATCTAGTATTTCTTCATACAAAATCTAATTTAAGAGAAAACAGGCATCAAATGTGAAATTTATAAAGCCCTAAATATCATCAATATGGTATTTTTTTTGTAAATTTTTTAAAGGGAGATAACTTTAATAACTCAAAAATTTTAACACTGACCTTTCAATTTCTTTTCATATTTTGAACTGCCTTAGCATGGGCTTTCTTCTGGTAGAATATAAGAAAAAGTTTAATACTAGAACTATTTCATTTTCAAACTTTTTTACTTTTTTTCATAAAATATAAAATTTAATAAAATCCTGCAATATAAAAAGCATATTATTGATATTCAAGGATCCATATTGTTCAAACCTGGTTCCTGCTTTGTCTAAATTTGGTTTCTATATGTGAAAATACCACCATAGACATGCACTAAGAAAGAAAACCAAAATTACCATGTTTGTTTTGTTTTGAAATAGATTTTACTGAAGCTTGTACTCTGAATGGGTAAAATTTGAAAAAAAATTCCAAATTTGACATACCTTTTTCAAATCACTGTAGCTCAAGAACAAGGACACCACCATATTTTTGTTTTCATTTTTTCATTAATCATAAACAGCTCTTCCAAAAAAACAATTTTAAAAGTTTAATACTTTGAAAAAACCGCTTATGGGTTTGATGCACCCTTAATGCCAAAATAACAGAACTTTTTTAAGGAGACTCGTATAATAAAATATCTTATCAAACCCAAAGTGAAAAATCTAGACTTAAATAGGTTAAGGAACTGACAAAAAATGAAAAACTTTGTTTTATACTCGTAAAATACATATCTAAAGCATTTTGTTTCTTATACAAAGGAAACATTAACAATATACATGTATACAACTAAGTTAACAGAATTTCCCCGTAACCTGGTGAGATTAAAGTTTCCCTCGTGCGGTTTCAGTTTCAAAGGTTAATCTTGCTCTGTATATATAAATTTATTTGTAATTACAGTATGTTTAATCTGCACTTCATCGTATATAGAGTGGAATTTAGCGAGAGATAGCGATGGTGAAAGAAAATACAATGAGAGACAAAGAGAGCTTTCAATATTAGGCAGCATACTGTTAGTGAATATTGTATATATGGTGACAGTAGTTTATATAGCTACAGAAAGGCACTAGATCTATATCAGGTTACATGTTGTGAATATTTTGCTTGAACTTGCAGTCTGCTGCCTAATATTCAAAGCTAAAGACACAATAACAACCAAATAAAAACAATCATAAAAAATAGGTTGGTGCTAGATCAAATACATTTCAGATATATAGATCTGGATACACCCTATTGGTTAAGAAAACTTAGACGTGTTAATCGATTCACTGTTGTGACGTCATCTGTTTTAAACAGCTTTATCATCTGTGTCATCTTATCAAAGAACTGACAATGTTCATTAGGGCTCTGGTTGACGTATCTATACTTGTAACGGATTTCACCAGAGCATGTAATTTTTATATATACTAGATAGAATCTTTATTTACATCTCATCAATGCACATTCAATACATATAAGAACATATACAATAGAATCTTAAAAATAGCGCAAAGCCATTCCTTAAAGGAATTATAAGAGATGATATAAATGACATAACATGTCATGTATAACACAGATATTTATAACATACTATGATTCTAAGGGCTCACATGGTGACAGATGATATCAAGTAGGATATCGTCCAGCTTCTTGTCGAAGGCTGGGGCCTCCGATAAAAAAAAGTTGAGTAATATCCTATACAAATCATTTTCTTTATTCTACGACACTTGCCCATTGAATCAGTTTTATCTGGGTTTCTAATTATCCGTACCCCTTCAAAATACGGCAATTTAACTCTTTCAACACTAAGCAACCCTTATGTGTTATAAAGCTCCCTTGTGGATCATTTTAATCACCAAAACTTGATCCAGTCTACTTGGAATTAAGGGTAGTTAAATAGATACTTTACTAAATTAGAAAACAATGCAGACCCTTAACCCTTTCCCCCCATAGAAGCGACTTTTAGCGTATTTAATTTATTCCTCCGCTAAAGAAAATAGTTCCAGTTTATACCCTCATGAACAATTACCATTACAAGTATTTTATATAGCCTAGCAGATTTTAGCTTAAAGCAGGCTGAAAGTAAAGCAGAATGTGCCTTAAGGCACATTCTGCTTTTCTTTCAACCAGCTTTAAGTGGTCAACTGTCTTCAAAACTTAATACAGGCTATGAGGTAAAGGGTTATCAGAGGGTTCCTGTACGAGCCCTCTGATTCTTGTGTACACTATTTACAAATGTATTGAGTATATTTTTATACATGTCCATGGTGTTGAAAGAGCTATCCTTTTTCCTGGTACAATATCGTCTTCTTCACAGTTTCCGTCTGCAGTTGTTTTTTAAATTCTCTTTTTAATACCATTTTAGCATACAAAACATATACAAGTGGGTACAACAGCTAGGAATCTGATCAGACGTCGCGATTCGAGGCGCCTGATCTGAATCCAAATTGTTTGCAAATTATGGCTTAGTCGCAATTAAGGGTTAAATTAAGGAGGCCTATGTTATTCAGGGCCAGATATTGAAGGTCCATTAGATATATGAGCTTGGAGGTCTAAGTCAAATGATTATTAGTTCAAACTCACCGAATACGTCAAATAACATGTCTTTTTGACACTGAGTGAAAGAAATTATGACCTCAGTTTAAATTCCAACACAGTTAACGTGGTTATAATAACCTTCATTCAAACACTTGGAAATCCTTACATTTGCCTGAAATATTCAGAACAGCTTTGCAGACAACTTCTGCTCGTCCTGTATCTAGGTTGTCCCCTATCTTTCAGCCCCCTTTCCTTGTTTTTTGTTTTAAAATTGAGGCTTAACCTATTAGCCTTTTTCTAGTTTTATACACAGATTACCGCTTAAAACAGGTTGAAAGTAAAACAGAATGTGTCTTCATGCAGTAATTATTCATAACTGTATAAAGCGGAACAACTTTCTCTTCAATAAAGGCATAAATTAAAGACGTTTAAAAAGGCACATTTTAGGAGTACAGTGAAACCCCTCTAAACCGGACATGTGTGGGGACTGGGGACAACAAAAACATCCGGTTTAGAGGGGTTCCCGGTTTAGAGGGGTTTTAACCCATAACTTGTTTCAAGTATGGAAGGTAGCTGACCACTTAAAGCAGGTTGAAAGTAAAGCAGAATGCGCCTTACATTCAACCTGCTTTAAGCTATCATCTGATAGAATGTAGAAAATATTTCTGATGATATATGTTCACGAATGTATTTTCTTCAGTGAAGGAATAAATCAAAGGCGTAAAAATTGGTGGGAAACGGGACCAAAGTGTTTGTCCGGTTTAGAGAGAATTCCGGTATTTAGAGGTTCCGGTTTAGAGGGGTTTTACTGTAATAGGTTCACTCATGTTTGGCCTTTTCACATAACTAAAAAATGCTTGTTACTTATTTACCCTTCCCTTGAGGCAATAACGTCTGCTTTGAAATTGTCGTCTACTAACTTTGTCAATTTTAAAATTAATTATTTTAAAATTGAAGAAACCTTACGATGTGTACCAACTCGTTCTGCTCAGATCAAACACAGCGTTACACGGTTTCTGATCTGGAACCAAAAAGTTTGCAAATATCGGACAGGTCGTGATCGGCAGACACATGGGTTAATTGGTAGAACATCTAGAGGTAAAGTTTCAAAATTCAATGCCAAAGTTCCATCGGAGGCGCAGGCTATGATATTATATACAGCCAACCTCGCGTTAACCCCTTCACTGCCATGACGTCATCAATTTTAAACAATTGTCGTCTGCTTTTATTTCTAAAATTAAATATTTAGTTATTTTGACTTATGAAATATTGAAATGAGTATGAAACATTTTGTATCCTGATCAGACGCCGCGATACGCGGTGTCTGATCAGGATCCAAACTGTTTTCAAATTACTAGTGTACTGGTACTCGGGGGTAAGGCAGTGAAGGGGTTAATCCCTTCCCTTCCTAGCCACAGCGTTATCAACTTTAAACACTTGTCCTATGATAAAAACCTTGCTGGTATACAATTATTGCAACATTTATGTTTTTAAACCCAAAGTTGGTTTTTCCCTTTCCCGACCTGTGGTCATAATCCAACTATAGTTTAACTCTCTCATCAGTAGACAAATAACAGACAGATACTTGGATACCAAGTACAAAATAAATGCAACGTTTTACAAATTGAAATAACCAACAAATGATATGTTTTCCTCATTGATTTGTCTGATCTTGGACGTGGAGTAACCTTGAATATCGAATCAATGCACATTTTGTAATAGTGAGTAATTGAGGTTCGAATTGTGTTTCATGATTGTCGGATGTTGATTGTCTTGTTTGGACAACCAGTGGCATTAACCCTTTCCCTTATAGAAGCGACTTTTAGCGCATTCATTTTATTCATCCGCCAAAGAAAGTAGTTCCATTTTATACTGTTATGAATAAGTACTACAAGTAATATTTTCTATACACTAGCAGATAGTAACTTAAAGTAGGCTGTAAGTAAAGCAGAATGTGCCCTATGGCACATTCTGCTTTACTTTCAGCCTGCTTTAATATGTCACATATCTTAACTACTAGAAACAGGCTATTGGTTAAAGGGTTAAGTGTTGCAAGGAAGTGAAATGAAGAGTTGTTCAGAGGGTCGTTGTTGGGATGTAGTACTGTATAATTATTGAATGGTGTGCATAGAATCCAAATACAAATACGGCTGCAGCAAATAGCCGTAGCACGATGAAAAAAGTAAACATCTAAAACTGATAAAATCTACTAACTGCACAGGACACTCACTTATTATTAGCGCCCAGTCCGAAAAGAAGCGTCGAGTAACAGAAGTGAAGACGCCGTTCTTTTAAACGCAAACACAATTCAATGAAATGTAGAAATTAAAACTTTCTTTAAGGTCTAGTGATTTATTCATCTCTGAGAAGCAAACAGTTTGGAACCTGATCCGACGCCAATTTACCTGGCGACGGATATGGCTCCAAACTGTTTGCAATGGAAATAACTGTTTCAACACAAATCTCTTCTCCGCTTTGAGCATTATAACATAAGTGACTACTAAATATGGGGCAAATGGTAATTTAGAACGGCCAATTTAAAATATCCTATGGCACCTTAATTCTCAATTCACATTGTCTTGAGTGGGCACTAAACAACTCATGTTTAACCAGTATTGTGTTTTTTGGCATTAATTGATTATTTATATTTCTTTCTGAAAATCGATGAGATTTATTGCGCAATAGACTTTTGGATTAATTACAAGGTACGTTTCTTAACAAGCCACGTGGTTGCTATGATACCACATTACTGCGAGTCTGCAACGCCAAATTAAACTCATTCTAAATCTAAAACAAAGAAACCATACGAAAATCAATGAAAACTTTTAACCGCTTCATTGCCTCACCCCGAGTAGAGCTACACTTACTTTTTGCAAACAGTTTGGATCCTGACCAGACGCCGCGTAAGGCGGCGTCTGATCAGGTTCCAAACTGTTTGACACCCATTTCCATATTTCTCGATTTTGAATACTTAAATTTTAAATTTGAGAAATCAAAGCAGACGACAGTTGTTTAAAATTGATGACGTCATGGCATTGAAGGGGTTAATTCTGTGATTAGTGTCGGAAGTACGATTTACGTAACAGCATTGATTACCGTTGTCTTTAGCAGGAAACCAAGCACCGTTGGGATCTAAATACAAAATGTTCGTTTTTAAAAGTTGACAAAAGATTAATGCTTATTTTTTAGGATCTTGAGTGAAAATCAAATATTGTCGAAGCTTTCAAGGAACGAGAATCAGTTAAATATACAAAGCGATGACCTAGCTTTGGCTGACACATCCTTGACCAAACATACGGTTAAGGAGATCATTTACTAGTCAGGGCTGCCATTTCTTCGGATTTTTCCTAAATCTGCGGATTTTTTCCCCGGCACATAGTAGCTTAAAGCAGGCTGAAAGTAAAGCAGAATGCACCCTAAGGCGCATTCTGCTTTACTTACAGCCTGTTTTAAGTAGTCACATGTCAACAAAACAAGAAAAAAGCTATTGGGTAAAGGTACGATTCGTTAAATCGCACTTGAAAAATGCAAGTTTGGAAATCTTAGGATTTTTCATGTCAACTTATGGCAGCCCTGACTCGTGTATATTTTAATGAGAGAATGGTCAATAGAAAACGCTTTACGGCAATCGACTCTTGCGTTAAGCTGAATGTAGGCCAGTCTGTAGATCAAGACATTAGATACCGGTTGAAGTCCAGGTTGATTTAACTCTTTCCCTCATAGAAAAGCATTTTCCTGTCTTTAATTTATTCCTGCACTGAGGAAATTCTACTCTATTCTAATTCCTACAGTCATGAACCGGAGTTGCAAACTGCTTGGATCCTGATCAGACAGACAGTAACTGGGCGTCTGATTCTGACTCTAAACTGTTTGCAATAGAAGTAACCTTATAGCATTAATTTAACCCATTTGTGCCTAGCGTCCCATAAAATGGACATATTATAGGCAAACCGTGTAGACACTGTTCGCATCATGCTGCGTCTATCAGAGTCTACACTGTTTGCTGATAGGAATTTCAATATGAACCAAACGAAGATGAAAATTTGGATCAGGCTATCCTTAAAACAGAAATGGACACATCCAATATATAAGCATGGAGGAATCCACTAAGCACAAATGGCTTTATTAAAACTTTTTAAATACTCACGGGTTCCCCCACGATAAGAAC